>BLBF01000010.1:29815978-29881490 GCA_015471245.1 Laticauda colubrina | reverse complement strand
AAAAAAAAAAAACATATATATATAGAGAGAGAGGGGGGGGAAGGGAGACTGTCTATCTATCTATCTGCTAGAAATTAGCTGCATCAGGGGATGGGATTCTAAAAATTTTACTATGGGTTCTGTGTGCCTGGTGGCTATGGCAGGGGTCATTTGATATTGTAAAATCTCGAGCCAGAGATGGTATTTGTCGGTTCTCTGAACTACTCAAAATTTCCACTAGTGGTTCTCCAGAACTGGTCAGAACTTGCTGAATGCCACTTCTGAACTGCATCTATTGAATTATATTGAAAGAATTGAAGAGAAGGAAAGGTTGGGAAAAATAGCAAAAAAAATACTGGGAATCCTCAACATCACCATAATTGAACCTAATATTTCTGTTGCTAAGTGAGACATTTGTTAAGTGAGTTTTGCCCCACTTTACAACTTTTCTTGACACAGGAGTTAAGTGAATCTCTGCAGTTGGTAAGTTAGCAACTGGGTCCTTAAGTGAATCTGGCCTCCCCACTGACTTTGCTTGTGAGAAAATCACAAAAGCTAATTATATTTCATGCCTTGGGACATAGAAACAATCATAAATGTGAACCTTCTGTCAAGCATCTGAATTTTGATCACATGACCATGAGCAAGCTGCATATATTGTAACTGTGAAAAATGGTCATAAGTCACTTTTTTTAGTGCCATATGAGAGACAAATTCTTTGTGTGCCTAATTACACTTGGCCAAATATTCTACTCTCCTATACTCTACTCTGCTTGTTCTGTTCTGTTCTGTTCTATTCTGTTCTATTCTATTCTATCAGTAGGCAGCTTGGCTTTAGGTTTTGATAAGACATGAGCCATCTTCCTTGGGGACTACTCTATCCCAGAAAGTTGTTTGTCTTTGGGAATTATGGAAATTGAAGTTCAATCACCCTGGAAGCCATTCATACTAGAAAAAGATGCCTCAGCTTCATAGCCTCTTTATAGAAGCATAAATGAACAGTATCCAGCCAAACAAATTGTCTAGTGATAAATAGTTGCCCCAACTTTATACCTTGTCTTTCCCAGTTATTTATGATCTGTCAGCCCTAGCACTGGCATCTGAATGCATGAAATGAAAAAGAAATGTCTTTTCCTTAAATGTGGATAAAGATTTGAGAGAAAAACTTTCCAAAATTCTTAAACAAGAATGCAAAACCAGATTCCTTGGAGTCATTTGTAAGATCTCTTGCTATTATCAACTCCATTCTAAAGTTATATAAATCAAGTGTACTTATACTTTGGCCAGAATTAGATAGTGTGGCCCAGTATTATTAGATGTCATTCTTTTTTTTTTCCTCAAAGAGATGAATCTGGATTCACTTATTATTGTTCAGAATTCCACATCTGCAATATTCCATGCATTTACTCCAATTGGCAGAAATCAAATATTCACTGAATATATTAGAGAGTTTGTCTACAGCTTGACATGAAAATGTTTTGAGGTTTCAGGAACAGTTTAAAATATTTTGAATTTCTCAGAAAAATGAAAAGGCTAAACGAATTCAGAAAAAGACCGACTCCATAAAAATGCTTTCAAATCCCCATGGCCTACTTGCCTTGTCACCAGACAGGGCAACAACTATTTTTTTGAGGGAAGAAACAAAGAATGTTGGTCTTTATCCAGTTTTTCCTTTCACAAACTGCATCTCCAAGTGCACTGCTGTGCTTTGAAAGTAATCTTTTCCTTTTAGTCCCCTGAAGTGATCTTGTCTGGATGCCCTCTCAACTGTGGCAATAGACGCAAGTCCTTAGCTTACAAACACAATTGGGATGAGAATTTCCACTGCTAAGCAAAGCTAAAGGAATCATACCCAACTTTTTTGCCACAATTGTTTAATGAATTGCTGCAGGTTTGTTAAGGGAATGTGACTCTCCCCACTGACTTTGTTTGTTATAAGCTGGTTGGGAAAATCACAAATGGCAATCACATTACCTTGGGATAACTGCATCTGTTGTAATACATGTCAGTTGTCAAGCCCCTGAATTTTGAAGGTGTGACCATGGGGAATGTTGCAATGGTTGTGGGTGCAAAGATCAGTTATAAATCTGTTTGTCAGTCCCAATGTAACTTGAACATTTTGAACAGTTGTTAAATGAATGGTAAGTCAGGGACGATTTATAGTAGCCCTGAGCTAATGTTTTGCTAGAGGGGGAATGCTGCAGATGATATCACAGTTGAAGTCCTGGTCCACATCTCTGTGCAATGACATCACATGTGTAAGCAGGATGGCAACTTTAATAAACAATGCATCAGCACCATCTTGGCCAGTTTAACACCGCCCTTACCAAATGGATGCTGCCCACCTTTGCCATAAGTACCAAAGTAAGCATTTGGTAGCTAAGGATTTTGCTTAGTGTTTAAGAACTTGCTGACTCAAACTCAGTAGAAATTTAGGTTAAGCCCATGTCACACTGGCCAACGGATGCAAAAAGGACACAACGGACGAGAAAAATTTTTCATCCGTTGTTATCCGCGCTCAGAAGGGGTGAAAATTTGCATAACCGGAGCGGATAACACAGACGCGGGAAGGACGCAGGGAGGATGCAAAGCGGATGCGGAATGGAAGCCCAGCAGATGGAAGCAGATGGGAGTGGATGGCACATCTGCTAGGCTTCTGTGGGACCTCAGAAAAGTGGACACGGAATGGATACAGCGGATGCAGAACGGACGCCGAACGGATGAAGCGGATGCACAGCGGATGCAGAGCGGATGCACAGCAGATGAAGCGGATGCACAGCGGAAGCCTAGCGGATACACAGCGGAAGCAGAATGGATGCCGCGCGTTAATTGCGCATTGGGGGGGATGCGTTGCGTAAGCCCCCCGGATATAAAGGGAAGCAGCTCGAACGTGGCCAGCATTCTGAGGAAAGACCTGCTGCTGGACACTTCGAGTTCCTTGCCTGCCCTGCCTGCATGCCTGCTTGCCAGCCGTGCTGCCAGCCTGCCTTCCAGACAGCCTTGGTGCCTGCCTGCCTGTCTGCCTGCCTGCCAGGCTTCCAGCCAGCCTTCCTGCAAGGCTTCCTGCCAGCCTACCATCCAGCCTTCCTGCAAGGCTTCCTGCCAGCCTACCATCCAGGCTTCCTGCCAGGCTTCCTGCCAGCCTACCTGCCAGGCTTTCTGCCAGCCTTGGTGCCTGCCTGCCAGCCTTGGTGCCTGCCAGCCTCCCTGCCAGCCAGCAACCCCACAACCATGGGGAGGAAGCAAAAGCCACAGCAGCCTACCGCCATCCCTGGCAAGAGGGACAGGGCCAACCTCCCGCCCCCTGCCCCTGACTCTGCTTCTGCTGGGGCTTCTGCTGAAACTGCTCCTGGGGTTGGTGCTTCTGCTGGTGGTTACTATGTTGGAGCTGCTCCTGGTCCTGCTCGTCCTGCTCGTGCTCCTGGACTTGCTCGTCCTGCTCGTGCTCCTGGTCTTGCTTGTCCTGCTCGTCCTGCTTGTGTTCCTGGTCCTGCTCGGGCTCCTGGACTTGCTGGCCCTGCTGGTGCTTACTCTACTGCTGCTGATCCTGGTCCTGCTGGTCCTGCTGCTGCTGCTGCTGCTGATCCTGCTGCTGCTGATGATGATGATGATGATGAAGATGATGATGATGATCCTGCTGCTGCTGCTGCTGCTACTGATGATGATCCTGCTGGTGATGATGATGATGATAATGATGATCCTGCTGGTGATGATGATGATGATGATGATGATCCTGCTGCTGCTGCTGCTGGTGCTGGTAGTGTGGAGGAGCAGCCCCTACTACCTGGGAGCCCCTCTGATGAGGGCCCATCTGGTCCTGCCAAAGGGAGGAAGAGGCGTGCGCGACAACGGGAGAGGAGGCAATACTATATTGAGGAGGTACACGAGGATGAGGTGCTGGAGTGGCTGAGAGAGAACGACTATCTGTGGCGGAAGGGACACTGGCTGTACAGGGACACCAAGCGGAAGCAGGCTGCTTGGAGAGAGAGGGCAGAGAGTATGGGTTACACTTCGGAGGTGCTCCTCGGCTGGTGGAAACATATGCACACCTGGTACGGGAAGCTGCACCTGAAGAAATCTGGCCAGGCCACTGTGAAGCTGACAGACAGAGAGACCTACGTCATGGCCAGGTGCAGCTTCCTGGAGGATGAGATCCGCCACCGAGGAGCACCAGCAGCCCCTCTCACTACCCTCTCTCTCAGGCAGCCTGCTGACAGCCAGTCCTCTTCCGGCCGAGAGTCAGTCCCTGTCTCCAGGCAGGTTTCGGTGGAGCGTGCCATGCCGGAGAACCCACGGACAAGTGTGGTGAGTGTGGTGGAGTGCGTAGAGGACTCCCTGGGGCGGTGGGAGAAAGGAGACATTGAGTCCACCACAGTCCTAGCCGCATCCACGCCCCCCCCAGCTCCACCTCCGCAGAAAGGCTGAGAGCCGGACAGCAGGAGGGGCAGAGCCACACTGTCCTGCTGGAGATCAGTGACACCATCCGCACCAGCATAGATCTCCTCTCTCAGCTGGTTCACACCGACTCCGACTCCTCCAACTGCAAGCCCTTCTTCACCTATGTCAACCAGACCCTCAAGGAAATGGCGGATCCACAGTACCAGGTGGTGAAGGACCGCATCACGGAGCTGCTTGACAACCCTCCAGATCCAGAGGAACCTGCTCCCACCCAGTCCAGGTCTGCTCCTCCACCCCAGGTGATGTCCCTCCCATTCCAAGGCTTCCCACATCCCCTCACCTACCAGGGCTACGGCTACCAGGAGGTCCAACAGCACAGGCAGCAGCCCTTCCCAGTGCAGGCACAGAGTCATCGGGCGACACCGTTGCCACTAGTTCCACTGATGCCACCGATGCCACCCACGACAATGATGCCACCCACGACAGTCCTCACCCAGCTGCAGAGCAGACAGCCCCACTACACTGCTTCTTCCTCCACCACACAGCCAAGCCCAGCCTCAGTACATCTCTCATCAGTACTGGGGCTGACACCACATGGCATGGAGGAAGGACCTCTCAGCATCACGGGGCTGAGCCAGCTGTCCGACACCTTCCTCAACACACTGTCCCCTGTTGTCCTCTTGGGGCCAGACACTCCAGCACCACCCACCACCACAGCACTTCGACCCTTCACCCCTGAGACTGAGCAAACCTCCGAGTGACAAAGAAAAGTGCCAGAGACTGGGTAGCTGGCTACCTGTGCACTTTTTTTGGACACTTGACTTGGCTCATTTTTTTTTACAGTTTGTTGTTCAATAAAGTTTATCTTTGATTCACACACTTGCTTCATTTCTTTTTTTCAGTAAAGTCTTGGTGGAAACCTTTAGAAATGGTTTAAGCCTTTGCATGCTTGTGGGATGTGTTAAGATAGCATTGGGATGGGCAGGGATACCTTTGGGATGGGTAAGGATAGCAGTGGGATGGGCAGGGATACCTTTGGGATGGGTTAAGATAGCTGTGGGATGGGCAGGGATACCTGTGGGATGGGTGATAGCTGTGGGATAGATAAAACTCCAGTGCAAGCATAGTGCGACTGGATGGTCCAGCCTCCCAGGTGTCACACCTATGGCCCTTTTTTATCAATAACAATGTAAGCATTGATCCACACATGGCAACACAAACACAACTCTTTATTAAACATCCTGTTCATTGTAGGCCCATACATGGCCCAATCTCATCAGTGTGATGAGACAGGCTGAAGGAGGCATCCATTAAGCATCTACCATCCTGTCTTGCCACTCCACTGCTCCAGCTGGGAAGTTGCACCAGTGTTTCAGGAGGTTGCGCTGCTTCTTCCCTTCCTGTGAGGCTCTGTTGGGGCCTTGCACATCCTCAGTGTCTATCAGGTTTCGCCCTTGCCTCCATTCCTCAGGCTCCATGTCCCCATTGCCTTGTTGATGGTCCACAAGCCTGTTCTGCAAGACTGGGTAGCGGGTGCGCATGAGATTGTGCAGGATGCAGCAAGCTTACATGATCCTCCTCACGGTCTCTGGGCGATGCTGCATGGTGGTGAGAAGTACCTGGAACCTGTTGGCCAGGATGCCAAAGGCGTTCTCCACCACCCGCCTTGCCCTGGACAGCCTGTAGTTGAAGATCCTTTCTTCACGGGTGAGGAGTCTGGAGGTGTAGGGCTTCATGAGGGAGATTCTGAGGGAGAAGGCGTCATCCCCCACGATGAAGTAGGGCACATCTTGCGTGTCGTTGGGCAGGGGGTCTGGATCTGGGAAGCCCACGATGAGGTTGCCTTCCAGCCCCTCCTTGAGGTGACTGGCGTTGTATACCTGGGCATCTGAAGATGAGCCGTAGCCTGAAGCATCGATGTACATGAACTTCTAGTCAGCATCGACCATGGCAAAGAGGACGATGCTGAAGAAGCCCTTGTAGTTGAAATAAGTGGACCCCGACTTGGCTGGCACTTTGCAGGCCACGTGCTTGCCATCGATGGCTCTAACGGTGTGGGGGAAGTTCCACCTCTGATACCACTGGTCTGCAACTTTCTTCCATCCTTCTTCAGTGGAGGGGCACTGGAGGAGCTCCTCCTTGTATTCTTCGATGATGGCCTGCACCACTTCTCTGACCACAATGCTGATGGTGTTGTGTGGCACCCTCCAGCCGTACTGCATGCTTTTGTAGGTGGTCCCTGAGGCCAGGTGGCGCAGAATGAGTGCCATCTTGAGCCCAGGTTCCAGGCTGGGCCGGAAGTTGGTGTTTGCCTTGGTCAACCTGGGTGTCAGGTGCTGCACAACTTCGTCAAACATGGCTGGAGACATCCTCATGAAGTTCTGGAAGGCCCAAGTGTCTTTGTTCCTGAGCTCCACCATCAGCTTGTTGTACAGTCTGTACTCTGCTCTTCTCCCGATCTATCTTCGGACCCAGACGCTTCTTGGCTGCCTCTTTTTCTTCCTGTGGTAGAGTTCACAGAGCCTGTAGATAGCTTCGTACTGTTGCAGAAGGATGGTGGCTGCCAAAAGGACTGTGGTACGATCCATGGTGGACATGACTGGATGCTGTGGAAAAGGAAGAGTCAGAGGAAGGCAGCAGAGGTCTGCTCAGGTGGGCTGCTGGTCTGAAAGTGAGTTGCAGACGAGTTGCTCCCCCTTTATATAGGCAGTGAAGGTGTCCCTTTGCATCCTCTAGGCATCCTCTAGGCATCCTTAATATCCGAGATAGATCCCCTCTGCGAACGTTTTTTCCATTTTAAACACTTTGTTTCCATTCTACATCTGTTCTGCATCTGTTCTGCGCCCGTTCCGTGTCCGTTCCGCTTCTTCCCTGTGTCCGGGCAGATGCGCGTTACACGGATGCGCAGCGGATGCCTAGCGGATATAGCGGATGCATAGCGGATGCGTAGCAGAAGCGTAGGAGATGCGTAGGAGATGTGTAGCGGTTGTGGAACAGACGAACTGGATACATTTTCTGCTCAAAAGTTTTGGGCAGCCCAAAACTTTTGGAGCGGATGAAATGTCAATAAACGGATGCTGGACAGATAGAGAGGAAGTAAAACGGAGGCAGTGAGTACATCGCCTTTTCAAACGGATGGCAAGGTTTTTTGCCCGTTTTGCATCCTCTTTGCATCCGTTGGTTCAGTGTGACATGGGCTTAATGAAGAATTTAATTTTTGCTGATTACTTTTTAAGAGAACACGATTTGCAGAATTACAGTTATGGGTAAAAATTATTCCAAATTGTGTTATGTATTTAACCCTATATATTCAGTTGATTCTGGGCATAAAACTGTTTATAAATCAGGTAATTAGAAGTTTAGGGCTGCACTTGATACTCTAAACCAGTAAAGTTTTTTTTTTTAAATATATCTAAAGATGTATCATACCAGCAATATTAAAAGAGGGGATATAAGATTCAACACAACAGTTTTAAAGAGGAATCACTCCTTCGTCCATTTCTTTGATAGTTCTCACTTTAAAGGATTAACATGATAAGTTTCAGGAGTGGGATACGACAGGGTTAACTACTGGTTTGAAATTTACGAGCTTCCCTGCATGCTGGGAGCCATGCGCCTGTAAATCGCCATCAGTATGCTGGGTGCAGAGAAGCAGCCTTTGAAACAGCCCACTTTTCCTGCTTTTTGAACTGCAGCTGTGCCTCGTTTGACAGCTGAAGTTTAAAAATAAAGGAAATAAAGGAAATAAAGATCAGGTAAGCGTCTGGGTGGGTGGATGGGCAAAACCATCAGCAGACATAGAACAAATGTAACCTTACATTGCCTTCAGTCTGATAATCCCCTACTAATGTTTGTGGAGATAATGCTAGTCAACTCTGCCTCTGGAATGCTTGGGTTAAAAACGTACAAAATGGCTTGTGCATTAGGCAGTTGCACATATGTAGTATCCTTCCAGAACTGTTAATGTACATTAAATTGCATACACAATATAAGTGAAGAAAGAAAACAACACTTGTATTTAAGGAGAACCTGTGGGATCTGTCCAAATGTCCCCCTTGGAGTGACCACAGGACAGTCAGTGACATCAAAATGACTATTTGAATGAAGTCCTGCTCTTTTGTATAAGTGTGCAACTATATAACACACATTTTAAAAGGGTGGGTGTCAGATCCGTGTATCTCTCATTTCTTCATTGGAAGAAGAAAAGGGGGAGAGATTGAGAAAGAAATCCTTTCTTGATGGAACCTGAATATATTTAATCTTATATTGAATTTGTATAACCCACACATGATACAATGGAGGGAGAAAACCCAGATGGCCAGAACCTATCACCTCTGAGAGGCACAGCCAGGAGTTGAGAAGATCATAAAAATTTCACAGTGAGATGTGTCCTGGGAATCTCTGGAAAAGTTCGTTCTGAAAAGGGGGTGGGGTGGGGAATTAGGTATGCCCTGGGATACTGTGAAAAAGATCGTTTCTACAGAAGGAGGGGAAATTAACATACTGACTTTTGTTTCACTAAATACACATCGAGATAAGGGGAGGGGTTCTAAACTCCCTTATCTATCCCTGTATGCCTGAGGGACCTCAGACGCTGTTTTGAACTACATGAATTGTCTCATCTCAAAAAAGGATTCCTTTTGATACATTTGGTTTTCAGAAGTTGATTCTTGTTAATTGAATGGGAAAAAGGTTTTGACTGATTGATTGACCAATCCTGTGGATAACCTTGCTCCAGTCCATGATCCGGTTTCCACAATGGTCACCTTTCTGCTGTTGTTATCCATCAGTTCTTCAAAACATATTGTCAGTAGAAACTCCATGGTGCTACTATAATAATAGCTTTGTGATCACAGGTTGGTTTTATTCTATTTTTCTCTTCAGGTGTTTACATGACAGAGTTGGTACTGAATTTAAACTAGTTTGTCAAGCCCACTCTCTTTAAGCATAAGGTATTTTGAAGATGGCTGGCTAGATGCATATGCAAATAACAGAAAACTACAGGCCAAGCTAAACTTGAAAATGCACAGGGGCTAGTCTTCGTATGACCACTTTAACTGTTCTATTTTTAAAGCATTGCTAAAACTGGTTCTGTGGGCGTGGCTTCATGGGCATGGGGTGGCTTGCTGGCTGTGGCAGGGGAAAGATACCGTAAAATCCCCATTCCCACCCCACCCCACTAACCTGCATTCCAGCTCCATTCTCCTGTGCAGGGCAACAAAAGAAGACCCAGCTGATCAGCTGGGATTGAGAGGCAGAGAATAGATGGGGGCAGGACCAGTCAGAGGTGATATTTGCTGGTTCTCCAAGCTCCTAAAAATTTCCGCTACTGGTTCTCCAGAACTGGTCAAAACCTGCTGAATACCACCTCTGTTCCTGGTTACAGACATTACCATCCATGTCTATAAATTAAGTCAATTTAATCAACTTATTTTGTTGGCATTATTTTCAAGTCAGACAAAAATTGTCCACACACATTTCATCATAAACTTGTAAAATTCATACTACAAGATCTGGTGATGGACTCTGCAAATTAATCAAACCAATACAAGTACATGAACCTCTGTTTAGATCAAGAATCCTCTGAACCTTGATTGAAGAAAACCTACTGTATATTACAGGGAATACTTGGTGCTTAAATGCACTGGGAATTTGTCCAGGAAGTTTTTTTTTTTGTCTGCTATAATCTATTTTTTTTAATAGATCTCTTGCTTACCTTTATATTTGTTTCTTCCTAACAATTCTGTGAGATATTATTTCTATACCAAGTGTGAAAGTAGGGTTAGGTCCACCATTAAACCTTGATGCTTAAAATTTGATCATAAATCACATCCAAAAAACTTTCCATTTCACAGTGTGAGATTGTTTGTCCTTAAGAAGTTTCAATTATGTGAAGCACTATCACCCTTCCAAATGAAAGTGCTTCACAGAGATATTTGTTTATAACAAAAGTATTCCCATTCTTCTACCTAACCATTATTATGCGCTGATATAATTTCTCCAGATTTTCTGCCTCTCCATCACAACCTTTTTTACTCTTTTGTTCCTATACATATCAGTTATGAAGCATTCGTGACCTATAGTGCTTTCCCCATAACTGTTTCTTCATCATGACTTTAGATAGGTTTCCTTTTTCATATTTTCTTTTTCTAAGAGTTTACTCTTCATAGAATTCTACTTAACGTACATGATTATTCACTTCTCAGAAATGTTTGCCTAAAGCAAAGACTGTCCATGTCTAATAATAGGATAGGTAGCAACTGGAAATAGCCAGAGCATGTTACCTTTGGCATCCTAAAAAGTTAAGGAAAAAAGTCCCATTCACCAATGCAATCATCTGCTTATATTTAGAAACAGGAAGAATTTCTTTGAGATCAGTTTGGCTAATGAACCTTACAGTCTCTTCTGTCTGTATGTATCGCTCTCTTAGTAAAAGAAAAAGTCTTTAACAATACAATGGTAAAGGAAATGAATGTTCCCAAATGAGTACAGCTTGGTAACCCCATCATAGGTAGTTGGATTGGGAATAAAAAACTGCTTGACAATGTAACTATTTTCACTGAACTTATACCAGGAAAAGAAAAAATTGTGAAAAGGTACAATTCTGGCAATATCTGATTGGGAATTTAAACTTGGAAAATATGCAACATTGGCAAAATTAACAACATATATTCAGAACAAATTCAAGAAAGAATATATGAGCAGGTATTATGCTGCATGGCAAATATAAACACAGTATGTCTTCTAAGGAAGCTAAATTGTTCATAAACAAATTGATAGAGGCACAAAAAGTGAGAAATTAGAAACTAAATTGCTATTTACTTGTTTGTTTTACTTTTTTATTTATTTTGTTGTGTGCATTTTTTCTTTTATATGCACAAACAATAATGTAACAATATAACACAGATCTTAGTATTAAGTCCTGTATTCATCTTAAAAAACAAATTTCTTGATTGCATTTTTATGTAACTTGCTATTGTATATTAATGGCACATTTTGCTTTTTACGTAAACTTTAAACAACCTTACCCTGATATTTGAAAAATCATAGTTAATCTTGATATAAACCTCTTCTTCTTTTTACTTAAAAGTTTCAGCTGTCTAAACATTGGTATTTATTTCTAGTCAATGCCATATAAATACTACTGTACCCAATAATACCCAATAATATAATGTACTACTTATATTTTATTGTTTATTAATTTATAATCTTAAAACATATAAAACCAGATATAACTATATAAAAAAACAGCATCTTTAACCAAGGTCCAAAAAAGGAAATTCAGTACTTAGCATATTACTGTCTATTATAAAGGCTGCACTCCACCTCTTAATATCCAAGCCGAGTGCACAGTCACATCCATAAGGCCTTACAAAAGGCCAGTCAAATCTGATCTCCAGAAAGATGACAGGACGCTCATCATAACAGAAAATGCTATCTCTTCTTAAAATTACTTAAAGCTAACATAAGATTTATTGTTGCTGCTGCCAACAAATAGTCTTTAAGACCTTATTATTGAAAAGATGACCTGTAATGATGTGAATAGACCATCTGGTCATCAAATCACTGAACAATTAAAAGCAATAGCATATCTAGAATCATTGACTTGTAATTGATTTTATATTATTCTATAGTAACTCTAAATAATATACTCTCCAGTTGATGCAGAATATTCATTTAAAAAATAATAATCAGCCTGAAGTTAATTATTAATCGTATTTATTACAGAGCTAAAAAAAAAGGGAATGTAACTGCTAAATCAGACAACAATCATTGCCTTCCCTTCTGCATTATATTTTTAAAATTAAACCAAAGAAGTTATGTTAAATTGTGGGTTTTAAATCAGAAGTCTGCCAGTTTCTTCCTCGTGAAAAATGTACAGAATTATTAGAATTGATTTCTATTTAATTTTACCTTATAATTAAGGCACTTGTCAGATATAGTGCCTAATCTTCACATACATAGGAAAACTAGAAGTTGTCATGATAAGCTGGGATAAGCTTAAATGAAAGGCTAAAGTATATTTTATACCATATTGTACTTAAGCTTTTGGAAACCATTAAGAACTATTGGAAGACTGCACCTATGGAAAAAGAATAAATACTTTAAGTACTCTACAGCAAACTCCAATAATTCCATTCCTTAGCTCTTGTTATGTTTTCCATCAGCACAACTGTAGCAAATCAAAATATACAAGTAAGCCAATAATCATGGAATATTCATATAAATTATTCAAAGTAAATTAAGGATTTCCATATGGCTTTTCAACATTGCAGTGCTATGTTTTTATACAAAAAGTTATATCAAAAAATATGGAGCAATTATATTTCAAACATGCTAGTCTGATAGATAAATGCTGGAAGTGCTGGCATGAAAAAATTCTGTGTGTGTATGTGCGCAAACACACACACACATAAACACACACACACACTTGTCAGAACTCCCATTAGCACTGTAATCTAGCATCTACCAATGTCACAAGGAAGAAAATATATGCCAATTGATACAGTTCAGTTGTTCATGGATTATAATTTATCTTTAAGGTAACACCTTCAAATTTACATAGGATGGCTATGTATCCTATTTTACATAAGTGTTGGCTATTGAAAGAGAAGACAGTTCATTAATTCAAGATGTAAATAAGGGGACTTCCAGTTTGAGCTTCTTTGGCAACAGACCGAAACCTCATCTCTGCAAGGCTTCGATCTGTGCTCGCTGCTGGAGCGCCCCGAGCTGCCTGGTTTCAGGGCAAAGCTACCCCGTAGAGGTGGTGAAGAAGGGGGAGACTGCCTGCAGGGTTGAGGAGAGCAGAATCTTTCCTCCCCAGCTGGCCATTACTCCCTTTCCCGAAGGTGGTTGTAGCGGTGGTCAGAAATGGCCACCACAAAGAAGAACTCAACTGGAAAAGAATGTGCAGGAGAAGATAAAAAGAGAAAGTTTTGGTTGACCAGGTCAAACAGCAAAAGCAACAAATAATGTACCATGGAATTGAAACTATTTTTTTTTTTTTAAATAACATTGTTCCCTAAGAAGATTTTTAAGCTGCGAAGAAGAAAGAAAAAGGAAAAGATTTGGGGTTGTTTTCCTCCTTTTCCTATACTGACAGCTAAGAGACGTAAGCAAGAAATTGGAAAAAATCCACTTTGACATTAATAGGCATTTAATGCTGAAAATAAAAAGTCAAAGGGATAATTAAGATTTCTGGATAATCAAAAGCTTTTGAAAACAGGAAAGGAGAGAAAAAGAATAAAAGGGCAGGATCTGGAAGGGAGGAGACTGCCTGGAATTAAAAAGAACTTAAGGGCCTGTCATATAGGCCAATGGATGCAAAACGTATGTAAAAAGGACACAGCGGACGAGAAAAATTTCCATCCGTTGTTATCCGCTCTCAAAAGTGCCCCGAATTTGCATAAGCAGAGCGGACAACAACAGAAAGGAATGGACGGGGGGAGGATATAGCCAGGATGTAAAGCGGATGCTCCACGGAAGCCTAGCAGATGGAAGCGGATGTCACATCTGCAGGGCTTCCGGGGGAGCACAGCAAAGCAGACAGGCAGTGGAAGAAACGGATGCAGAGCGGATGCCGAGCGGATACAGCAGATGCATCATGGAAGCCTAGCGGATGCCTAGCAGATGCCTAGCGGATGCCTAGCGGATGCAAAGCGTTCACTGAGCATGCGGGGAGGATGCATTGCGTCAGCCCCGTGGATATAAAGGGAAGCAGATCACAAGCAGGTCACCATTCAGAGGAAAGACCTGCTGCCAGACACAGCTCCAGCCAGACAACAACCATGGGGAAGAAGAGAAAGCCTCTGCCATCTGCTGCCAGCCCTGGCAAGAAGGACAGGGCCACCATCCCACCCCCTGGCCCTGACTCTGCTTCTGCTGGGGCTTCTGCTGCTCGGGCTGACTCTTCTGGTGCTGGGGCTTCTGCTGGTGCTGCTCCTGGTGCTGGGGCTTCTGCTGGGGCTTACTCTGCTGGCGCTACTCTTGGTGCTGGTGCTTCTGCTGGTTCTTACTCTGCTGGCACTGCTCCTGGTGTTGGTGCTTCTGCTGGGGCTGCTCCTGGTGCTGGTGCTTCTGCTAGTGCTTATTCTGCTGGCGCTGTTCCTGGTCCTGCTGGTCCTACTGGTCCTGCTGGTGCTGCTGGTGCTCCTGGTCCTGCTGGTCCTGCTGGTGCACCTGGTCCTGCTGGTCCTGCTGGTCCTGCTAGTGCTTACTCTGCTGCTGCTGATCCTGGTCCTCCTGGTCCTGCTGGTGCTGCTGGTGCTTACTCCGCTGCTGCTGATCCTGGTGCTGCTGGTGCTGCTGGTGCTGCTGGTGCTGCTTTTGCTCCTACTGTTGTTGTTGCTGCTGCTGGTGGTGGTGGTGTGGTGGAGCAGCCCCTAGAACCTCGAAGCCCCTCTGATGAGGGCCCAGATGGCCCTGCCAAAGGGAGGAAGAGGCATACGCGTGAACGGGAGAGGAGGCAATACTCCATTGAAGAGGAACATGAGGATGAGGTGCTGGAATGGCTGAGGGAGAATGGGAATCTATGGCGAAAGGGACACAGGCTCTATCGAGACACCAAAAGGAAGCAGGCTGCTTGGAGAGAGAAGGCGGAGAGCCTGGGCTACACTTCGGAGGTCCTCCTCGGCTGGTGGAAGC
Source organism: Laticauda colubrina (assembly GCA_015471245.1). Classification (NCBI taxonomy): domain Eukaryota; kingdom Metazoa; phylum Chordata; class Lepidosauria; order Squamata; family Elapidae; genus Laticauda; species Laticauda colubrina. Next base: position 29,866,466 of record BLBF01000010.1, on the reverse strand, counting down.
ACATGCACACCTGGTACGGGAAGCTGCACCTCAAGAAATCTGGCCAGGCCACGGTCAAGCTCACCGACCGGGAGACCGATGTGATGGCCAAGTGCAGCTTCTTGGAGGGTGAGATCCGCCACCGAGAAGCAGCCCATCTCACAACCCTCTCTCTCAGGCAGCCCACAGAGAGCCAGTCCTCTTCTGGCCAAGAGTCAGCTCCTGTGTCCAGGCAGGTATCTGTAGAGCATCCCATGACGGAGACCCCCCCAACAGCTGCACTCCCCGTGGCGGAGCGTGTGGAGGAACCCCTGACGCAGTGGGAGAAAGGAGAGGGCACTTCCACCAGAGACCAACCCACATCCACCCCCAGCTCCACCTCCACAGAAAGCAGGCAGAGAGCCAGACCAGAGGGGCAGAGCCACACTGTCCTGCTGGAGATCAGGGACACCATCAAAAGCAGCGTAGATCTCCTCTCTCAGCTGGTACACCGACATACCATCCTCAAACCACAAGTCCTTCCTCACCTACATCAACCAGACCCTCATAGACATGTCCGAATGTACCAGGTGATCAAGGACAGGATCACCGGTCTTCTGCACAACCCTCCAGACCCAGCTGAACCTGCTCCCACCCAGTCCAGGTCTGCTCCTACACCCCAGGTGATATCACTGCCCTTCCAAGGCTTTCCACAGGCCCTCACCTACCAAGGCTACGGTTACCAGGAGCTCCAGCAGCACAGGCAGCCCTTCCCAGTCCAGGCACAGAGTCATCGAACGACACCGTTGCCACTGGTTCCACTGATGCCACCGATGCCATGATGACACAGATGCCACGCATGCCACTGATGCCACCCATGCCACAGATGCCACCCACACCACAGATGCCACCCACGCCTCACCTCGCTCACCTGCAGATCAGACATCCCCATTACACTCCTCCTTCCTCCACCCCACAGCCAAGCCTGGCCTCAGAACATCTGTCATCTGTCTTGGGACTGACACCCCATGTCCTGGAGGAAGGGGCTCTCAGAGCCAGGTCTCTGATAACTTACTCCACACACCATCCCCTGTTGTCTTCTTGGGGCCAGGCACCCCAATGGCACCTCAGACCAGCACTCCAACAGCAGCCACCTCCACAGCACCTGGACCCTTCACCCCTGAGACTATGGGCACGCCTCAGAGTGACTGAGAAGAGTGCCAGAGACTGGGTTGCTACCTGATGACTTTATCTTTGCTTGGAACACTTGGGTCATTTTCTTTTACAGTTTGTTATTAATAAAGATTATATTTGCTTCACACACTTGGTTCAGTTCTTTTAGAAAATAAAGTTTTGGTGGAAACTTTTAGAAATGGTTTAAGCCTTTGCATGCTTGTGGATGGGTAAAGATAGTAGTGGGATGGGCAGGGATACCTTTGGGATGGGTAATAGCTGTGGGATGGGTAAGGATAGCAGTGGGATGTGTAATAGCTGTGGGATAGATAAACCTCCAGTGCAAGCATAGTGGGATTGTATGGTCCACCCTCCCAGGTGCCACACCTATTATCAATAACAATTTAATCATTCATCCACACATTTCAACATAAATACAACTCTTTATTAAATGCCCTGTTCATTGTAGGGCCACTCAACATACATGGCCCAATCTGATCAGTGTGATGAGACAGGCTCAAGGAAGCATCCATTAACCATCTATCATCCTGTCTTGCCACTCCACCGCTCCAGCTGGGGAGTTGCACCAGTGTCTCAGGAGGTTGCACTGCTTCTTCCCTTCATGTGAAGCTCTGTTGGAGCCTTGCACATCCACAGTATCTATCAGGTTTCACCCTTGCCTCCATTCCCCAGGCTCCATGTCCCCATTGCCTTGTTGGAGGTCCACGAGCCTGTTCTGTAAGACTGGGTAGCGGGTGCACATGAGATTGTGCAGGATGAAGCAAACTTCCACGATGTTCCTCACAGTCTCTGGGCAATGCTGCATGGTGGTGAGAAGTACCTGGAACCTGTTGGCCAGGATGCCAAAGGTGTTCTCCACCACCCGCCTTGCCCTGGACAGCCTGTAGTTGAAGATCCTCTCTTCACGAATGAGGCATCTGGAAGTGTAGGGCTTCATGAGGTAGGTTGTGAAGGAGAAGGCATCATCCCCCACGATGAAGTAGGGCACATCTTGTGTGTCATTGGGCAGGGGGTCTGGATCTGGGTGAGGTTGCATTCCAGCTCCTCCTTGAGGTCACTGGTGTTGTATACCTGGGCATCTAAAGATGACCCATTGCCTGAAGCATTTATGTTCATGAACTTGTAGTCAGCATCGACCATGGCGAAGAGGATGATGCTGAAGAAGCCCTTGTAGTTGTGATAAGTGGACCCTGACTTGGTTGGAGCTTTGCAGGCCACGTGCTTGTCATCTATGGCTCCAACGGTGTGGGGGAAGTTCCACTCCTGATACCACTGCTCTGCAACTTTCTTCCATCCTTCTTCAGTGGAGGGACACTGGAGGAGCTCCTCCTTGTATTCTTCGATGATGGCCTGTATCACTTCTCTGACCACAATGCTGATGGTGTTGTGTGGCACCCTCCACGCATACTGCATGTTTCTGTATGTGGTTCCAGAGGCCAGGTGGCGCAGAGTCAGTGCCACCTTGTGCCCAGGGTCCAGGCTGGGCCGGAAGTTGGTGCTCTGCTTGGTCAACCTGGGTCTCAGCCGCTCCAAATCTTCGTCAAACATGGCTCGAGGCATCCTCATGAAGTTCTTGAATACACGAGGGTCTTCGTTCCTCAGCTCCACCATCAGCTTGTTATACAGTCCGTACTCGGCTCTTCTCGCGATCCATTTTCGTACCCAGAGGCTTCTTGGCCGCCTCCTTTTCTTCACGTAGAACAGGTGAAAGAGCCTATAGATGGCTTCGCACTGTTTAGAACGATGGTGGCTACCAAAAGGAGTGTGTGATGATCCATGGTGGAGATGACTGGATGCTGTGGAAGAGCAAGAGCAAGATGAAGGCTGAAGAGGTCTGCACAGCAGGGCTGCTGGACTGAAAGTGAGATCCAGGTGATTTCTCCCCCTTTTTATAGGAAATATAGGTTTTCCGCTCGGTGTCCTTTTGCATCCTCTAGGCATCCTGCAGACATCCTAAATATCTGAGATACGTTCCCTATATGAACGTTTTTTCCATTTTAATGCTTTGTATGCGAGCTGCATCCGCTTTCATCCTTTCTCCATCTGTGCTACTAATGCTGCGTGTCTGTTCCATGTCCGTTTCACTTCCTCCCTGTGTCCGTTTTCTGCTGGAGCGGATGTGAGTTGCGCAGCGGATGCCTAGCGGATGCGCAGCAGATGCCTAGCGGATATAGCGGACCGTAACGGATGATGAGAATGTCTAACGGATGTTCCCCATGTGCATAGCAGATGTCTAACGGACGTGTTGGATACATTTTCTGCTCAAAAAGTTTTGTGCAGCTCAAAACGTTTTGAGCGGATGAAATCTCAGTAGACGGATGCTGGACGGATAGAGAGTATGAAAAATGGACGCAGTGAGTACAGAACGGATGCATCGCGTTAACCAATGGATGGCAAGTGTTTCTCTCCGTTTTAAATCCTCTTTCCATCCGTTGGTGCTGTGTGACAGGGGCTTAACAGCAAAATCTCAACAAGACTTCCAAAAGATACATTTTAACTGAAATATCACAACAAAAACCCCAGGAAGAGAAAGTGGAAAAGAAATAAGAAGAAATAACTTTAGGACTATTTGGATTACTTGATGATTTCTGGATTTTTGGTTATTGTATTTGAATGACTAAAATCAATCGGGTGGTTGTTTAGAAGTGTTTAAAATGGCTCCACTTTTAGAAGAATTGAAAATGGAACTTAAAAAGTACAAAGAAGGGAGAGGTTCTTTCGGCTTTATATTTCAGTTTTTAGAAATGTAGATTTGGAATTATGAGAAACAACAACAAATGCCTGCAGAACAAGAAGATTGTGACAAAGAAGAAGCCATCTTTAATGAACGAGTAATCTTAGGTGGGGGGGGAAGGAAAGGGGGGAAAGAGAATGGAAAGTTAAAGATTGGGAAAAACAACTACAAAAACAAAAATAGAGTGAAAAATAAGTATAAAATCAGTAAGTAAGAGGGAAATGCAGAAGAGAGAATTAGAAGTGGAGAGACAAGAGGGTAAAAAGGGGAGGGAGAAGATGAGAGGGAAGAAAGAAAGGAAAAGAAGTTATAAAGAACAGAAACAAAATATAGAGAAACAAGGCCTAAGATAATGGATGAAAATTTCATGGAAAAAAGGGATTTTGCAAAGATACATAAGATAGTATTGTTATATTAGAAACAGAAATAATTTAGAAAATATGAAACAATGTATGATTAAAATGTTTGATAAAATTGTAATTCAGTGGAATGCTTGTCAATAAACAAATGTAACAAAATGAATATTTAATGATTTACAAAACATATGTGAAGAGAAATAAGGGCAAAATTAATTATCGAGATTTTATGTGTCTTTAGGGAAGTATGATATTTAATTGAGAAGAAGTGTTAAAGATGTTAAAATTTTAATGATCATTAATGATTTATTTGGAATTGGAATGGAATGAGGGTTTATAATTACATATATTTATAATCTTTTTAAAAAAATAATATAGTATGTATTATAAGAATGTACCAAGCAGAATTCAATTGGAAGTTATGTATTATGTATTATATTGAAGGTCATAACCTTAAGGTATATGTTGAAGTTTAAATAAGAGTTGAATGGATGTAATTAAAAGATATAAAGGTGTCATACTCCAATTAGTAACTACAGGAGAAAATTTGTTCAATGAGAAAAGATAATATGAAACTGAAACAGGACAGACAAAAGTATAAATATGATGATTTGAACTGAGATGAGACAATCAAAATAAAATTGAGAAAATTAAAAGAGGGGAAAAACTATATGGAAAATGTAGAATAGTATAAGATATGGAATAGAACACAAAAAGGAGCATGAAATTGAGTTTTGTGTCTGTATAAAGAAGTTCAACCCGGGACCATGCTATTTTCAGAAAAGATGTTTTACTTGTATTTTGTATGTGTGAAAACCCAAATAAAACTTTATTTTAAAAAAAAGATGCAAATAAGTTTTAAAGAACTGCCCCCCAAAATTAAAATGAATCGTAAGGGCTCAGAGTTCTTGAAGCTGTCCATTAAACACATGGACTAAAAACTACCAAACTTTCTTATCATCATGGTGATAATTTTGACAAAAATTTAAAGCCACCAAATCAAAACATGGCAGTTGCCTTGGTCTTCCAAAAAGCAATTCCACTTTTGGGATTAGAGTTTTTCTTAATGTGAATTTTAAAGGAGCATCCACAAAAGACCAATTCACTTGTTTATTTAAGTAGCTAATTAAATGCTAATTTAGAAATAAATTGATAGATGAAAACAGGGAAACAGTGCAAGTCTGGCTCTTCAGCACAAAGGAGAAGATTATGGCATCTGGTTCCTAAACCTGTTTAGGAAGACAAATATAGGCATATACTAGATTTTAATTTCATCTAATCAGGTTTGATCCTGTTCCCAAGCACTCTTTCACATGCTTACTTGGATATATTTGGGTCATCTCTTGAAGGCTTCTATCTGTTTGATATACCAAGGCTATTGATTCAGTCTATAAAATAGCATCATTTATTCTTAAAATATTTTTAAAAGGTTTGTATTTTCAAAATTCTTTCAAATGCAAAAGTGATATTTCCTAATGCAAGGTTAATTTTTAGGTGAATCTTTATTACATTGGATCAGAGTGCAAACAGTCTGCCCAAGCCAGATGTTTTCTACTCTCCATGAAAATACCAACTCGGGGTATTACTGTGTTACTAGGCAAACACCTTTCGTTTCACAATTTCAGCAAGGAGGTAGGATGGAGAGGAGCCAAGTTTAACCATTCACATACTTATAAAGAATGCAGTAAGACAGCAGTACATTTTCTACCATAACACAGAGAGAGCTGTAGACCCTCCTTGAGGATACTTACAACCCACAACTAAAGAAGAGTGAGATTTTTCGTGCAGTTCATCCCCTTAGTTAAAAAAATCTAAATGAAAATTTCTAATATGGCATAGGTCAGGAAAAGTGAAGATAAATTGGAGGAGAAATCATTCACTCACTTAACTTTTCAATTGTCGCAACGGACATGATCATGACTTCCATACAATTAGCCAAAGATTCAAATACAATCTTATAAGTATTCAAGTTATACACATATATAGTGACTTATATGATTCAGCATTCTGTAAATTTCAGGGTTTTGGGGCTATGAAAATATTTACAGACCCCTCACATCCCGGACATAAACTGCTTCAACTCCTTCCCTCAAAACGATGCAAAAGAGCACTGCACACCAGAACAACTAGACACAAAAACAGTTTTTTCCTGAAAGCCATCACTCTGCTAAACAAATAATTCCCTCACACACTGTTCAACTATTTACAAAGTGTACACTACTATTACTGTTAATCTTCTCACTCCTTATCACCCATCCCCTCCCACTTGTAATTGTAGGACTGTAACTTTGTTGCTTGTATCTGTACGATTTATATTGACTGTTTCCTGGAATGATTTGATTATTGATTTTACCCTATGACTCTCATTAAGTATTGTACATTATGATTCTTAATAAATGTACCTTTTCTTTATGTATACTGAGAGTATCTACACCAAGACAAATTCCTTGTGTGTCCAATCACACTTGGCCAATAAAGTATTCTATTCTATTCTATTCTATTCTATTCTTTGGACATTGTCCATAGGTTATGTCCAAGTAACTTCATAAAGATCAGCAATTGACAGGCAGATGTGGTGTCCATTCATTGACACTCTGATTCTGTCTGCTATATAGAAAATGTTAGCAATAGAACAGCTAGCTCTGCTTCCCAATATACTTGTTTAAATATTACCACTATTCTTCATTAAAATGTATCTGTGGTGCATATTTTCTCTGCCATCAAAATTCTTCACAGAATGATATTTGGGCAGCAATGCCATTTTTCTTTACTTCCTCTGCTTGATCTAAATCATACAGACTAAATTGGATGAAAGGACATATTTATTTGAAAAGAAAGTCTTCCAGAGCTCTTGCATTAAATTTCAAGACTTTTAAAATCCAGATTCAGGAAGAAACCTTATCCAAATAAATGAGATGCATCTTTTTCAACATTACTTAAGAAAGACATTTTTCTGCCCACAGAGTCTTTCATTTTGCTACAAAGAAAGGGCACAGGTTAAGTTTTTTAGTTTTTTTTTTAATGTAAAAGATCTTTTGATAACTGAATACATGTAAATTCAGTCTGATCTGGTAAATGTGTCTGTGAAATAAATCTATTAAGTTCAAAAAGAGTGTTCCCAAGAAATCAAGCTGGAATTCAATTTTGCATGTGTCAACTCTCTGCATTAATAAACCCACTGGTCATTTATGCCATAGGTATAGAGATAGCAGAGGGACTCTGCACTTTAATTGGCTTTTCTTGACTTTGCATGCCTCCTATTGTTCAGATGGTTATTCTCAGAACTTTCATCATTTCCTTCCTTTTTTCTTTCACTTACACAGTTCAGTTGACACCCTTTCCACAAGAGAGTACACCAGGTTTTGGTTATAAATAGATTTAAAAAATTCAGACCTTCCCATCATCTGTCACTAACTTTGCTGTTCAATATGTGTGTTGCTGAGCTTAAACTGTTCGTGAGGCGTATCATCTTTTTACTATAGAAGAAAATATATTCCTATCATCTATGGATATTCTCAGTTGTCCAGGTCATGGTTGTTCTTAAGGTGCTTTTTTTTTTTTCAAGAGGCAACGGGAGTTTTTGGTTTTACTTTGAAGATGTTTCACTTCTCATCCAAGAAGCTTCTTCAGCTCTGACTGGATGGTCAGCATCCAGCATCCCCACCATCCAGTCAGAGTTGGAAGAAGCTTCTTGGATGAGAAGTGAAACATCTTCAAAGGAAAACCAGAAAGTTTAGTTGCCTCGGGGGGGGGGGGAGTACCTTTGGGATATATTCTTCTTGATTATTTTTTTCTTACCAATATCACAAATTGGAGGTGCGTGGCTTAATTTGTTTAGCTACAATATGTCACAGAAAATCAAGATTTTTTCAATATGAGATATTTCAGATGGATAGATGATAGATGATAGATAGATAGATAGATAGATAGATAGATAGATAGATAGATAGATGATACATAGATACATAGTTAAGCCCATGTCCCACTGCAGCAACGGATGCAAAGAGGATGTAAAATGGACAAAAAAGCTTGCCATCCATTGGAAAATGCTATGCATCCGTTGTGTACTCACTGCATACATGTTTCATATGCTCTATCCCTCCAGCATCCGTCCACTGCGATTTCATCTGCCCAAGAAGTTTTGAGCTGCACAAAATTTTTTGAGCAGATGAACTTTCCACCGCATACGATGTACATTCATGACACATACGGGCAACAAACGTTCTATGTCCGTTGTCATCCATTAAACGTCCGCTGTATCCTCTCGGCATCCTCTGGACATCCTCGCAACTCACATCCGCTGCAGCTGAAAACAGAAAGAGGGAGGAAGCGAAAGGTACACGGAACGTCCACACAGCATTAGTAACATGGAAATAGAAAGGATGTAAGCGGATGCATCTCGTATATAAAGCATTAAAACTGACAAAACCTTTCTATATGGGATGTATCTCAGATATTTAGGATGTCTGGAGTATGCCTAGAGTATGTGGAAGGACACCTAGCGGACAACCGAGATTTCCTATAAAAAGGGGGAGGAAATCACCTGGATCTCAGTATGAGTCCAGCAGCCATGGTGTACAGACCTCTTCACCCTTGGTCTTGCTCTTCCACATCATCCATTGATCTCTGCCATGGATCATAACACAGTCCTTATGGTAGCTGCGATCGTTCAACACCAGAACCAAGCCCTGTTCAGACTGTTTCACCTTTTCTATGGAAGGAGAAGAAAGGGACGTTCAAGAGCTGTGTGGATCCGACGATGGATCGGGAGAAGAGTGGAGTTTGGACAGTATGACAAGCTGATGGTGGAGCTGAGGAATGAAGACCCTCGTGCATTCCAGAACTTCATGAGGATGCCACCACCCATGTTTGACAAAATTGTAGAGCGTCTGAGGCCCAGGTTGACTAAGCCAAGCACCAACTTCCATCCCAACCTGGACCCTGGACTGAAGTTGGCACTGACTCTGCAGCACCTGGCCTCTGGAACCACATACAGAAACATGCAGTATGCGTGGAGGATGCCACACAACACCATCAGCAAAGTGGTCAGAGAAGTGGTGTAGGCCATCATCGAAGAATATGTGGAGGAGCTCCTCCAGTGTCCCACCACTGAAGAAGACTGGAGGAAAGTTGCAGAAGAGTGGTATCAGAGGTGGAACTTTCCCCACACCGTTGGAGCCATAGATGGGAAGCACGTGGCCTGCAAAGCTCCAGCCAACTCAGGGTCCTCTTATTACAACTACAAGGGCTTCTTCAGTATCATCCTCTTTGCCATGGTTGATGCTGACTACAAGTTCATGTACATTGATGCTTCAGGCAACGGGTCAGCTTCAGATAGCCAGGTATACAATGCCAGTGACCTCAAGGATGGGCTGGAAGGCAGCCTCATCATGGGTTTTCCAGATCCAGACCCCCTACCCAATGACACAAAAGATGTACCCTACTTCATCATGGGTGATGATGCCTTCTCCCTCAGAACCTACCTCATGAAGCCCTGTTAGGGATAACATTGTTCACCCTAACTGTTTTAGGTGAAATACTAACTATGAATCATAGTTAGTGTATGCAGCTTTAACTGTAAAATAGCAACTGTGGGTGTGGTTATGAAAACCATATAAAAGTAGCAAGGCTACAGCTTGCTCTCTCTCTCTCTGGCTTTGATGATCCCTGATTACTGCTTGGAAGCAAGACTGCATTGCTCGAATGGGAGAGACAACAACGGACTGATTTATGAGAACTGACAATAGGATATTCTACATGGACTTTGCTAACTGAATATCCCTGAATGGACTGACTACATGGTAACTGAATATTGGACTGTTTTTGACTATGCTATAAACTTATACTGGAATAAAATATATTCTTGATAGCACAAGCGTATCTGTTATTTTTACAGTATGTTAATAAACATACAAGCTTAGCTCACTCATTTATCTGTGTGCCTATCTGACTAACGCTGCACATTCTGTTTAGCTTGTCTACCTAACCCTGGTTGGGGAACCCAGGCTTAACAAGCCCTACACTTCAAGATACCTCACCTGTGAAGAGAGGATCTTCAACAACAGGCTGTCCAGGGCAAGGCGGGTGGTGGCATCCTGGCCAACAGGTTCCAGGTACTTCTCACCACCATGCAGCATCACCCAGAGACCGTGAGGAGGATCATGGAAGCTTGCTGCATCCTGCACAATCTCATGCGCATCTGCTACCCAGTGTTGCAGAACAGGCTCGTGGACCTCCAACAAGGCAATGGGGACATGGAGCCTGGGGAATGGAGGCAAGGGCAAAACCTGATAGATACTGTGGATGTGCAAGGCCCCAAAAGAGCTTAACGTGAAGGGAAGAAGCAGTGCAACCTCCTGAGACACTGGTGCAACTCCCCAGCTGGAGCAGTGGAGTGGCAAAACAGGATGATAGATGGTTAATGGATGCTTCCTTGAGCCTGTCTCATCACACTGATGAGATTGTGCCATGTATGTTGAGTGGTCCTACAATGAATAGGGCATTAATAAAGAGCTTTGTTTATTTTGAAATGTGTTGATCAATGAATAAATTGTTATTGATAAAAAAGGACCATGTGTGAGGCAGCTGGGAGGGTGGACCATACAGTCCCACGATGCTTGCACTGGAGGTTTACCTATCCCACAGCTATCCTTACCTATCCCACAGCTATCCTTACCCATCCCACAACTATCTTTACCCATCCCACAACTATCCTTACCCATCCCACAAGCATGCAAAGGCTTAACCATTTTTTCAAAGTTTTCACCAACACTTCATTAAGAAAATAAAATGAACCAATTATTATTTATTAATAACTGTCTTAGGTAAACTGTATGACTTTATTAAAAAAGCAAAATGAACCAAGTAAACTGTCTTTAAGCAAAAATAAAGTGAACAGGTAACAACTCAGTCTCTGGCACTATTCTCAGTCACTCTGAGGCATGTCCATGGTCTCAGCTGTCAAGCGGGCAGGGACTGTGGAGGTGGCTGTGGCTGGACTGCTGGTCAGAGGCGCCATTGGGGTGCTTGGCCCCAAGAGTACAACAGGGGATGGTGTATGCAGGAAGCTGTCCGAGAGCTGACTCAGTGCCATGAGGTTGAGAGGCCCTTCATCAAGGACCTGGGATGTTTGGCCCAAGACTGATGACAGATTGTTCGTTGATGGGCTTGGCTGTGGGATGGAGGAAGGAGGAGTGTAGTGGGGCTGTCTGGTCTGCAGCTGGGTGAGGTGAGGCGTCTGTGGCATGCGATGAACCTGGGCCTGGACTGGGAAGGGCTGCCTCTGCTGTGGAAAGTCCTGGTACTTGTAGCCTTGGTAGGTGATGAGCTGTGGAAAGCCGTGGAAGGGCTGTGACATCACCTGGGGTGGAGGACCAGACCTGGACTGGGTCGGAGCAGGTTCAGCTGGGCCTTGAGGGTTGTGCAGAAGTGCTGTGATCTTCAGCTTCATCACCTGGTACTGGGCCTCGGGCAAGTCCATGAGGGTCTGGCTCACGTAGGTGATGAAGGGCTTCTGGTTCGAGGATGGTATGTCGCTGTGGACCAGCTGAGAGAGAAGATCTGTGCTGGTTTTGATTGTGTCCCTGATCTCCAACAGGACAGTGTGGCTCTGGCCCTCCAGTCTGCCTCTCTGCCTGCTTTCTGTGGAGGTGGAGGTGGAGCTAGGGGTGGGGGTGGGTTGGTCTCTGGTGGCTGCCGCTTCTTCCTCCATTTGTGACAGGGGATCCTCCAAGTCCTCTGGCACGGGGAGTGCAGCTGTCCGGGGGGGTCTCTGCCATGGGGCCCTCCGAAGACACCTGCCTGGACACGGTAGCTGTCTCCTGGCTGGAAGAGGAGTGGCTCTCTGTGGGCTGTCTGAGGGAGAGAGTTGTCGGAGGGGCTGCTCCTTGGTGGTGGACCTCACCCTCCAGGAAGCTGCACTTGGCCATGACGTACATCTCCCGGTCAGTGAGCTTGACAGCGGCCTGGCCAGATTTCTTGAGGTGTAGCTTGCCATACCAGGTGTACATGTGCTTCCACCATCCTAGGAGTATATCTGCAGTGTAGCCCAGGCTCTCTGCCTTGTCTCTCCCAGCTGCCTGCTTCTTCTTGGTGTCGCGATAGAGTCTGTGGCCCTTTCTCCACAGGTACTCGTTCTCCCTCAGCCATTCCAGCACCTCCTCCTCATGGTCCTCGGAAAGGGTGTACTGTTTCCTCTCTCCCTTCTCCTTCCCTTGCCTCTTCCTCCCTCTGGCAGGGGCTTGAGCAGCAGGGCCTTCAGGGGCTTGAGCAGCAGGGCTTTGAGGGCCTTGGGGCTGGTCCACCACAGCAGCAGCAGCAGCAACAGCAGCAGCAGCAGCAGCAGAAGCACCAACAGCAGCAGCAGCAGCAGCAGAAGCACCAACAGCTTCAGAGTCAGTGCCAGGGGGTGGGATGGTGGTTCTGTCCTTCTTGCCAGGGCTGGCAGGAGTAGGCACAGGCTTTTTCTTCTTCCCTGACTGACGAACCATGATGTTATTCAAAGATGTCTGTGGCAGCACGTCTTTCCTCTGAATGCTGACTGCTTGCGAGCTGCATCCTTTTATATCCGCAGAGCTGATGCAATTCATACTCCCCACATGCGCAGTGAACACTTTGCATCTGCTATGCATCCACTATGCATCTTCATGCATCCTATAGGCATCCGTGATGCATCCGCGTCATCTGCTATGCATCCGCTCCTTCCGCTATGCGTCCGCTTCACAATTATCCCCTGGAAGCCCTTCAGATGTGTCATCCGCTTCCATCCGCTTCTATCCACGAGGCTTCCTACGAACATCCACTTGACCTCCTCGCTACGTACTACCCCCGTCCGTTCCTTTCCGTTCTTTTCCGTTCTTTTTATGCAAATTTGGGGCACTTTTTGGAGCGGATAACAACGGATGGAGCCACCCCCGAAATTTTGCTCGTCCGCTGTGTCCTTTTTGCATACGTTTTGCATCCGTTGGCCAGTGGGACCTAGCCTTTAGATAGATAGATGATAGATAGATAGATAGATAGATAGATAGATAGATAGATAGATAGATAGATAGATAGATAGAGAGAGAGAGAGAGAGAGAGAGAGAGAGAGAGAGAGAGAGAGAGAGAGAGAGAGAGAGAGAGAGAGAGAGAGAAAGAGAGAGAGAGATTTCAATCAGAATAAAACCACATTGTCAGTTAGAAAATGTAACTTTTGAAGAAGGAAATGATGAGAAGTTCATAAAATAAACAATGTCCTTTCAAAGAATGTGTGCGTGTGTGTGTGTGTTTAGAGTTACCCGCTGCACATTAGACAGTGAAAAGCCTTGTTGAAAGGCATCATAGTCCAATGTTGGGATGACAGAAAAATATGCACCATGCAATACTTGTTCCACAGCTCTTAAGATATAATGGGAGAATTGCATGTACAGTATTATCTCTATTATGAAAGTCCTTTTTTATTTTGCTGTTTTCCTCAAAATTGAAATATAATCCCATCAATCCTGGGATCTAGTAATCTTACTACCACTGCTAAATCATTTTCTGAATTGGATTACTTTTTCTTCTCTATTTATTAATATATATAGTAAATGAAATGAGTAGGTAGAACATTGAAAAATGTAGAATATCTATCACTTTATTAATGTTTATACAAGGAACTGAATTAGCTTTTGTTAAATTACTTAAATCAGTTTGTCAACAAGATTGTTTAATATTTTATAACCTACTGTATATTTTTCAATCCTTATCATACTTGACATACATGTACATCTTTAGCAATGATTGATGGAGATTTACTTAGGGCTAGGACTCCAGGCTTCTCTTAAGCCTATCCCATCAACACGTCCCAAAACTCTCATTCCTCCTACCTCCATAACATAAACCTGGAAGATGTGCCCTTTGAGTGGCAGTTCTAATGTTCAATCATTGCAACAATGCTATCTATTGTCAGTATTGAATTCAACTTCAGCTTTTGAATCTGGAAGACAATGCAAAGTTACACTTTGCCTTAAGGCAGCAAAATATTTGGGAAAGCCCTGGGGTGTATAGGTAGTGTTATAAAAAAGAGAAAAATATAAATATAAATAAAGAGCAGTGTTTGTCAATCTCAGCAACTTTAAATGTATGGACTTCAATTCTCAGAATTTCCCAACCTGCTGAAGTTCCCAACCAACTTAAAATTGCTTAGACTGAGAAACACTTTGGCCACGTTTCAGATATGTTAAGGCCCTGTCACACTGCCCAACAGATGCAAAACGGACACGACGGACGAGAAAAATATTCCATCCGTTGTTATCTGCTCTCAGAAGGGGCAAAAATTTGCATAACCGGAGCGGATAACACGGACGCGGGGAGGACGCAGGGCAGATGGAAAGCAGATGTGGAACGGAAGCCCAGCGGAAGGAAGCAGATGGGAGCGGAGGGCACATCCGCAAGGCTTCCGGGGGGCCACAGCAAAGCGGATGCGGAATGGATACAGTGGATGCAGAGCAGATGCACAGCGGATGAAGCGGATGCAGAGCAGATGCACAGCGGAAGCCTAGCGGATGCCAAGCGTTAACTGCGCATGCGGGGAGGATGCATTGCGTCAGCCCCGCGGATATAACAGAAGCAGCTCGGAAGCAGGTCGCCATTCAGAGGAAAGACCTGCTTCCAGACACATCGACTGCCTTGCCTGTCCTGCCTGCATGTCTGCCTGCAAGCCTTGCTGCCAGCCTTGCTGTCTGCCTTCCTGCCAGCCTCCCTGCCAGCCTCCCTGCCAGCCTTCCTGCAAGCCTTGGTGCCAGCCTTCCTGCCAGCCTTGGTGCCTGGCTGCCTGCAAGCCTGCCTGCCAGCCTTCCTGCCAGCCTTGGTGCCTGCCTCCCTGCCAGCCTTCCTGCCAGCCTTGGTTCCTACCAGCCTCCCTGCCAGCCAGCAACCCCACAACCATGCAGAAGCACAGCAAGCCTCAGCCATCTGCTGCCAGCCCTGGCAAGAGGGACAGGGCTACCATCTCGCCCCCTGGCCCTCACTCTGGTTCTGCTGGGGCTTCTGCAGCACAGGCTCGCTCTTCTGGGGCTGGGGCTTCTGCTGCTTCTGCTTTTGGAGGAGCTGATGACAAGCACTTCAGCACCAGCCACCTCCACAGCACCTGGACCCTTCACCCCTGAGACTGAGCAACCAAGAGGAGTGCCAGAGACTCAATTTGTTTTATAGTTTCTTGTTAGTAAAGTCTATTTTTCATTCATACACTTGCTTCGTTTCTTTTTTTTAATAAAGTCTTGGTGGAAACTTTTAGAAATGGTTTAAGCCTTTGCAGGCTTGAGGGATGGGTTAAGATAGCAGTGGGATGGGCAAGGATACCTGTGGGATGTGTAATAGCTGTGGGATGGGTAATAGCTGTGGGATAGATAAACCTCCAGTGCAAGCATAGTGGGACTGTATGGTCCACCCTCCCAGGTGCCACACCTATGGCCCTTTATTATCAATAACAATGTAAGCATTGATCCACACATTTCAACATAAACACAACTCTTTATTAAATGCCCTGTTCATTGTCGGGCCACTCAACATACATGGCACAATCTCATCAGTGTGATGAGACAGGCTGAAGGAAGAATCCATTAAGCATCTATCATCCTGTCTTGCCACTCCATTGCTCCAGCTGGAGAGTTGCACCAGTGTTTCAGGAGGTTGTGCTGCTTCTTCCCTTCACGTGAGGCTCTGTTGGGGCCTTGCACATCCTCAGTGTCTATCAGGTTTCGCCCTTGCCTCCATTGCCCAGGCTCCATGTCCCCATTGCCTTGTTGGAGGTCCACGAGCCTGTTCTGCAAGACTGGGTAGCGGGTGCGCATGAGATTGTGCAGGATGCAGCAAGCTTCCATGATCCTCCTCACGGTCTCTGGGTGATGCTGCATGGTGGTGAGAAGTACCTGGAACCTGTTGGCCAGGATGTCAAAGGTATTCTCCACCACCTGCCTTGCCCTGGACAGCCTGTAGTTGAAAATCCTCTCTTCACGGGTGAGGAGTCTGGAAGTGTAGGCTTCATGAGGTAGGTTGTGAGGGAGAAGGCGTCATCCCCCACGATGTAGTAGGGCACATCTTGTGTGTCGTTGGGCAGGGGTTTTGGATCTGGGAAGCTCATGATGAGGTTGCATTCCAGCTCCTCCTTGTCACCTTGAGGTGACTGGCGTTGTATACCTGGGCATCTGAAGATGAGCCGTTGCCTGAAGCATCGATGTACATGAACTTGTAGTCAGGATTGACCATGGTGAAGAGAATGATGCTGAAGAAGCCCTTGTAATTGAAATAAGTGGACCCCGACTTGGGTGGTGCTTTGCAGGCCACGTGCTTACCATCGATGGCTCCAACGGTGTGGGGAAAGTTCCACCTCTGATACCACTGCTCTGCAACTTTCTTCCATCCTTCTTCAGTGGAGGGGCACTGGAGGAGCTCCTCCTTGTATTCTTCGATGCTGGTCTGCACCACTTCTCTGACCACAATGCTGATAGTGTTGGGTGGCACCCTCCAGCCATACTGCATGCTCTTGTAGGTGGTCCCTGAGGCCAGGTGGCACAAGGTGAGTGCCACCTTGAGCCCAGGTTCCAGGCTGGGCCGGAAGTTGGTGTTTGCCTTGGTCAACCTGGGTGTCAGCCACTGCACAACTTCGTCAAACATGACTGGAGGCATCCTCATGAAGTTCTGGAATGCACGAGTGTCTTCGCTCCTGAGCTCCACCATCAGCTTGTTGTACAGTCCGTCCTCTGCTCTTCTGGCGAACTATCTTCGTATCCAGACGCTTCTTGGCTGCCCCTTTTTCTTCCCATAGTAGAGTTCACAGAGCCTGTAGATGGCTTCACACTGTTGCAGAAGGATGGTGGCTGCCAAAAGGACTGTGTTACGATCCACGGTGGACATGACTGGATGCTGTGGAAGAGGAAGAGTCAGATGAAGGCTGCAGAGGTCTGCAGCAGGGCTGCTGGTCTGAAAGCGAGATCCAGATGTGTTGCTCCCCCTTTTTATAGGCAGTATAGGTGTTCCTTTGCATCCTCTAGGCATCCTTAATATCCGAGATAGGTCCCCTCTGCGAACGTTTTTTCCATTTTAAACGCTTTGTTTCCATGCTGCATCCGTTCTGCATCCATTCTGCATCCATTCCGCTTTCTCCTTGCGTCTGAGCGGATGCGAGTTGCGTGGATGCGGAACGGATGCCTAGCGGATATAGCGGATGCGTAACGGATGCAGAATGGATGCGTAGCGGATGCAGAATGGATGAATTGGATACATTTTCCGGGCAAAAGTTTTGAGCAGCTCAAAACTTTCTGAGCGGATGAAACGTCCATAAACGGATGCTGGACAGATAGAGAGGAAACAAAACGGAGGCAGTGAGTACATCGCTTTAACCAACGGATGGCAAGCTTTTTTCTCCGTTTTACATCCTCTTTGCATCCATTGGTGCAGTGTGACAGGGGCTTTAACTTCAATTCCCAGAATTCCCCAGCCAGAATGGTTATTGCTAACTATATTAAAATTCTTCATACTGGAGGAACCCAGTTTGGGATAAATTACCTCAGGTTAGGAAAGAATGCATAGCAAGAAGGGTGGTTTTTCACCAGACTTTTCTAGAATAAGTGTCTGATGAGTAAGTAAGTATTTCTATCTAAAAATAAACAAACCAATCAATGTGCTAACATTTTATTTTATGTATTCTGTCATAAAGCCATCATGTGCTAATTGTGCAGACTAGATTTGACTAGCTCATGACATAAAGGACAGAATTATACACTCCTTACTTTGCAACTGCAAATTAATCAGATTATCTATATTTTATTTATTTGTCCTATGGATTACAGGTTGAATAAAACTCCTCTTGTGGCTTGTCTGGATATGAGACAGTTATTATTCCATTTCTTTTTCTTTTGCAATGTATTGTATGCTAAATTTCTCAAAACTAAATCCAGTTGATCCCAAGGTACTTCCTATAATTGAAAAGTCTGATAAAACAAGTAAAAATACATCCTAGACAATCTTGGTGAGTGAGTGTTTGCATACAAGGATTTTAAAATACTTGATATTTTTAAATGAAGTTGCATGTCAACCCAGAAATCAATACTTCTTTCAAAGATCAAGAGATGTTTTTCTTTTAGCTTTACAGCTAGCACTTGGAATTAGGATACTAATCTCTACTAATCTGAAAGTATTTAAGATTACTTTGGAACAAACATGAATAGAAAATAAAAAAAGATTTAATGTCTCAGGCCATCTTTGCATGCACAGAACATTAAGTGAGTAGAATTTGCTTAACACAAATTGACACGTATAAACCAGAAAGAGTAAGCTTAATTACAAAGCAGCTTTCCTCTCAGTTTCTCAGTTTAGATAGGTGGCATGATTTTTCCTAGCCATACAATAATTCTAATTACTGAATTACAATTACTATAATTTTACAATAATTCTAATTATCATAATAATATATTAGGAAGAATGATAATTCAGAAACAGGCATTAGATTTGCTTCAGTTTCTTTAGAGTCACAAGATCAGCACTACCAAACATGCATGAACTGAAATATTCAAAATTAAAGTTGAATTAAAAGTGATTGGACCCATATAGTGATTCCATTCAACACTGAAAACATATGAAAATAATACACTGTAATTCACAACTTAGCAATCTTAGGTGTGTTATAAAAACATTTGGGACAATCCATAGCTTTTTATATGAAATATAAGAATAATTCACTATTTACATACAGCAAAAGAATTAAAATTTTGCCATTAAAAATTGAAGAAAAGTGGAATCCAAATCTCAAATTCAAAGAGGAAGGTGATTTTTTTTTAAACATTATTGACATGTAATAATTGCGCACAACATAGACCTGATTCAAGAAAAATTACTCCCAGTAATGAAAATAATACATGTCACAGTAACTAAAAATGATTTTCTATCTTTAATTGTGTGTGTTTGGTCCTGCAGTGAAAAAAAGGCATTATCAAATAATAAAAATATGGATAATTTCTATTTTTAAAGATGCCTTTACTGATTGGTAATTTGACAAAACTGTGCTGAAACCAAAAGCAAATTGAATTCATAACTGAGTCAACAGGAATTTGATATCACACAGTGTTGAGAACATGACCTGTTCTTATCACTTTTATAATCTGATTGGGAGATACACTTTGAGTTTGTTATAAGTTGGATATAAATATATAGATGTTTTAACTAAATAAATAAATAAAATTTATCCTGTTTTATATATCCATAAAAAGTATATATCCATATATATTCATAAAATATATCCATAAAAAGATGTTTAATGAATCGTGTTATGTCATACTTTCAACAGACAATGAACTATTCAGAAGACATTTATTCCAAGTAAACATTTCATTTTTAAAAATTCATATTTATACAATTTGGATCCTTACTTAGTGTTATTCCATCTTATGGGGGGGGATCTGGTCCCTTTACAGATTGTTTCTCTTGCAACACCATTCAAGAAACAAGTCTTCTACTCAAATGTGCATAGATGTCTTGGACTAGAATCCATCATGTTTTTTCCCCAAAGACTCTCATTTCCCTCTTCCCCATCTGCCAAATCACTCTGAAAAATGGAAATGTTTTTTCTTACAGATCAATTTTTTATTACAATTATGGCAACCAACATGATAACCAGAAATAGGAAAGGGTTATTAAAATAATAAAGGCAGGAGCCTGTGTGCAAGCTATGTTCTAGAGTCTCAGATGGAAAAAGTGTGAGAAATTGAATTATCTAAGGAAACAATGAAATCTGAGTGTAACCACCCTGAAATACCATGTCCTATACAATCTTGGAGGAAAAAGGTTGCTTGAGAAGTGGAAATTTATTGAATTTTGCATAATGCAGTCTTTTATATTTGAATATGGCCTAAGTTTAAAGATTATTAGAATCCAAATCCCATTTATATAGTAAGAATCTTTCATACAGACAACAGAGGTTTTGAAGTTGGCCAAAAAGCAGTGACTTGAAAGCTCTTATGAATATTTAGTAGAAAAAAGAAAAACATACAATTTTGATTGATTGATTTGATGATTGGAAAGAATACACAATGGAAAGAAGGACATTTAGTTGTACTTTTTAGAAAGAGAAAACAAAATGTCAATGTATTTGCAACTGCTTTTTAAAAGATTGTAAACGGGTTTTTTATATATTTTTTCTTTTCTTTTTCCTTCTCTTTTTTTCTTCATACTTTTTTCAGTTACTTATTCACACTCTCTGCTTTTTTCTTTCAAAATTTTTCTCTTAAAATCTTTAAATAATAATATAATGAATATAATATAATATAGTTCAGTATAGTGTACTGAACTATACTGAACTATGTCATATCATATCATAATATAATATAATATAATATAATAAATATAACATAATTAATATAATATCATACAATAGCAATTGCACTTAGATTCATATACCACACCACAGTGCTTTACAGCACTCTCTGGGTGGTTTACAGTGTCAGTATATTGCTCCCAACAATCTGGATCCTCATTTTACCAATCTTGAAAGGATGGAAGGCTGAGTCAACCTTAAGCCAGTCAGAATCTAACTCTTGGCGATGAGCAGAGTTAATCAGCAATACTGCATTCTAACCACTACACCAGCACAGAAGATTTGGCACAGAACCAGGCATGTTGGCAACCTAGACACCATCTTTCCAATTGCCTATTTTTTTAATTTACAGTTATTTTAATGTCTTCTGCTTTCATATAAAACATTAGATTTATATGACTTTATATGACTTCTTACAGTGCTTAGGTCATTTTAAGTCTTCCCTATTTCCCACTAAGCAAAGTTCTAGACCTGCTTAGAATACCTTAATGTGGTCCACCTAAAAATAACAGTTTCTTCAAGGCTTCCTTTCATATAGTAAAAACAAAACATTCACTCACATCGAAATGCCTGTTCTATTCTCTTAGGCTCATGTCTCTTCATAGTAATAACTACTTAGCCAAAAGCTGGGAGTGGCTGTCCTCCATATAAAAACATGCATTAACATGCAGATGGAAAATTTATGTGCCAGAAGAAGCATTCATTATTTGCTCTCATTATTTTGTGGCTTATCAAACTGAGCTGGCTCATACATCAATCTTTATTTGCTATATGTTAATAAAGTAATGTAGCTGAACAAGTATGTAAAAGCTTTATAAAGTAAAAACATTCTGAGATGACAAGAAGCCTCATTCATTGATTATACAAAACTCTCAGTTCTATTATCAGCAAGTTAATGAGTAACATTTAGAATTAATATTGTATAGAAAATTTCCCTGCATTTTTAAGTGGTTCTCAGTCAGTTGGATGAAAGAGAATTTGCATTCAAAATCCCTTTCAAAGGAGAAGAGGCAGTTAGTCAAATTCTCATGGGTGATGCAAAATGATTTTCAACTTACTAGGTGGCCCAGGGGTATATTTGAAGGTCCTGCCTTTCACAGTACAGTCACCTCACTAGCAGCTCTTTCTTTAAGATCTCAGGCTTCAGTTAAATCCCAAGGATTATATTAGAAATATGCACACTTCTTAAATGATTCAGAAGTGTTTTGGATGTCACCTGAGGCAGTTCTTCTCTTCTACTCAATAAACAACATTTTCTTCATGATTTTCAAGTGATTGAAAAAGAGATGCTACTAGTGTACTTAAAACTGTCCATTATTTAAAGTTATATTACTTTTTAAAAAGCCACAATCTGATCCAGGCCTGGCTTACTAAGTGCCCTTAAGATACTGTTGTATTTAAAAGCCAAAGAATTTCCTTGCCCTCATTTTTGACATGTGCTCAATCAACCCTAGACATCTTCATGTTCCTTCTATTGGACTTCTTCAATTTTGAAATTCTGGAACACTGTTGTGGTTTGTCAGTAGCCTGTGCAGACAGCAGCAGAATTGGACAGTGGGGAAGAAAGGAGATCAGTCCAGGAGTCTGGAGAGACTCAGATGAGGGTCCTGCGTGCGATGCAGAGATGGGGCCAGGACCATCTGGAAATGGGGTGCTGCCTCCAGAGCCTTCGTAGTCTGGCAGTAGCGAGACAGAAGACCCAAGGGAGCCTGTTCCCAGTGCGCATGTGCACAGAGTTGCTAGAAGGTGAGAGCAGCTAAAACAAAAGGGGTGACTTGGGAGTAAGACTGGGTTATGAGTGCCCCTCCCATAAGGTATAAAGGACAGGCAAAGATGATTAAACATTTGCAGGAAGCAAACTCATTCATTCGATTCAGATTCATATTTGAAGCTCTTTGTAATTCCATTGGTTTTTGTTCTAGTTTATTTAACACTTGTGTTATTGGCAGCACCTCACAGGAAAAAAAGGTGGGTGTTTGTTGTTCTGTATGGAACTTGGTAGGTTCCAAGTACTTCATTCTGATTGGCCGAAAAGGCTACTTACGGATTGGTTCACTAGGAACCAATCTGGAAAGCTGCCAAACGGCAGGAAGAGTTCAATAACTGTCATTGGCCACAAGCCGGCAGGCTAGCTGCTATATAAAGGGCTTCCACGGCTTGGGCCATGTTCCGTTTCTTTATCTATTAGTTTGAAATAAAGAGTTGTTGTTTGGAACCCGGTCTCCCGCGCTTCTTTCCTGATGGAACACTGGCGACAAGGATGGGATTGTCATAGAAGCAGAGACCGAAGCACGCGGTGATCTGAACTGAGTGAAAGAGATGGCTGGTAACAATGCACCGCCTGCACCCTTCAATCCAGATGTAGAGGATTGGGAATCGTATATCTATCGCTTTCTTATGTTCTTAGAAAGCAATGAGATGGAAGAAATCTCAGATCAAAGGAAGAGGGCTGTCTTCCTTAAGCCCATGTCACACTGAACTAACGGATGGAAAGAGGATTTAAAACAGAGAGAAACACTTGCCATCTGTTGGTTAACGCGATGCATCCATTCTGTACTCACTGCGTCCGTTTTTCTTCCTCTCTATCCGTCCAGCATCCGTCGACTGAGGTTCCATCTGCTCAAAAAGTTTTGAGCTGCTTAAAACTTTTTGAGCGGAAAATGTATCCAACGCGTCCGTTCTGCATCTGCTACACATACAGGGAACATCCGTTCTGCATTCGTTGTCATCCGTTACGCGTCCGCTATGTCCGCTAGGCATCCGCTGCGCATCCGCGCAACTCAAATCTGCTCCAGCGGAAAACAGACACAGGGAGGAAACAAAACGGACACCCAACAGACGTGCAGCGTTAGTAGCACGGATGGAAAAAGGATGAAATTGGATGCAGCTCACAAAGAAAGCATTTAAAACGGAAAAAACGTTCGCAGAGGGGACCTATCTCGGATATTAAGGATGTCTAGAGGATGCCTAGAGGATGCAAAAGGACACATAGTGGAAAACCTATATTGCCTATAAAAAGGGGGGGCAACACACCTGGATCTCACTTTCAGTCCAGCAGCCCTGCGGTGCAGAACTCTGCAGCCTTCATCTGGCTCCTGCTCTTCCACAGCATCCAGTCATCTCCACCATGGATCGTAACACAGTCCTTTTGGTAACCACCATCGTTCTGCAACAGTGCAAAGCCATCTATAGGCTCTTTCAACTGTTCTACGGGAAGAAAAGGAAGCAGCCAAGGAGCGTCTGGGTCCGAAGATGGATCGGGAGAAGAGCAGAGTACGGACTGTATGACAAGCTGATGGTGGAGCTCAGGAACGAAGACCCTCGTACATTCCAGAACTTCAGGAGGATGCCTCCAGCCATGTTTGACGAAGATTTGGAGTGGCTGACACCCAGGTTGACCAGGCAGAGAACCAACTTCCGGCCCAGCCTGGAACCTGGGCTCAAGGTGGCACTGACTCTGCGCCACCTGGCCTCAGGGACCACCTACAGGAGCATGCAGTATGGCTGGAGGGTGCCACACAACACCATCAGCAGTGTGCTCAGAGAAGTGGTGCAGGCCATCATCAAAGAATACCTGGAGGAGCTCCTCCAGTGCCCCTCCACTGAAGAAGACTGGAAGAAAGTTGCAGAGCAGTGGTATCAGAAGTGGAACTTCCCCCACACCGTTGGAGCCATAGATGGTAAGCACGTGGGTTGCAAAGCACCACCCAAGTCGGAGTCCACTTATTTCAACTACAAGGGCTTCTTCAGCATCATCCTCTTCGCCATTGTCGATGTTGACTGCAAGTTCATGTACATCGATGCTTCAGGCAACGGTTCAGCTTCAGATGCCCAAGTATACAACGCCAGTGACCTCAAGGAGGGGCTGGAACGCAACCTCATCATGGGCTTCCCAGATCCAGACCCCCTGCCCAACGACACGTAAAATGTGCCCTACTTCATCATGGGGGATGACGCCTTCTCCCTCAGAACCTACCTCATGAAGCCCTACACCTTCAGATACCTCACCTGTGAAGAGAGGATCTTCAACTACAGGCTGTCCAGGGCAAGGCGGGTGGTGGAGAACACCTTTAGCATCCTGGCCAACAGGTTCCAGGTACTTCTCACCACCATGCAGCATCGCCCAGAGACCGTGAGGAGGATTGTGGAAGCTTGCTGCATCCTTCACAATCTCATGAGCACCCGCTACCCAGTCTTGCAGAACAGGCTCGTGGACCTCCAACAAGGCAATGAGGACATGGAGCCTGGGGAATGGAGGCAAGGGCAAAACCTGATAGACACTGAGGATATGCAAGGCCCCAACAGAGCCTCACGTGAAGGGAAGAAGCAGCACAACCTCCTGAAACACTCATGCAACTCCCCAGCTGGTGCAGTGGAGTGGCAAGACAGGATGGTAGATGATTAATGGATGCTTCCTTCAGCCTGTCTCATCACACTGATGAGATTGGGCCATGTATGTTGGGTGGGCCGACAATGAACAGGGCATTTAATAAAGAGTTGTGTTTATGTTCAAATGTGTGGATCAATGCTTACATTGTTATTGATAATAAAGGGCCATAGGTGTGGCAACTGGGAGGGTGGACCATACAGTCCCACTATGCTTGCACTGGAGGTTTATCTATCCCACAGCTATTACCCATCCCAAAGGTATCCCTGCCCATCCCACTGCTATCTTAACCCATACCAAAGGTATCCCTGCCCATCCCACTGCTATATTAACCCATCCCAAAGGTATCCCTGCCCATCCCCCTGCTATATTAACCCATCCCACAAGCATGCAAAGGCTTAAACTATTTCTAAAAGTTTCCACCAAGACTTTATTGAAAAAAATAAATGAAGCAAGTGTTTGAAGCAAAGATAGTCTTTATTAATAACAAACTGTAAAAGAAAAATGACCTAGGTCAAGTGTCCAAATAAAGTCAACAGGTAGCCACCCAGTCTCTGGCACTCTTCTTGGTCACTCGGAGGTGTGCCCAGTCTCAGGGGTGAAGGGTCCAGGTGCTGTGGAGGTGGCTGCTGCTGGAGTGCTGGTCTGAAGCGCCACTGGGATGCCTGGCCCCGAGAGGACAACAGGGGACGGTATGTTGAGGAAGCTCTCAGACAGCTGGCTCAGCCCTGTGATGTTGAGAGCCCCTTCCTCCATGCCATGGGATGTCAACCCCAGTACCGATGACAGATGTACCGAGGCTGGGCTTGGCTGTGGGGTGGAGGAAGGAGCAGTGTAGTGGGGCTGTCTGGTCTGCAGCTGGGTGAGGACTGGCGTCAGAGGCATCTGTGGCGTGGGTGGCGTGGGTGGCATCGGTGGCGTGGGTGGCATCGGTGGCATCAGTGGAACTGGTGGGGTCTGATGAACATGTGCCTGGACTGGGAAGGGCTGCTGCCTGTGCTGCTGGACCTCCGGGTAGCCGTAGCCCTGGTAGCTGAGGGCCTCTGGAAAGCCTTGGAATGGGAGGGACATCACCTGGGGTGGAGGAGCAGACCTGGACTGGGTGGGAGCAGGTTCATCTGGGTCTGGAGGGTTGTGAAGCAGATCGGTGATCCTGTCCTTCACCACCTGGTACTGGGGTTTCGCCATGTCCATGAGGGTCTGGTTCACATAGGTGAGGAAGGGCTTGTGGTTGGAGGATGAGGAGTCGGTGTGTACCTGCTGAGAGAGGAGATCTACGCTGCTCCTGATGGTGTCTCTTATCTCCAGCAGGACAGTGTGGCTCTGCCCCTCTTGTCTGGCTTTCTGCCTTTCTGTGGAGGTGGAGCTGGGTGGATGCGGGTTGGGCTGTGGTGGAAGTGCCGTCTCCTTTCTCCCACTGCGCCAGGGGGTCCTCCAGGCACTCCGTCACAGGTACTACAGCTGTCAGGGGGGTCTGCGGTGTGGCACGCTCCACAGATACCTGCCTGTAGACAGGAGCTGACTCTCTGCCGGAAGAGGACTGGCTCTCAGCAGGCTGCCTGAGAGAGAAGGTTGTGAGAGGGGCTGCTCCTCGGTGGTGGATCTCACCCTCCAGGAAACTTCACATGGCCATGCCTTAGGTCTCTCTGTCTGTCAGCTTGACCGCGGCCTGGCCAGATTTCTTGAGGTGCAGCTTCCCGTACCAGGTGTGCATGTGCTTCCAACAGCCAAGGAGCACCTCCGAAGTGTAGCCCAGGCTCTCCGCCTTCTCTCTCCAAGCAGCCTGCTTCCTTTTGGTGCCCCGATAGAGCCTGTGTCCCTTCCGCCATAGATACTCATTCTCTCTCAGCCACTCCAGCACCTCATCCTCATGGTCCTCTTCTATGGTGTATTGCCTCCTCTCCCGTTCTCACGTCTGCCTCTTCCTCCCTTTGGCAGGACCACATGGGCCCTCATCAGAGGGGCTTCCAGGTTGTAGGGGCTGCTCCTCCACACTACCAGCAGCAGCAGCAGCACCAGCAGCACCAGCAGCACCAGCAGGACCAGGATCAGCAGCAGCAGAGTAAGCACCAGCAGTGCCAGCAGGACCAGCAGGACCAGGAGCACCAGCAGGACCAGTAGGACCAGCAGGACCAGGAGCACCAGCAGGACCAGGAGCGCCAGCAGGACCAGCAGGATGAGGAGCAGCGCCAGTAGAGTAAGCACCAGCAGAAGCACCAGCACCAGGAGCAGTGCCAGCAGAGTAAGCACCAGCAGAAGCACCAGCACTAGGAGCAGTGCCAGCAGAGTAAGCACCAGCAGAAGCACCACCGCCAGAAGCAGCTTCAGCAGAGTAAGCACCAGCAGAAGCACCACCACCAGAAGCAGCAGCATCAGCTCCTCCAGAAGCAGCATCAGCAGAAGGCCCAGCCCCAGAAGAGCAAGCCCGGGCTGCAGAAGCCCCAGCAGAAGCAGAGTGAGGGCCAGGGGGTGGGATGGTGGCCCTGGCCCTCTTGCCAGGGCTGGCAGCAGATGGCTGAGGCTTTCTCTTCTTCCCCATAGTTGTGGGGTTGCTGGCAGGCAGGCAGGCAGGCAGGCAGGCAGGCTGGCAGGCAGGCAGGCAGGCAGGCTGGCTGGCAAGCTGTGTCTGGAAGCAGGTCCTGGGAGCTGCTTCCCTTTATATCCGTGGAGCTGACACAATGCATCCTCCCCGCATGCGCATTGAACGCTAGGCATCCGCTTGGCATCCGCTAGGCTTCCGCTCTGCATCCGCTTCATTCGCTTGGCTTCCGCTCTGCATCCGCTTCATCCGCTCGGCATCCACTCGGCATCCGCTGTATCCGTTCTGCGTCTGCTTTGCTGTGCTCCCCCGGAAGCCTTGCGGATGTGCCATCCGCTCCCATCCACTTCCATCCGCTAGGCTTCCGTGGAGCATCCGCTTTCCATCCGCCCTACATCCTTCCCCCGTCCGTTCCTTTCCGTGTTGTCCACTCTGGTTATGCAAATTTTTGCCCCTTTTGAGAGCGGATAACAATGGATGGAACATTTTTCTCGTCCGCTGTGTCCTTTTTACAAACATTTTGCATCCATCGGCCAGTATGACAAGGCCTTTACACACTGCGGACCAGCTGTATTCAAAATGGCAAAGGCTCTGGCGAAACCCAGAGATGTCAAGCAGATGACCTGGTCTGACCTGAACCGAATGCTCTGAACACACTATGCCCCGGTGGTCTCAAATCTCATCAAACATGAATTTTACAAAAGGGACCAGAAGGAGGATGAAACCATTGCAGACTTTGTGGTGACCTTGTGACACATTGGAGGGGCATGTGAGTTTCAAAACATCGACGTGGCTGTGAGTGACCATGTAGTCCTCGGCCTGAAAGACTCTACCCTTCAGAGCAAACTACTCAACAGGCCGAATATAACCGTGGCTGAGGCCATTGCTGAGGCAACCGCCGCCAAAGTAGCGAAAAAGTCAGCAGTTACAATGAGACAAATGAACACAGTTCCCAACCTGCCGACCCAAACGAGGGAGAAGCAGGCAGAAGGAGGAAAGAAACAGCCCACAGCGACAACCCACCATGAGGACGTTGAAACCCAGAGTGACACCGAAGACAACGACGAAGATGTCCATAGACTCTATTTAGATAGAAAATGGTGCAAAAAGAGGAAGAATCAGCGGGAATTTCAATGTGCGGGCTGCGGAGGGAATCACCCATGGTCTGAATGCAGGTTCCTCAACACAATATGCCAGGCTTGTAATAAAAGGGGGCACATTGAAAGAGTCTGCCACAACAAAAAGAGCTATAGTCCAAAAAGATGCGGCAGCACCCCCACCCCACCCCTACACGACAACAGACAAGCCGGGAACTGAAGGAACCGAAATAAAAGAACCGGTGACAGAGAAGAAATGCATCAGACAGTCACCATCGATAATGCCAGGGCAGAAAGTGGAAAGAAGGTTCGGATAGAGGTGAGCATCAAGGGGAGACCCTGCGAGATGGAGGTCAACTCAGAGTCATTCTTATTGATGGTATCCTGGAATACCATCCAGCGCCTAATTCCAAACATCAAGCAGAAAAAACTAAAGAAACAAAAACTTGTGCTAAAAGATTATCAGGAAAATCGAATCCCTGTAATTGGCCTTGGACATTTTTTCGTTGAAATTAAACAACACGCTGAAGTCTTGCCCCTAACTATTATCGACCGTGACTGCCCTAGCCTGCTAGGAATCAAATGGTTCACGCCTCTTGGAATCGGGATGACCGGTATCAACTGCATCACTACTACTAACTGGGAGGAGAACCTACTCCACGAATTCCAAGATGTATTCGACGAGACTCTAGGCAAGTACCAGGGGACCCCAATCTCATTTAGCCTAGACCCAAAGATAGCCCCCATCTGCTTAAAGGACAGACGTGTTGCATTCACGCTTCAACCAAAAATTGACAAACAGTTGAATAAGTTGATAGCACAAGGGGTTTTAGAACCAGTCAACCATACCAAGTGGGAAACCCCTATTGTAACACCGGTAAAGCCAGATGGGTCAATGCGCATCTGTGGGGACTATAAGGCAATCCTGAATCACACACTCCAACAAAGTGCATACCCAGTGCCAGTAGTGCAACATTTATTGTTGCATTTATTTCCTCCCAGGGGGAGGCAAAATATTTGCAAAACTCGACCTCGCACAAGCTTATCAGCAATTACCCATTGATCCAATAACAGAAGAGGCACAAACGATAGTAACGCATAGAGGGGCATTCAAATGTAACTGCCTCCAATTTGGTGTTAACGTTGCCCCAAGCATTTTCCAAAGCCTCATGGAATGCCCACTAAACGGAATCAAAGGTGTTGTCCCATACTTCGATGATGTACTGGTCTCAGCAAAAAAAACCAACAACCAGCTAGAGACCAGGCTAAGAGAAGTCTTAACTTACTTTAGAAAATCAGGCCTAAAAGTCAAGACAGAGAAATGTGAACTGGCCACTAACTGGGTCGAATTCTTGGGCTATTTAATCGATGAGCATGGCATTCACCCAACTGAAAAGAAGGTGAAGGCGATCAAAGATGCTCCCAGACCAAGAAACAAAACCGATCTCCAGGCGTTCCTAGGCCTCATAAACTTTTACAATGTGTTCCTGCCCCATAAGGTGACAATAGCAGAACCCCTACATCAGCTGCTAGATAAAAAAAAACGTTTGGACTTGAGGCCACCGGGAACAGAAAGTTTTCCAAGGTATTAAGGACCTATTAACATCAGACACCGTTCTTATCCAGTTTAGCAACACCCTGCCGCTGATGGTCACCTACAATGCTTCACCTTTTGGGGTCAGCGCCATCCTGAGTCACTAGCTTCCAGATGGCAGAGAGGCACTGGTCGCCTTTTACTCAAAGACACTCTCCAAAACAGAATGCAATTACAGCCAACTTGATCATGAAGCCCTGGCAATCGTCGCCGGGGTCAAATGATTCCATGAATACCTTTATGGTAGACCCTTTTCTATCGTAACCGACCACAAGCCTCTCTTTGGAATCCTGGTGGGAAACAAGCCAACCCTGAACATTCTGTCTCCTAGAATGACGAGGTGGTCTGAATTCCTCGCTGCCTACTCCGACAAGCTACTCCACAGACCCGGCAAAGCCATCTTGCGCACCGACGCCCTGCGCTGTTCCCCATTGCCTGTCACAGTTGCCTGCTCCAACTACCTCTACATTCCAACTGGAGACCTGCCCGGAGCTACCGCTGACTGCAGCTGACATCGCGAGAGCCACAGCCAAAGACCCTTTGACAGCACGTATACTGAACTGGGTAGGTAAAGGCTGGCCAGAGGAAAATAAAAAAACCTGAGACTTTTAAACCTTTCTGTGCCAGTCAGACCGAGCTGTCTATCAAAAAGGGGTGCATCTTATGGGGTGACAGGGTGGTAATGCCAAGCAGCCTCCAAGAAACCGTCCTAGGCATGTTGCACAAGGGTCACCCGGGCATAGTCAAGATGAAAGCCCTGGCCAGGAGTTACATCTGGTGGCCAGGACTGGACAAAGACATGGAACGCTGGGTTGCAACATGCCCCGCCTGTCAGAAAGCGAGGCCTACCCCCCCACAGGCACCTATACGAGACTGGGAAACTCCCTGGGGCCCATGGTCTAAGGTGCACATTGACTTCACGGGGCCAACGAAGGGGAACAACTTTTTGATTGTTGTCGATGCATACTTGAACTGGTTGGAAGTCATCCTCATGGCTTCCACAACCACCGATGCTGTCATGAAACAGCTCAACAAACTATTTGCGATGCACGGGCTACCAGATGTACTGGTTTCGGAAAATGGGCCTCAGTTTACCGCCTTGCAGTTTGAACAATACCCATCTGGCTGCAAATGGCAGGGCCAAACGCATGGTTAGATATACTAAGGAAGGCCTAGAGAGAATGGACAAGGGGGACGTGCAAGACAAACTCAACCGTTTACTAACATTGCAACATATTACCCCTAGTAACACTACAAATAAAAGCCCGGCTGAACTATTAATGGGTAGGAAACTACAGTCCTACCTGGACAGGTTACACCCCACCTATACATGGGACAAGCCCCCCGACTCCTCTAGCAAATACCGTAACTTCAAAATTGGTGACCTGGTCTATGCCAAGAACCTTACCGGGGACCCCCTATGGCTGCCAGCCACCATCACACAAGTCACAGGCCCCCGGTCCTACCGATTCATGCTAGATGATGGGAGGGAATGGAAGCGGCACATAGACCAGCTTCGTTCCCGTAACCTCGAAAGAAAAACCACCACAGAACCGAAAATAATAAATTCTGATGAAAAAACAACCAAGGGGGGGGGAAGTACTAATAAATAAAAAAGGGAGAGACAAAGCTCCCATAACAAGACAACAAACTCTGCAAAACGACAATCTAACCAGACAAAAAGAGCACTCACAGTTAGATGAACCCCAAGAAAGAAATCCGGGAGTAGGCCTTCCTGGAAGGTAGCAGCCAGGCCAGCTCAACCAACCCGACTAAACCAGGAGGGAGCGGCAGAGCCATCTCAACCGGCCCGAGAGACTCAGGCGGGAGCGGCATGGCTGACTCACCATTCCAGGAGGTTCCATGGAGAAGATCGAGAGAGGCAGAGATCCCGACCGAACCGCTTGAAGACCAAAGCAAGACTGAGCCGCGCAGGTCAACTAGAGCTAGGAAAAGCCCCACCTACCTGCGCGAATATGTCACCCACGTTGGACTGAACTAAAGGGGGAGGGGTGTTCTGTATGGAACTTGGTAGGTTCCAAGTACTTCATTCTGATTGGCCGAAAAGGCTACTTACGGATTGGTTCGCTAGGAATGGTGCCGCCAAATGGTGCCGCCAAATGGTCGGAAGAGTTAAATAACTGTTATTGGCCACAAGCCAGCAGGCTAGCTGCTATATAAAGGGCTGCCGCGGCTTGGGCCATGTTACGTTTCTTTACTTAGTGGTTTGAAATAAACCCTTTCATCTCCGTTATACTGTTACTGTTAATTTTACTGTATGATACAGGCAGGACATTGTCTAATATGCAGGATTACACTGGATCCCACCCAATTATACCCAAATGGTAATTCAGACCAACATTTTAGGTCAACAAATAATACATTTCCAAACTGGAAGTAGCTGGAAGATATATGGTGGCATTTAAAGCATGGAAAATCATTATGTCCATGGTAAAGATACGCTTTCTTAGTGATAATAATTTAAGATGCACATTTAACAGCACCTTTAGGTGTATTTTACTATATTGAGAAGACAGGGAAAGCTCTAGGGAGACAGATAAGAGATGGCAGGTGGGGATGGAAAGATTAGGATTCTGCATATAAATAAATGAATAACAATAAGAGGCTTTTGTGGCAGGAAAAGTGGACAGAGATTATTCCAGATGATATCTACATATGAGTTAGGAACAGAAGTATGTAATATTGTTTTTCAACCCCAGGGAATATCTGTTGAATGACAGTAAATTAAACTATCCAAAAATTATTCCCTTCCTCCACCCCCTAATTTCTTGCTATGAAGCAGCATTTATTTGTATTTTTGTTTAGAAGCAGCAGCCTATACTGAAAGTGGAGGCTGAAATCTAGATTTTAAAAAATCAGTGCAAACAGTGCACAAATTAAGGCAATGCATTTTCTTAGATTTTCTTAGATCAATCCAGAAAGCCGCCAAATGGTGGGAAGAGTTACATTAACTGTCATTGGCCACAAGCCGGCAGGCTAGCCGCTATAAAGGGCTACCACGGCTTGGGCCATGTTCCGTTTCTTTACCTAGTGGTTTGAAATAAAGAGTTGTTGTTTGGAACCCAGCTTCCCGTGCTTCTTTCCAGACGGAACACTTGTCTTGAGGGACTGTTTGAGATTCATTACCAGCTAGGAATGAAAATAATTCCCAGCATTGCAATAAACCAAGACTTGTTTTTAAAATAAGTGTGTGTTCTTATGGTCTCAGAAGCATTGGTCAGAACATACACAAAGGAGGCTTCAAAGAGATAAAAAGATATATAACAGAACAGAATAAAGCATCTTCTGCATTGTCTAACAATAAAATAGGTTTACAAAAACCACCTATCAAAATTCAAAAGAAACTTTCAAACATTTAGAGTAAGATAGAAAAGCAGAATTCTTTTAATAAAAGATTTTTGCAGCAGCAAAGCATAATGCTGCTCAGCATTAGTTACAACAGAGCAAAGGAGACAGAAATTTGAAATTATTGGAGAAGCAGTAATTGAAGAAACCCATCTGAAGAAAACCAAGGTAAAGAGGCAAGAAACTCAAGTGACCACATCATCTAAACCCAGGGGATTCATTTCTCCAATATTTATCACCTATGTGTGAGGGGGGGGACAAATAATGAAATGAGTGCTGTAATGCCACAATGCATGTTCTACCCCTTTGATCGCAAACCTATGGCATGCGTGCTGGAAGTGGCACAGAGAATTATCTCCGCCAGCACGCGAGCCATCGCCCCAGAGCAGGTCCACTGCACAGGCGTGAGCACCACCTGCCCGCCAGCTGATCATTGGGTAGCTCCTGCGCATGTGTGGGGGAAGGGCATACAAAATGCACAGTGCACATGGGGTCACACACACATGCAGAGAGATTCATGGCACATAGGGGGTTGCATTCACATAGACACACAGCACATAGTGGGGGTCATGCATGCATGTGCAGGGGACGTGGGGGCCCATGTGCATTGCTTTATGGGTGCTGGCACATGTGCGCATGCGCGCATGTGCACACATGCACTTTTGGCATGCCAAAAGGTTAGCCCCAGGGGTAGGATTCTACCGGTTTGCACCTATTAGCTAGAACCGATTGTTAACATTCTTAGCAGTTTGGAGAACCGGTTGTTAGAAGAAATTACTGACCTAATCCTGTAAAGAAGGCAGGAAGGAAACATTCTGGTATTTCTTACAGAAACTGCCTCTCCGTTAACCCTTATTACATTCTTGGCAGGACTAGACTTCCTTTCTCTGGAACTTCTCTGGAGATTTTTTTCCCCTCCTTTGCTGGTACTTTGCTTGTGTGGAGTGACCATTCAAAGTTACAATTGCAGTGAAAAAAGTGACTTATGACCATTTTTCACACTTATGACCGTTGCAACATCCCCACAGTCACGAGAGGCCAGGCAAGGAGAAGCATGCCTCAATGTGAGTGATATTGAGTTGGCCACGCCCAGCCAGTCACATGGCCACCAAGCCACACCCACCAACTAAGCCACGCCCACAGAACTGGTTATTAAAAAATTTGAATCCCATCCCTAGTTAGCCATTACTGTTCTACACCATTTTACATGTATCTGTGGACACCCCATGTCAGGTTTTGCTTGCTGACAACAAATGGAACACTCCATGTCACATATATTCATTTATCAGTCTGTTCTATCCTACTTTAGCATGTACCTGCTGTTTTTAAAATTATTATTAAAAATCATTAAAAATGAATATATTGCAAGCAAAACAGGCATTTTTCAAGAACAAGTGTATGGGAAAAGGTGCTTCTCTTAAGGCAGATATTTATCCTAATGTGTATTTTAAACATTTTCTGAGCCATGAAACTGCCAGATGTGGAAAAGTAAAAAAAAATAAAATCCAAAGTTTGTGTATAAACTAGCAGTGCCTATAAAATCACTACAAAGATCGAATTGTTCAGCATCTCTCTCAGAAACTCAATTTTATGAGAAAATACAGTTTTTCATATTTAGAATAATACACTCTATTGAAGGTTTATTTATTCATTCACTCAATGTATACTGCAGTTTTTAAAAATATCTCTTACTTTTGTTCACCTTCAACATCAAATGATGCCCCATTTTCTTTAAAACAGCCTTCTCTGATTCTGCACTGGGAGGTTGTCCTACATATTCTTAATCAAGAACATGTCGGCTGTCCCACTCAGTCAGCTAACAATGAAAGACTCCTGGCCATTTATTCTGCTAAGAGTACACTTAACTGAAGCTTAAATTATTGCAGAAGTAGCATAAGCTGAATTTGAAGTTTTCCCGTGCAAACAACACAAAGGAAAGTTCCCCATCCCAGCATCCTCCCTCCAGTTATCTGCAAATGTCCAACCAGGTGCTTGTATATTGTTCAGGAAACAGGT
The DNA here is from genome assembly GCA_015471245.1 of Laticauda colubrina. Classification (NCBI taxonomy): domain Eukaryota; kingdom Metazoa; phylum Chordata; class Lepidosauria; order Squamata; family Elapidae; genus Laticauda; species Laticauda colubrina. Next base: position 29,830,898 of record BLBF01000010.1, on the reverse strand, counting down.
GCTCAGTTCCCAGCTCTGCATATCATTACTTGACCTTGGCTGGCTGGAACTTTTCATATGACTCAACTGGGATTCCATTCCCCCCCCCTTTCCTTACATTCCAATCTTTCTCCCCCCCCTCCCTCCCCCAGCAATGTCAAACTGTCAGTTTTGGATAGATGGATAGAAGCTTGGATAGATGAGGTGCAGCCATGACAGAACCACTTTCGATTGTACACTATTCAGAATTTTATGAAGCTAACAGATAACAGATAATGTCAGCGTTCCAGCAAACCTCCATTCGAACCAGTAACTCCAAGACAAGCATAATCTCAAAAGTATCTTTATAAGAATAGCATCTGGCACATCTGTGGAATCTCGAAACTAAAAGATTCCCGGATTTCCCACAATGTCCCAAACTACAATCCATCCCCTTTTTACCATCATCACACCACATGGACCAATCGTGATCCGTCCCAGTGTAAGATCCTTTTTCCATCCAGCGCCACACTTATAACCTTGAACTACCAAAATAATTTTGTTTTGTCGACTTAGAACTATTCAGTTGAAATCATTCTCCCTCCTACTTTCTCAGGTTATGTGGCAGCATGGAATATGGCTTCTAAAGCTGACAAATTCTCCCTGGGTTTCTTAATGCTAATGCAGACCAGGTATCTCAATATAGGAAGAAATTGCAAAATATTATTTTTTAAAATGCCATAGCATATAACACAAAGGGAATAATTCATTAAGCAATTTGATATGATCTGACATAAAACTCCCTTTTCAGGTGTGGATTACTCAGACATTCAACTGTAAGTCATCAAGTGAGGTTGGTTTGCGTATTTGTATTTCTCTTTTTTATTTTATGATTTGTTATTTATTTTGGCGTTCTTAAATAGCTCAAAGTTGTCTTCCATTTAGGCACTGCTTAGAATAAAAAGAGGGCTCTATGAGGTGCCTCCAGTTATTGGATTCAGTGTTCTTAAGTGACTGCAGTAGAGTAGCAACTTTTCTCCAGGATGGCGGTTCTTAACATCATGTGCTATATTTAACATATTTAACCTTTAAAACTATATCAATTCACTCATGGTATCAAGTAATAATAAATGTGAATTTACTACAGTGGTAAATGCTGGTCATTGCTGAAGTAACAAACACTGATTATGCAATGTTTCGTGCTATCTTTTCCATATAATCAGGTCAAAATTCAAAGTAAAAATATTGTGGTGTTTCTATCTCATGCCAAGAAAGAATTTCAAGGAAATTGTAAGAATTGAATACAGTTTCAAAGAAATATGTTACCTGAAATTTCAGGCTGAGGGCTGCTACCAAACATATTGGTTTATGAAAATTAGTTTTCCATGTTGTGGTTAAGCAAATTTCAGTCTTGTCAACTGATTTATCTATAAGCAATTCATGGAATTAAATTGAAGCTTTGAACACTGACAGTGGAACAGAATGCGCTGTTCTAATATGAGATTATATCTCCCCTGAGCACAGGTCAATGCTTTATAAATGATTTAGCAGAAAGTTTTAGCATATTCTCATTTTCTTCAGCACATCTTCCTATTCAAGTGCCTAGATCTGTAGTCCATTTTGATTAAATGTCCACAAGAATTGCTCCTGGAGGATTGTAACCTGCATTTTTCAAGTCGGAGAAGTTTGAGAAACACGATAGTTTTTTTGGCTTTAAATACACAATTTTTCACAGAAGCTGTGTACTTCTCAATACTATTAAGTCCTAATCTATATTATATAAAACAGCCAATATTTTGTAGGCTGTTGTAGATTTAGATTTGTAGATTTTAGACTGTTTATATTCTTTATTATTTTTGTAAATAGCTCCAGGCAGTAAACATACCTAATAATCAGTGGTGGGATTCAAAAATGTTTATTACTAGTTCTGTGGGTGTGGCTTGGTTAGTGTGGTGTGGCTTAGTGGGTGTGACAAGGGAAGGATACTGTAAAATCTCCATTCCCACCCCACTCCAGGAGAAGGAGACTATAAAATCCCCATTCTCTCCCCACCCCATTAACTTGCTTTCCAGCTCCGTTCTCCTGTGCAAGGCAACAAAAGAAGACCCAGCTGATCAGCTGGGACTCGGGAGGCAGAGAATAGATGGGGACAGGGACAGTGAGAAGTAGTATTCCAAACTACTCAAAATTTCTGCTTCCGGTTCTCCAGAACTGATCAGAACCTGCTAAATACCACCTCTGTTAATAATCCTTCCTCTTATTTTTCCTATAACAACCCTGTGAGATGAGTTGGGCTGAGAGTGACTGGCCCAAGGTTACATGACACAACTGATATTCTCTTTTAGAAGACTCTGCCTCCTCCAAACAGATGAGGATAGCCTTCTTGGCCTTCCATCATCTTCAATCTCTTCCTCATCATTATATTGTTTTTAATATTGATAACTTTACATTGTCTGGACTGCCTTTGGATTGAGGCTGTAGATAAACCCCATAAATAAATAAAATCAGTGTACACACATTCAGAAATGACCAAAATGATTCATTATACTCTTGCACAGGAAATAGTCATGCTCCATGAAGCAAGAAACCAAGAAATCTGCCATCTGTTGCCTGAAGGTCTACCTTTGTATTAACTTTCTCATCTGTTTTGCTTGCTCTTCAGTGTAACAACTATTTCCATCTCCTGCGTTTGTCTTGCCAGGGTGATGCACCTGGTAATATTTCCACATCTCCACTGTTGAATTGAGATAATCAGATCTCCTGAAATAAATATGCTGCTCCTTTATTCACCTTGTTGAAATGATTTGTGACTGAAAGAGAAAGGAGTAACAACAAAACAAAGAAGTAGAAGCCTCAGCAAACAGTAAAAGCTTCACACTGGCAGGATATGATAAATTTTGTTTGTTTGAAAATAGAACATGATATAATAACTTGAGATCCATAAGAAATTGATGGCAACCTGGCAAGAAACAGAAATATACATTTTTAGGAATCCATATATAGTAGCTTTAGCATATAATTCAACTGTATTCTACTGTACGCTACCTGATGCAGCATGGGAATGATGGGATTTGTAATTTCATCAGCATCTGGACAGCCATGGCTTAACATCTGTGTAGCTATGAAATAAGAAATCACATCTATTACTATTGATTTGTTGTCAAGTAAGCTACCTTATGCAAGTCAACTTTTACATCAAAATAGTTTTAGCTATTGCCAGCAAGAATTAGCAATAATTAAAGAACAATATAGCCCTGAATTATCAAGTTATTCAATTTATTGAGCTCCAATGGCTTCAGAAATTTTTATTTTAGAATTCTTAGTTTATGCACATCTGGTTTCACCAGAATATGCAAATGCTTTTGTCCCAATGGCCTTACTTAAGGTTTGGAAGATACACCCAATGCATACTCCCAAAAGCTGATGGGTCAGAAGTGACAGAGCAAGATTAAACTCAGATACTCTAAAATAAAACCCACAATTTGGAAGCAACTTTGGAGAGAGTTGTAGCAGTGTATCCAAAGCTGGGAAAATCATCTTCAATATAAATTTCCAGGATCCGAGTTGCCAAGAAAATATACTTTTATTTACATCAGATATAGTGCTAATATAAAAAAGCAATAAACCCAGTGTTTATTGAAACTCCTATAATGAACATACACTTTATGAGAGAAACAGAATTGGAAAGAGAATCTCATTATATCAAATCCCATGCTGTTCATGTAGAAAAACAGCTTCAGTCCTCTTTAGCTAAAGACAATATTCAAGGTCAGACATCATAAAGATTTCTTCCTGAGATTTTGGTGAACTGCCATCAGTTTGAAGACATCCTTGAGTAAAATGATCAATAATCTGAATCACGCCTCTCTGACAGACTCCTCCCAACCTTTTCGATGGAGGTCAGTTTAATATCTGGAAAAGTGCTGTGCAAAGAAATTATCCTGCATAGTTTTCCCCAGTTCCTACTCAGTGTGTTTTAAGAAATATTTTGCTTTAGGGTTTTTTTTCAAAGAGGAGAACTTCAGAAACATGTTCACATCAAATTGAAACTATGTCTATGAATTTGATTTAAATTAGTACAGGTGTGTTTGTGTGACTATCCTGTCCTTCACCATAAATGAGGTCAGTGGTGATCTGTAGACCCCATAGCTTCTCATCTCAAAGCAAGCCATGAGATGTTTGATTGTTCCATCCTTATAATTAGGAGTGTTAAGGTCATCAAAGAAATTTTAAGTGAATTTCTTCTTCCCCTGGAAAATCTGCCCGCCCACAAATTTGGTGGAGAATTTGGAAAGGCTACCTAATGTTGAAGTGGCACCAAGGATATATATTTTGAAAAATAATGCCATGTCTAGCCCAATTTTGCCTAGACTGATTAGTAGCACTTAGGGATCCAGTGTCTCCTCCAGTTCCATCTAAAGATGCCAGGGACATCCTAGAATCTTTTCCAAATATTATCATTGAGTTATAGTGCAATGATTGGTAGCATGATTCTGGACACTAAGAAGCCAGGCAATTGTTTGCACTGAAAATAGAGAATTATATTTAGCATTTAAGAGTAACCCTGACATTATTTTAATAGAAATGTTTTTAAGAAAAGAAGAAAAGCCCCTGATTACAAATGGCAAACCTAATCTACTTGATTATGAGATTCCAACCACAATGTTAATTGCCAAGAGTTTCATGGCTGCCATTAAAATAAATGAGCTAAGTTTTTGCAATACTTGTCTTTCAAAAAGCAGATACCCTATTATCTTATAGTAAACAGTAGCCTGTTAGAGAGCAGACATATAATTAAGGCAATAGACATTTTAAAAGGGGAGGAAAAATGCCCAGAGAATCTCTTGTTTTTGACCCACAATTCTTCTACAACTGAATTATCCATCAGACAATCTGATAGACTGTGCAACATATGGTCAGACCCTTAGATTAACAGGACTGAAAACAGTCTGGTCTTTCAAAGAGAATTCTGCTATTAAAAGACTCAATGCTTTTTTGCACATTACAGTTAAATTAAATGACTTGAAATAAAATTAGGCTTTTGATATAAGACTTCCCAGAACTGCAGCATTCATTCATCATCCAAATGGTAACTCTACTGCAAAATAGATTAGTTGTTCATGATTTCAAACTACAGAGATATGGTTATATCAATTTACAATAGATTTCAACTCTAACAACCAAGGAAAGAGATTGCCTAAAATACCTATCGCATTTATCTGTTGCAATAGTTTTGGGAAAGAAATATGTGGACTTTAGCTATCTCTAATATGTTTCTTTGGTACTCTATAAAAAAAGAAAAGATAGATAAAATAGTGGCATTAATCAGAGCATAAACATTATTGAGAAACTTTAATAGGTTACTGGAATTTATGTACCATAATGCACAAGAAAATAATAAAAAATCTGAGGTGCTGAAAACAAAAAATATCAGATTCTTTGTATTTTGATTAAATTCCCAGGTGTTTATTTACCTGTTTCTTTATCATTTCAATTTTTGCAGCCTCCCACTGTGTAAACCTCTAAGCAGCATATAAAGACTGAAATCACTATAACAAATGAAACAAGGTACAAGGAGAATAGTATGCTGAAGGTGAAAAGTGAACTTGACCTGGCTTGCAAGCTGTAGCAATGAGGCAGACACCAAACCAAAGGATGTTTTTTAGGAATCCTGACAGAGACTTGATCCAATGATCCGTACCTTTTGGTAAGCCCCCCTCTAAAAAAGCCCTATTGTGGTTTAGTGCGACGACACTCTGACACTTAAAAAAAAAACATGTCTAGATGGCAGGTCTTATATCAAGGAACAGAAATGTGAATGCAAATCAGGTTTGCTGAAGCCTTTTGAAACCAATACTTAGTCCATAATTACATGACAGAGAATATCATAGTGTCCCTACGGCTGTTAATACAAAAGTAGGTGTTGTCTGTATTGGCTAATCTCCCCTTGGCAATATACCAGATGTCCAGGCTGATGTGTTTCTGGAATACTTGGAATAGCTAGAGAGCAGAAATATATTTATTTATACTTATTATATATAGATATATACAATAAACAAAGACTTCTGACTGGGTGTGTGTTTTGTTCTAACTTGTTTGTCTTGGTTTGGTCCAATTACTTTCTGTATTGCATTAACTAATTCCAATGCTTTGGATGTTATGGTTTATGCTTAACGGGATGTGTGATCTCAACTATTGTTGCTTATTCAATGAACCATGGTTAAAGCAAATAACACCTTAGTATGAAAGATGAACCATTCTTGTACCCCAGGCTGAGCAAACAACTTATTTTGCAGCTTGATCTTGTATAAATTAAATGAGGTTTCCAAACCAGATTCCTGAATTCACCTTATGAGTTCTTAAGATAAAAACTATAATGACAGTGATACACATATAAACCAAGGGAGGACACTTCTTTCTACTATGGTTTCTCAAACTTTTTCAAAATGTTGGTATGCCAGGAAACTGGGATGAGATAAGAGAGGACGAAGAAGTTTTTTCTGAACTTAGAACTCAAAATATCCTGACTGAGGTCAGGATTCTGTTCTAAAGATTTTTGTTTTTAATTCAACCCTACCCTAAACTGTCTTCTTTTCATTGTTCCAGAAATGAAGTTTTCAGAATTTCCTCCACCATGCTTTTAACTGTTCCAACAAGGATAAATGATTGTACCATTCGAGAAATTCTAACAGTGGAATAATATAAACCCTACCATCACATGATCCAGTTGTCTGCAATGTTATGATTTCCAAATTATTCCAGAGTTAATTATATTAGCAACTTACTAACAAATTCTGTTTCAAGCTATAATTGCCTCAGTGCCTTAATTTCAAAGGTTGGTCTTGAAACTCTTTGGGGAAATAGAGTTATAATTTGCTGTACTTGAGCTGGGAAAACAAGTGGAATGTTCTATTTCTCCAACACCTCTGATTAATGGCTAGAATTATCCCAAAAAGTTAGGGGAAGTCCAAGTAAAATAATCGGGTGATTTTCCTTCCAGTGGATCCCATTTAAGAAGCAATAAATAACCAAGTTTAGTCAGGACAGTGCATAGAGATTTTGATCATCATTTATCTCTGCAGGCAAGTTAAATCTTACTCTTATTCTTATTGCTCTGCACAAATAAGTGTAATATGTGTAATACCTGCCTGTGGCCAAGGGGATTTATTTTGTTTTTCATTAACTTCTAAGAAGCAGAAATTTAGTTTGGAAGAGGAAAACCTGTCCTGGCTCATTAATTATAGCAGATCAGCTCCATCTTGTGTTGTGCTAGAGAAAACTTGTATGTGCTGAGAAACTTGAAATTCTAGACCTAGAAAAACTAGAACTACGCCACCTTCAGTCCGATCTAAGTATAGTATATAAAATCATACATTGCAATGTCCTACCTGTCAATGAATACTTCAGTTTCAACCATAACAATACAAGAGCAAACAATAGATACAAACTCAAGGTTAATCGCACCAAACATGATTGTAGGAAATACAACTTCAGCAACAGAGTGGTCAATGGCTGGAATACTCTTCCTGACTCTGTGGTTTTTTTCCCGAAACCCCAAAAACTTTAACCTTAGACTTTCTACTAGTGACCTCACCCCTTTCCTAAGAGGTCTGTAGGGGGTGTGCATAAGTGCACCATTCGTGCCTACAGTCCCTGTCCTATTGTTTCTTTTATATTTCTTATATGTATCCATGTATTCATAACTATGTTTTTATACACATACAAACCGCTATCTACACGCACTCCACCATCTAACCAGGACTTATGAAAAACTTGAAGTCCAAAGAGCTTCCATTTTATGTGACCTCGCATTCCTGCGCAACTGCCGAGATCAAAATTTAATCCCCATAAGCTTCCAATTGAAATTCCACGCCAACACAGCAACCACCAAACGCATCCTAAAAAGAACAGAATTGGCCCTAATCAGAAATGAACTTCACACAAAAAGATTCCTCCTCGATCAAATCAACAAAGATCTCCTCACACTTCATCTCAAACTCAGCAACAAGATTCACCCCAAATTTTGGGACAAATCCAAACAACTCACTGTCTGGAGAGCTGAAACACAGACCACCCTCAAGACAGACACACACACCAACAAACTCAGAAATCTACAACAACGCCAGAAACAAACTCCTCCCCCCTCACATCCACACATGAAACAAACAGTGCAGAACATCTCAGACAAGATCCTCACTGAAGCTGAAACCAATGTCCTTTCAAAAGGATTCAACTTTGCTGTCGCTCCCAAACACATCCCCACAGAAACCATTATATGTGAAGTTGAAACCAGCCTGACCAAAATCAACCCTAATGATGCTAACAGAATCAGACTCGAAATCACCAACATCCTCTGCACCAGCAAACCACCCAAAAGCAACTTATCCAAAGAAGAACAAACTGCACTACTTAACCTGAAAGAAGACACCAGCATAATAATCCTTCCAGCAGACAAGGACAACGCAACAGTGGTTATGAACTCATCTGACTACCAAACCAAGTTAACCAACCTACTCCAAGACCCCACATACAAACCTCTAAACACAGACCCCACTACCAACCTAGAAAAAACCACCAAATCCAAAATAAAAGCCTCCCCCATCAGCGAAGAAATCCAGCAAAGAATCATACCCAGAGAGAAATCATCCAGATGCCCTAAGCTTTATGGTCTCCCCAAGATACACAAAGAAGGAACTCCACTTAGACCAATAGTCAGCTCCATAGGCTCACCTCTACAAAACCCAGCCAAATTTCTCGCCAAACAACTACAGCCCTATGAAGAATCCATCAACTCACACGTAAGAAACTCATTCCAGTTCATTGAGATCATAAAGAAACAAAACTTACAGCCCAGCGACCTACTAGTGAGCTTCGATGTCATATCCCTCTTCACCCAAGTGCCTATAAAAGAAGCCTTGACAGCCATCCAAAACAAATACAACCCCACCCCAAACACATCCTAGATCTGACCAACCACTGCCTATCCAATACATACTTCACCTACAATGGACAAAAATACAAACAAATAGAAGAAGCACCCATGGGATCACCTCTCTCACCTGTCATCACAAACCTCTACATGGAACACTTTGAAACACAAGCTCTAGAAAAATATGATCACAAACCCAAACTCTGGCTCAGATACGTACATGGCACCTTCATAATCTGGCCACACGGGAAAGAAAAACTGAACAATTTCCTCACACACCTCAACAGCTTACACCCCAAAATACAATTCACCATGGAAACAGAAGCTAACAATCAACTTACCTTCCTAGATGTCTTAGTGTACAAAAAATTCAGTGGCTCCCTAGGACACACCATCTATCAGTAGAAAATACATACAAACCGCTATCTACACGCACTCTCACACCACTACCCAGCACAGATCAATTCCGTAGCCGAGACACTCATCTACAGAACAAAATGCTTAGCCAATGAACAACACTTAAAAACCGAACTACACACTCTCACTAATGTACTTACAGCCAATGGATTCCCAAAAAAGAAGATTACCCACCTAATCCAAAAAGAAACCCCAACCAAAAGCCAAGACAGAGAACAAGAGAATGGCAAAGCCCTCCTCCCATGTATAAAAGGCACTACAGACAAAATCAGCAAGATCCTCCAAAAACACAACATTAAGACGTTCTGCACAAGCGTTCTGCACAAACAGAAAAATATCCACCATCCTAAGAAACCCTAAAGACAGAATCAAGTTAGAAAACCAAGGAGTATATGAAATCCCTTGCAGCGCCTGCACCGCCTATACATCGGGCAAGCCAATAGAAGAATTAGTGCACGCATTGAAGAACACAAGAACTCAATCAAAAAAGAAGAACCAATCTCTTCCCTATCCAACACCTGAAAGCCACAGGACATGAGATTGACTTTAAAAATACTAGAACTATCGCCAAAACCGAACACTTCAACAACAGAATAATCAGAGAAGCCATAGAGATAGAAAAACACCCACACAGCATGAATAAAAGTGATGATGCCTCCCGCCTACCAGCCATTTGGAAACCCGCCCTCATCAACAAATGAATACCTAACATGAAGAATGACACCAGACCCACACCCATGAGGGCCACACAAGATGCTACCACCACAGCCAAGCCCCCACCTGAACAGAACACACCCCCAGCCAATCGGAACACAGCCAACCCCCCAACCAATCAGATCACAGCCAGACCCCCAACCAATGAGAACACACCCCCAGTCAATCAGAACACAGCCAAGCCCCCAGCCAGTCAAGTCATACCCCACTGGCAGTTAAAAAAAAAAAACAGCTGCAAGCTCACATTACTCTGAGAAGCACAAAGCCGAAGACACAAGCCTGAAGATGATGAATGAGATTTCGTCGAAACGTCGCCAAAATACTTCCAATTTTACATGGGAGAAAACCCGAATAACCAAAGATCCACATACAAATACCTGCAAAAACCTCAGAAAATAACTATGTTTTTACTTATACCTATTATCTTGTAAGCAATTGACAAACCAAATAAAATAAAAATAAATACTTTTTTGTAACTCGGGGGGGGGGGTTAGATCATATAGATTAGATTCATTTTTAACAAATAAAGTTTGCTTTTGTTTATTTTGTATGACATTGACAAATCTCCCAGAGTTGAGAGAGAAGGCATAATAACACTTCTAGACACACTCCTGTATGCTACAGGACAAGGAGATTTTTACTACAGGCAATCCTCAATTTGTGGCTAGTTTGTGGTAGTTGAGGTTGGGATTTTGGTTTCTAAGCAATTAAATGAGCTATCATGTGATCAGGCCTGATTTTCACAAGCATTTTTATCATGGTTGTTATGTGATTCAGGGATTGTTAATGAATCCAGCTTTCCCAATTGATTTTGCTTGCCAGAAAACAAGTGAGCAGCTTACACATTGTGATCACATGACTGCAAGATGCTGCAACCATCATAAATGCAAGTCAGTTGCCAAGCATCTGAATTACAATCATGTTACTCCAGAGATGGTACAACAGTCATAGTTTTGGGGCAGGTCATAAGTCACTTTTTTCCAGGCTATTGAAATGTTGAACTGTCATTAAACAATTGTAAATTGATGATAATCCGTATTTTTTCTCATTTAATACATTAGAATAGCAATATAAATTGGAGGAACTCTATGTGGGTCACACACCAGTGTTAGTGGAAGGATGTCAGATGAAACACTACCTGGAAAAGAGGTAGTAGCAGCAGTAACTTTGATGGCAAGAAGCAACATATGACAGAAGACAAGGCCAGAGTGTGTAGACTTAATGGAGGTTGGGATTTAAAACCTCCAGCTTTTAATTCTCATCCATACCTGGGTTTAAAAACATGCAGAAATTCATTACTTTTGTCTACATCTTAATCCAAAATATACATTTTGCGTGAATGTTAATGCTCTATGTATTTTATTACTGTGAATACTATCATAAAACACAGTGAAGTAGGAAAAAATGAATAAATGAATTCTAGTTTATTTTTAATCCAAAAATATGAATCACCTTAGTTGGTTTAGGAGTGGACCATATAAAATATTTACGTGTTCCTGAAAGAGATACAACCATAAGAGATACAATATAGAAGACAAAATGCAGATTTCACATAATGCCGGCCACTGAGGGCACCTTAAAAGTATTTTAAACTATAAATCTCATTCAGCCTCCCACAAAATATATTAGTATGATTATGATGGGGATCAAAATCCAATATAAGAGGAAATGATCATATTGGGAAAGATTATCTTTTTTCAGTATGTTTAATTCATTTTCAGGTCATGTGCAAACAAGAAAGCTGATAGAAATTAAGTTATTTATTTATTTATTTATTTTGTTTATTTAACAAATTTGTACAGCCACACAACTCACACACAGTGATTCCTCCTCAGATGTCCCTTTCCTGAAAAACACAGGTCTTTCTTGAACTTTTAAGTGTACTGTTCAAAAGCCACACTTGAAGCAAGGATCTGTGAATGCTACTTCTGCAGATTCTTTGTTGAATACTTAATACTGGTTTGAAATACAAATTATTGTATTGGTTTTGAAATGACCCAGTTTGTTGGGACATTGTGAACATAAAATAAAAATATTGATTGATATATTTCCTAAATTAAGAAATATGGTCCACCAGGTTAAAGCTACAAAGCTGATCAGTGACCATGATAGTAATCATTTCTTTATTACAGTCATTTGATTACCACAAGAGTGAATACATTTAAGCCATTTAGATAACTAGATACTTAAGGTTCAGTTCTTAGGCATGCCTCCCACTGACCTATCATTGCTTAGTTAACATATTACTAGTCTTGCTTATCAGATCATTTGCAACAAACATGTTGATAGAATAATAAAAATAACGGTCATGAAAAATTTGAACATTGGGGGGGGAGTATTGATCCATTAGCAGATATACAACGAATATATTAGCAGATATACAACTATAGAATGAGTCTTCCCTGATTTATTCTTAATAAAATAAAAAGTATTGAAATCTACTACTGTAGAAAAAAGAAAATCCAGTGAGATGAATTCTCCTCCCTCTCTCTCTGATATCTCAAAGGCAAATATGCCCATAATTTCAAATGTTTGCCAGTATAAACAATTACTATTTTCACATTTCTAATATTAAACAAGTTTGTAGTGGTAAATCTCTGTGGTAAATCTCATGCCATCTTTAAGGAGATGCATTCAAAAATATTACTCAAATATCAAAATGCCACACATTCACTCTGATAATCTTTTGGCCTTTAAATCTAGACATACAAAATATTTGAAGACATAACTAAAGAAACAGAATTTCTCTAAAGGAGCTTTCACCAAAGTTGTATTTAAGGCTACATTCTAAAACAAGAATGGAATGAATAAATCTTGCTAGGGGAACTGTCCTTGCAGGTTAAGGCCCTGTCACACTGGCCGACGGATGCAAAACGTTTGTAAAAAGGACACAGCGGATGAGAAAAATGTTCCATTTGTTGTTATCCGCTCTCAAAAGGGGCAAAAATTTGCATAACCAGAGCGGACAACACAGAAAGGAACGGACGGGGGGAGGACGTAGGGCGGAGGGAAAGCGGATGCTCCACGGAAGCCTAGCAGATGGAAGCGGATGGGAGCGCATGGCACATCCGCAAGGCTTCCGGGGGACCATAGCAAAGCGGACGTGGAACGGATACAGCGGATGCAGAGCAGATGCCGAGCGGATGAAGCGAATGCACAGCGGATGCAGAGCGGATGAAGCAGATGCACAGCGGAAGCCTAGCAAATGCCTAGCGGGTGCCTAGCGTTCACTGCGCATGCGGGGAGGATGCATTGCGTCAGCCCCGCGGATATAAAAGGAAGCAGCTCCCAAGCAGGTCACCATTCAAAGGAAAGACCTGCTTCCAGACACAGCTCTTCAGCCTGCCTGCCTGCCTGCCTGCCTGCCTGCCTGCCTGCCAGCCTGCCAGCCAGCAACCCCACAATCATTGGGAAGAAGAGAAAGCCTCAACCATCTGCTGCCAGCCCTGGCAAAAGGGACAGGGCCACCCTCACACCCCCTGAACCTCACTTTGCTTCTGCTGGGGCATCTGCAGCACGGGCTCGCTCTTCTGGGGCTTGGGCTCCTGCTGCTTCTACTTCTGGAGGAGCTGATGATGAAGCTTCTGGCGGTGGTGCTTCTGCTGGTGCTTACTCTGCTGATGCTGCTTCTGGCGGTGGTGCTTCTGCTGGTGCTTACTCTGCTGATGCTGCTTCTTGCGGTGGTGCTTCTGCTGATGCTTACTCTGCTGATGCTGCTTCTGGCGGTGGTGCTTCTGCTGGTGCTTACTCTGCTGGCATTGCTCCTGGTGCTGGTGCTTCTGCTGGTGCTTACTCTGCTGGCACTGCTCCTTGTCCTGCTGGTCCTGCTGGTGCTCATGGTCCTGCTCGTGCTCGTGCTCCTGGTCCTGCTGGTGCTCCTGGTCCTGCTGGTCCTGCTGCTGCTGCTGCTGGTAGTGGTGTGGAGGAGCAGCCCCTACAACCTGATGAGGACCCATGTGGTCCTGCCAAAGGGAGGAAGAGGCAGACGTGAGAACGGGAGAGGAGGCAATACACCATAGAAGAGGAACATGAGGATGAGGTGCTGGAGTGGCTGAGAGAGAATGAGTATTTATGGCAGAAGGGACACAGGCTCAATCGGGGCACCAAAAGGAAGCAGGCTGCTTGGAGGGAGAAGGCGGAGAGCCTGGGCTACACTTTGGAGGTGCTCCTCGGTTGGTGGAAGCACATGCACACCTGGTACAGGAAGCTGCACCTCAAGAAATCTGGCCAGGCCGTGGTCAAGCTGATGGACAGAGAGACCTAAGTCATGGCCAAGTGAAGCTTCCTGGAGGGTGAGATCCGCCACCGAGGAGCAGCCTCTCTCACAACCTTCTCTCTCAGGCAGCCTGCTGAGAGCCAGTCCTCTTCCAGCAGAGAGTCAGCTCCTGTCTACAGGAAGGTATCTGTGGAGCGTGCCACGCCGCAGACCCCGACAGCTGTAGTACCTATGGCAGAGTGCCTGGAGGACCCCCTGGCGCAGTGGGAGAAAGGAGACGGCACTTCCACCACAGCCCAACCCGCATCCACCCACAGCTCCACCTCCACAGAAAGGCAGAAAGCCAGACAAGAGGGGCAGAGCCACACTGTCCTGCTGGAGATAAGAGACACCATCAGGAGCAGAATAAATCTCCTCTCTCAGCAGGTACACACCGACTCCTCATCCTCCAACCGCAAGCCCTTCCTCACCTATGTGAACCAGACCCTCATGGACATGGCAGAACCCCAGTGTTAAGCCTGGGTTCCCCAACCAGGGTTAGGTAGACAAGCTAAACAGAATGTGCAGCATTAGTCAGATAGGCACACAGATAAATGAGTGAGCTAAGCTTGTATGTTTATTAACATACAGTAAAAATAACAGATACGCTTGTGCTATCAAGAATATAGTTTATTCCAGTATAAGTT
>BLBF01000010.1:29782440-29815515 GCA_015471245.1 Laticauda colubrina | reverse complement strand
CACCGATGCCACCGATGCCACCGATGCCACCGATGCCACCGATGCCACCCACGCCACCCACACCACCGATGCCACCGACGCCAGTCCTCACCCAGCTGCAGACCAGACAGCCCCACTACACTGCTCCTTCCTCCACCCCACAGCCAAGCCCGGCCTCAGTATATCTGTCATCAGTACTGGGACTGACACCCCATGGCATGGAGGAAGGGGCTCTCAACATCACGGGGCTGAGCCAGCTGTCTGAGAACTTCCTCAACACACCATCCCCTGTTGTCCTCTCAGGGCCAGGCACCCCAGTGGCGCTTCAGACCAGCACTCCAGCAGCAGCCACCTCCACAGCACCTGGACCCTTCACCCCTGAGACTGGGCACCCCTACCTGTTGACTTTATTTGGATACTTGACTTGGGTCATTTTTCTTTTACAGCTTGTTATTAATAAAGATTATCTTTGCTTCACACACTTGCTTCATTTATTTTTTTTAATAAAGTCCTGGTGGAAACTTTTAGAAATGGTTTAAACATTTGCATGCTTGTGGGATGGGTTAAGATAGCAGTGGGATGGGTAAGGATACCTGTGGGATGGGTTAAGATTGCAGTGGGATGGGCAGGGATACCTTTGGGATGGGTTAAGATAGCAGTGGGATGGGCAGGGATACCTTTGGAATGGGTTAAGATAGCTGTGGGATTGATAAACCTCCAGTGCAAGCATAGTGGGACTGTATGGTCCACCCTCCCAGGTGCCACACCTATGGCCCTTAATTTCAATAACAATGTAAGCATTGATCCACACATTTGAACATAAACACAACTCTTTATTAAATGCCCTGTTCATTGTAGGCCCACCCAACATACATGGCCCAATCTCATCAGTGTGATGAGACAGGCTGAAGGAAGCATCCATTAGTCATCTATCATCCCGTCTTGCCACTCCACTGCTCCAGCTGGGGAGTTGCACCAGTGTCTCAGGAGGTTGTGCTGCTTCTTCCCTTCATGTGAGGCTCTGTTGGGGCCTTGCACATCCTCAGTGTCTATCAGGTTTCGCCCTTGCCTCCATTGCCCAGGCTCCATGTCCCCATTGCCTTGTTGGAGGTCCATGAGCCTGTTCTGCAACACTGGGTAGCGGGTGCGCATGAGATTGTGCAGGATGCAGCAAGCTTCCACGATGCTCCTCACGGTCTCTGGGCAATGCTGCATGGTGGTGAGAAGTACCTGGAACCTGTTGGCCAGGATGCCAAAGGTGTTCTCCACCACCCGCCTTGCCCTGGACAGCCTGTAGTTGAAGATCCTCTCTTCATGGGTGAGGAGTCTGGAAATATAGGACTTCATGAGGTAGGTTCTGAGGGAGAAGGCGTCATCACCCACGATGAAGTAGGGCACATCTTGCGTGTCGTTGAGCAGGGGGTCTGGATCTGGGAAGCCCATGATCAGGTTGCATTCCAGCCCCTCCTTGAGGTGACTGGCATTGTATACCTGGGCATCTGAAACTGACCCGTTGCCTGAAGCATCAATGTACATGAACTTGTAGTCAGCATCGACCATGGCGAAGAGGATGATGCTGAAGAAGCCCTTGTAGTTGAAATAAGTGGACCCCGACTTGGCTGGAACTTTGCAGGCCACGTGCTTGCCATCTATGGCTCCAACGGTGTGGGGGAAGTTCCACTTCTGATACCACTGCTCTGCAACTTTCTTCCAGCCTTCTTCAGTGGAGGGGCACTGGAGGAGCTCCTCCAGGTATTCTTCGATGATGGCCTGCACCACTTCTCTGACCACAATGCTGATGGTGTTGTGTGGCACCCTCCAGCCGTACTGCATGCTCCTGTATGTGGTCCCTGAGGCCAGGTGGCGCAGAGTCAGTGCCACGTTGAGCCCAGGGTCCAGGCTGGGCCAGAAGTTGGTGTTTGCCTTGGTCAACCTGGGTGTCAGCCGCTCCACAACTTCGTCAAACATGGCTGGAGGCATCTTCATGAAGTTCTGGTATGCATGAAGATCTTCGTTCCTCAGCTCCACCATCAGCTTGTTGTACAGTCTGCTCCCGATCCATCTTTGGACCCAGAGGCTTTTTGGCCGCCTCCTTTTCTTCCAGTAGAACAGTTGATAGAGCCTGTAGATGGCTTTGCACTGTTGCAGAATGATGGTGGCTACCAAAAGGAGTGTGTTACGATCCATGGTGGACATGACTGGATGCTGTGGAAGAGCAAGAGCCAGATGAAGGCTGAAGAGGTCTGCACAGCAGGGCTGCTGGACTGAAAGTGAGATCCAGGTAAGTTGCTCCCCCTTTTTATAGGCAATATAGGTTTTCCACTGTGTCCTTCTGCATCCTCTAGGCATCCTCTAGACATCCTTAATATCCGAGATAGGTCCCCTCTGCAAACGTTTTTTCCGTTTAAATGCTTTGTTTGCGAGCTGCATCCGCTTTCATCCTTTCTCCGTCCGTGCTACTAACGCTTTGTGTCCGTTCTGTGTCCGTTTCACTTCCTCTCTGTGTCCATTTTCCGCTGGAGCAGATTTGAGTTGCGTGGATGCGCAGTGGATGCCTAGCGAATGTAGCGGACATGTAACGGATGCCGATGGATGCAGAACGGATGTTCCCCATATGCGTAGCAGATGCAGAACGGACGCGTTGGATACATTTTCCGCTCAAAAAGTTTTGAGCAGCTCAAAACTTTTTGAGCAGATGGAACCTCAGTTGATGGATGATGGACAGATAGAGAGGATGAAAAACGGACGCAGTGAGTACAGAACGGAAGCATCGCGTTAACCAACGGATGGCAAGTGTTTCTCTCCGTTTCACATCCTCTTTCCATCCGTTGGTGCAGTGTGACATGGGCTTTATGTATAACCCTTAAAAGCATTCCTTTCATTGAAATTTTATATTATTAGAAGTAAATATCTATCAACAAAGAATCTTCCTAGTTCACAACCTATCTCAAAATCTAATTTTAAATTATGATATGTACTTTTGGAAGTTGAAATGTTTTGAGTCTACATGTGTGTTTCTGTGAACATGAATCTGACCTGAATGGTATTTAATGAACCAGGCTTTATAATGATAAAAGAATGGAGACTAACTTAAACAATATAAATTATTGGCATAAGAAAACCCTATCTCCTAATTACAGCTAATTACAATCTACTAGGAGAAGACTCCAAGAGCATATTCCAACTTCAGTCCTTTTCTTATCTGTTCATAAAAAGTAGCTGTTTGCTGTTTGGTTTTAAAGCCCCGGTCCCACTGCACTTACAGATGCAAAGAGGATGTAAAATGTTAAAAAAAAAGCTTGCCTTCCATTGGAAAATGCTATGCACCGTTGTGTACTCACTGCATACGTGTTTCATACGCTCTATCCCTCCAACATCCATCCACTGAGATTTCATCCATGCAAGAAATTTTGAAATGCACAAAACTTTGTGAGCGGATGAAATTTCCGCCGCGTACGATGTACATCCGTGACATATATGGGCAACAAATGTTCTATGTCCATTATCATCCGTTAAGCGTCCGCTGTATCCTCTCTGCATCCTCTGGCCATCCCCTCAACTCACATCCGCTGCAGCTGAAAACGGAAAGAGGGAGGAAACAAAAGATATCCGGAACATCTACACAGCGTTAGTAGCACGGAAATAGAAAGGATGTAAACGTATGCATCAAGTATATAAAGGATTAAAATGGACAAAACATTTGTATCTGGGATGTATCTCGTATATTTAAGATGTATGCAGTATGTCTAGAGTATGTAGAAGGACACCTAGCGGACTACTGATATTTCCTATAAAAAGGGGGAGAAAATCATCTGGATCTCAGTATGAGTCCAGAAGCCATGGTATACAGACCTCTTCAACCTTGGTCTTGGTCTTCAACATCATCAATTGTTCTCCACACAGTCCGTATGATACCTGCGCTCATTCAACACCAGAACCAAAACCTGTTCAGACTGTTTCAACTTTTATACAGAAGGAGAAGAAGGAGACGTCCAAGAGCTGTGTGGGTCCAAGGATGGATCATGAGAAGAATGGAGTTTGGACTGTATGACCAGTTGATGGTAGAGCTAAGGAATGAAGACCCTCATGCATTCCATCACTTCATAAGGATGCCACCAGCCATGTTTGGTGAACTTGTACAGCATCTGAGACCCAGGTTGACCAAGCCTAGCACCAACTTCCATCCCAACCTGGACACCGGATTGAAGGTGGCACTGACCCTGCAGCACCTGGCCTCTGGAACCACATACAGAAACATGCAGTATGCGTGGAGGGTGCCACACAACACCATCAGCAAAGTGGTCAGAGAACTGGTGCAGGCCATCATCGAAGAATACATGGAGGAGCTCCTCCAGTGTCCCACCACTGAAGAAGGCTGAAGGAAAGTTGCAGAACAGTGGTATCAGAAGTGGAACTTTCCCCACACCATTGGAGCCATAGATGGGAAGCACATGGCCTGCAAAACTCCAGCCAACTCAGGGTCCACTTATTACAACTACAAGGGCTTCTTCAGTATCATCCTCTTTGCCATGGTTGATGCTGACTACAAGTTCATGTACATCAATGCTTCAGGCAGTGGGTCAGCTTCAGATGCCCAGGTATACAACGTGAGTGACCTCAAGGATGGGCTGGAACGCAACCTCATCATGGGTTTTCCAGATCCAGACCCCCGACCCAATGACACACAAGATGTGCCCTACTTCATCGTGGGTGATGACGCCTTCCCCCTCAGAACCTACCTCATGAAGCCCTACAGTTCAAGATACCTCACCCATGAAGAGAGGATCTTCAACTACAGGCTGTCCAGGGCAAGACGGGTGGTGGAGAACGCCTTTGGCATCCTGGCCAACAGGTGCCAGGTACTTCTCACCACCATGCAGTATCACCCAGAGACTGTGAG
Organism: Laticauda colubrina; assembly: GCA_015471245.1. Taxonomy (NCBI): domain Eukaryota; kingdom Metazoa; phylum Chordata; class Lepidosauria; order Squamata; family Elapidae; genus Laticauda; species Laticauda colubrina. Next base: position 29,810,636 of record BLBF01000010.1, on the reverse strand, counting down.
GAGCATCGTGGAAGCTTGCTGCATCTTGCACAATCTCATGCGCACCCGCTACCCAATGTTGCAGAACAGGCTTGTGGACCATCAACAAGGGAATGGGGACATGGAATGGGGACATGGAGCCTGGTGAATGGAGGCAAGGACAAAACCTGATAGACACTGAGGATGTACAAGGCCCCAACAGAGCTTCACGTGAAGGGAAGAAGCAGCGCAACCTCCTGAGACACTGGTGCAACTCCCCAGCTGGAACAGTGGAGTGGCAAGACAGGATGATAGATGCTTCTTTGAATGGATGCTTCCTTGGGCCTGTCACATAACACTGATAAGATTGTGCCATGTATGTTGAGTGGTCCTACAATGAATAGAGCATTAATAAAGAGCTTTGTTTATTTTAAAATGTGTTGATCAATGAATAAATTGTTTTTGATAATAAAGGTCCATATGTGTGGCAGTTGGGATGGTTGACCATACAGTCCCACTATGCTTGCACTGGAGGTTTATCTATCCCACAACTATCCTTATCTATCCCACAAGCATGCAAAGGCTTAACCATATTTTCAAAGTTTTCACCAACACTTTATTAAGTAAAAAAAATGAACCAAGTGTCTTAAACAAAGATAACCTTTATTAATTTTCTTAGGTAAACTTTATGACTTTATTAAAAAAGCAAAATAAACCATGTAAAGTGTCTTAAGCAAAGATAAATTTAACAAGTAAACAACTCAGTCTCTGACATTATTCTCAGTCACTCTGAGTCATGTCCATGGTCACAGCTGTTAAGTGGGCAGGGCTTGAGTGTGGCTTGAGTGCTGGTCTGAGGCGCCATTGGGGTGCTTGTTCCCAAGGGTACAACAGGAAATGGTGTGTTCAGGAAGCTGTCCAAAAGCTCAGTCCCGTGAGGTTGAGAGGTCCCTCATCAAGGACTTGAGATGTCAGGCCCAATACTGATGACAGATTGTCCGTTGAAGGGCTTGGCTGTGGGGTGGAGGAAGGAGGAGTGTAGTGGGGCTGTCTGGTCTGCAGCTGGGTGAGGAGTGGCGTCTGTGGCATGCGATGAACCTGGGCCTGGACTGGGAAGGTCTGTTTTTGCTGTGGGAAGTCTTGGTAGTCGTAGCCTTGGTAGGTGAGGGGCTGTTGAAAGCCATGGAAGGGCTGTGACATTGCCTGGGGTGGAGGAGCAGACCTGGACTGGGTAGGAGCAGGTTCAGCTGGGCCTTGAGGGTTGTGCAGAAGTGCTGTGATCTTCTGCTTCATCACCTGGTACTGGGCTCGGGCAGGTCCCTCAGGGTCTGGGCTCACGTAGGTGATGAAGGTGTTCCGACCCGAGGATGCTCTGTCCAAGTGGACCAGCTGAGAGAGAAGTTCTGTGCTGGCCTTCATTGTGTCCCTGATCTCCAACAGGACACTGTGGTTCTGGCCCTCCAGTCTGCCTCTCTTCCTGCATCCTCTGGAGCTGGGGGTGGGGGTGGGTTGGCCTCTGTTGGGTGCTGCTTCTTCCTCCATTTGTGACAGCAGGGCGTCATCCCCCACGGGATCCTCCAAGTCTGCCAACATGGGGAGTGCTGCTGTCGGGGGGGTCTCTGCTGTGGGGCCCTCTGAAGACACCTGCCTGGACAGGCTCGCTGGCTCCTGGCTGGAAAAGGACTGGCTGTCTGTGGGTTGTCTGAGGGAGAGGGGTGTCAAAGGGGCTGCTCATCGGTGGTAGATCTCACCCTCCAGGAAACTGCACTTGGCCATGACGTACATCTCCTGGTCAGTGAGCTTGACAGCAGCCTGCCCATATTTTTTGAGGTGTAGCTTGCCATATCAGGTGTACATGTTCTTCCACCATCCAAGGAGTACTTCTGCAGTGTACCCCAGGCTCTCTGCCTTGTCTCTCCAAGCTGCCTGCTTCTTCTTGGTGTCACGATAGAGTCTGTGGCCCTTTCTCGAGAGGTACTCATTCTCTCTCAGCCATTCCAGCACCTCATCCTCATGCTCCTCGGAAACAGTGTACTGTTTCCTCTCTCCCTTCTCCTTCCCTTGCCTCTTCCTCCCTCTGGCAGGGGCTTCAGCAGGGCCTTTAGGGGCTTGAGCAGCAGGGCCTTCAGCAGCAGGGCTTTGAGGGCCTTGGGGCTAGTCCACCACAGCAGCAGCAGCAGCAGCAGCAGGTTCAGAGTCAGTGCCAGGGGGTGGGATGCTGGTTCTGTCCTTCTTGCCAGGGCTGGAACGAGTAGGCACCGGCTTCCTCTTCTTGCCTGACTGATGAACCATGGTGTTCCTGCTAGATATATGTGGCAGCACGTCTTTCCCCTGTATGCTGACTGCATGCGTGCTGCATCCTTTTATATCTGCGGAACTGACACAATTCATACTCCCTGCATGTGCAGTGAATGCTTTGCATCCGATATACATCCGTGCAGCATCCGCTTTGTTTCCTATAGGCGTCTGCTTCATCTGCTATGCATCCGCCCCTTCCTCTATGCGTCCGGTTCGCAATTCTCCACCGGAACCCCTTCGGAGGTGTCATCCGCTTCCATCCGCTGTCATCCGCTAGGCTTCCTATGAACATCTGTTTAACATCCCTGCTACATACTACCCATGTCCGATCTTTTCCGTTCTTTTCCATTCTGTTTATGCAAAATTTTGCCACTTTTTGGAGCGGATGACAATGGATGGAGCCACCCCCAAAATTTTGCTCATCCATTGTGTCCTTTATGCATACGTTTTGCATCCGTCAGCCAGTGGGACCTAGCCTTAAGAAGTTATTCTCCATGGACAGACTGAGATAGTACTAATGGCTCCTCTGTCTCTTTTTCTTTCTTTTGTACATACATTGACTTTGTGTTTTTGGCCTCCATACAAACTGTACATCTAGACTGATTCACCCTTGGCAGCAACTTCAATCCCTAGGCAAAACTTTCTAGTTTTGGAACAGATTCTGGGTCACTGTGCCCTATTTGCTAGTGCCAACTGGCTGTCTTGTTTTTATGGTTAGAATTCCTTGATGCCCTGGCTTTATCATCTGCACAGTACAATCCAAATAGTCCATTTTTCTTCAGGATGCTCTTTCCATATTACATTATATTACAATAGTTGCCATTAAATCTTATTTCTCATAATTTCACTGTTGTATATGGAAATTAGAAGACTCCAAATAACTAAAACTGATTGGCCGAACAGGCCGCTGTCGGATTGGTCAATTAAGCACCATTTTGATTGGCCTGCCTAACGGCGGGAATTCTTAAAGAGCTGTCATTGGCCGCAAGCCGCGAGCAGCCGCGATAAGAAGGGCTGACGTGGCTTCGGCAAATGTTCAGCTACAAGTCACTATACTGTTAAATAAAGAGCTGTTTGTTGGAATACCAGTTTCGCATACCTTATTATCCAAACAGAACACTGACAACGAGGGTGGGATCGTCCTAGAAGAGAGAGACCGAAGCACGCGGCAACCAGAAGCGAGCAACCAAGATGGCTGGTAACAATGCGCCACCCACACCATTCAACCCAGCTGAAGAAGATTGGGAGTCATACATTGACTGCTTTCTGATGTACTTAGAAAGCAACGAGCTACAAGAAATAACCGACCAGAGGAAGAGAGCCGTATTTCTCACACATTGTGGCCCTGCCATTTTCAAAATGGCCAAGGCATTAGCCAAACCGCGGGACGTGAAACAGATGGCATGGCCAGAATTAAACCGAATGGTACAAGCCCATTATGCGCCTGTGGTCTCCAATCTGATCAAAAGGCACGAATTTTATAAGCGAGACCAACAAGAAGACAAGAGAATCAGAGATTTTGTAGCAGCCCTTAGAAATATCGCAGGAGCCTGCGAATTTCAGAACATGGACGAAGCCATGAGAGACCGCGTGGTCCTGGGATTGAAGGATGCTACGCTCCAAAGCAAGCTCCTAAGCAGACCGAATATCACAGTGTCTGAGGCCATCGCAGAAGCCAGCACCACTGAAGCAGCCATGAAATCTGCAGCCACCATGCGCCAGATGAACTCAACAAATCCAGAACCACCGAACCAACCCTGAGAAAAGAAGGTGGAAGGAAACCAAAAACAGCCCACAGTGACTGCCCACCATGAAGACCTCGACTCCCTGAGCGATACTGATGATGACAACAAAGACATACATAGGCTTAAGTCGGAAAGAAAATGGCAGGAAAAAAGAGGAAGGAGGCGAGAATTCCAATGGGTGCAGAGGGGATCAGCCGCGGTCTGAATGCAGATACCTGGATGCCACTTGCAGATTTTGTGAGAAACGGGGGCACATTGCAAGGGTCTGCCAAAACAAAAAGAGCTATAATCCAAAAAGATGTGGCAGCACCACCACCCCAGAAACAGAGAGAGACAAGCAGGAAGCCGATGGAGCTGAGAGAACAGAAACCGGTGAATGAACGACAGAGAAGAAACACATCAAACAATAATCATCAGAAATGCCAGGGCAGCAAATGCAAAAAAGGTCCGAATAAATGTGAAAATCAAAGGAAAGCCCTGTGAGATGGAAGTAGACTCCAGATCATACCTGTCAATGGTATCATGGAACACTATCAGAAACCTGATACCAGACATCAAGCAAAGAGAATTGGAACAGCAAATGCTAATACTTAAAGATTACCAGTGAAACCGAATCCCGATATTGGGTCTTGGACACTTCCTAATAGAATTCAAAAACCACGCTGAAGTACTTCCTCTGACAATTGTCGACCGTGATCGCCCTAGCCTGCTGGGAATCGAATGGTTCACGCCCCTGGGAATCAGATTAACCAGGATCAACAGAGTCGCTGAGACCAATTGGGAAGAGAGCCTGCTGCAAGAGTTCCAGGATGTATTCAACAGGACCCTAGGCAAGTACAAGGGGACCCCAATAAAATTCCTAAGATAGCTCCCATCAGGCTCAAAGCCAGACGCATTCTCTTTGCCTTAAAATCGAAAATAGATGATCTGCTTAACAAACTCACCACACAAGGGGTGTTAGAGCCAATCGACCATGCCAGGTGGGAAACTCCCATCGTGACTCCTGTCAAACCAGATGGGTCAGTGCGCATCTGTGGTGACTATAAGGGCACCCTAAATCATGCACTCCAGCAAAGCACATACCCTGTTCCAGTAGTTCAACATCTGTTGCATTCATTAGGGGGAGGAAAAATTTTCACGAAACTTGATCTCATGCAAGCATATCAACAGCTGCCAGTTGACCCCGAAACTGCAGAGGCACAGACTACAGTCATGCACAGAGGGGCATTCAAATGTAACAGACTTCAATTTGGGGTTAGTGTTGCCCCAGGCATATTCCAAAGCCTCATGGAGCGCCTTCTAAATGGAATAAAAGGAGTCATTCCCTATTTTGATGACATATTAGTATCAGCAAAAAATAAACACCAATTAGAAAATAGACTGAGAGAAGTTTTCGGAAGATTCAGGGAAGCAGGGCTAAAGGTCAAAATAGAAAAATGTAAACTAGCCACCAATCAAGTCAAATTCTTAGGCTACCTTATAGATGACCAAGGGATACACCCCACTGAAAAGAAAATAAAGGCGATTTAAGACGCACCCAGGCCTAAGAACAAAGCAGACTTACAAGCATTCTTAGGTCTCATTAACTTCTACAATGTCTTCCTGCCCCAAAAGGCAACTGTAGCAGAGCCATTACATCAACTATCAGATAAAAAAAACTGTCTGGAATTGGGGCCACCGAGAACAAGCAGCATTCCAAAATATTAAGGACTTATTAACATCCAACACCATTTTAATACAATACAGCAACACCCTGCACTGACAGTCACCTGTGATGCATCGCCTTTTGGAATCAGCGCCATACTGAGTCACAAGCTTCCAGACGGCAGAGACGCACGAATCGCCTTCTATTCCAAAACGCTGTCAAAATCAGAAAGGAACTACAGCCAACTTGACCGAGAAGCCCTCGCATTCATAGCTGGCGTCAAGAGATTCCACGAATACCGATATGGTAGGACATTTTCTATTATCACAGACTACAAACCCCTGCAAGGGATCCTGGCAGGGAACAAACCAACCCCGAACATCCTATCACCAAGAATGACGAGGTGGTCAGAATTCCTTGCTGCATACAATTACACACTCATCCATCGCCCGGGAAAGACCATCACCCATGCAGATGCCTTGAGCCATTCCCCGCTGCCCGACAAGGAAGGCAACCCAACTCCTACCATCTCCACTCTTCAGATCGAGACATGGCCAAATATGCCACTAACTGCAGCAGACATCGCTAAAGCTACCGCGAAAGACCCGCTGACAGCTCGAATCCTGCATTGGGTAGGTAAGGGCTGGCCAGATGAGGATAGAGGTGAGACTTTTAAACCTTTTCGCACCCAGCAGACTGAACTGTCCATTGAAAAGGGCTGTATACTGTGGGGAGACAGGGTGGTAATTCCAAAATGTTTCAGGAGGAAGTGTTGTGCATGTTGCACGAGGGACACCCGGGCATAGTAAAAATGAAAGGCCTGGCCAGGAGTTACGTCTGGTGGCCAGGGCTGGACAAAGACATTGAGAAATGGGTGGCAACATGCTATGACTGCCAAAAATCAAGGCCTACCCCCCCCGTTGCACCAGTCCTGGAATGGGAAACTCCCAGAGGCCCATGGTCGAGAGTGCATATTGACTTTGCTGGGCCAATGAAAGGGAACACAAATTTTATAATTGTTGATGCTTATTCAAACTGGTTAGAGGATATTCTTATGGCCTCCACTACTACTGAAGCAATCATAAAACAATTGAACAGACTTTTTGCTACACATGGACTGCCAGATGTAGTGGTCTCTGACAATGGCCCCCAGTTTACTGCTTTAGCCTTCGAGCAATACCTGGCTGTGCAGGGCATCTGACATGCCCTGACAACTCTGGCTCATCCGGCTTCGAATGGACGAGCTGAACGCATGGTTCGTTATACTAAAGAGGCCCTAGACAAACTGGACACGGGGGACGTCCAAGATAGACTTAACAAACTGTTAACAATTCAGCATATCATCCCTAGCACAACCACTAACAAAAGCCCAGCTGAACTCCTCATGGGTAGAAAATTGTATTCCTACCTAGATAGACTACACCCCACTTATACCTGTGAAAAAACCCCTGACTCCTCAAGTAAATATCGCTCCTTTGCTATTGGCGACTTCGTCAATGCAAAAAATCTTACCGGGGGCCCATTATGGCTTCCAGCCACAGTTACTCAAATCACAGGGCCCCAGTCATACCGACTTGTACTAGATGATGGCAGAACATGGAAGTGGCACATCGACCAGCTTCGCTCTAGGACATTGGAACACAATACTACAGCACCACCGCAAACACCAATAAACAATCCAAATACAACTGAGGAGGGGGGGGAAACCCAAAATAATAAAAAAGGGAGAGACGAACCACCAATAACACAACACAACACAACACAAACCCGAATTAGAAACTCAGATAAAACAAAAAGTCTACGCTTACCCATAGACAACCTCCGGAGAAGAGAACCGATAACAGGCGAGGCCTTTCTGGAAGGAGACAGCCAGGCCAGCTCGACCAACCCAGACAAACCAAGAGGGAGCGGCAGAGCCACCTCAACCAACCCGAGTGACCAGCCCGAGGCGGGAGCCGCAAGGCTGACTCACCCTTCCAGGAGGTTCCATGGAGAAGACATGGAGAAAAGGTGATCCTGTCTGAACCGATGGAAGACCACGCTGAGACTGAGCTGCGCAGGTCAAGTCGGACCCACAAAAGCCCCACCTACCTGCATGACTACGTTATGCACGTTGTACGAAACCAAGGGGGGAGGGGTGTTGTGTATGGAAATTAGAAGGCTCCAAATAATTAAAACTGATTGGCTGAACAGGCCGATCTCGGATTGGTCAATTAAGCACCATTTTGATTGGCCCGCCTGATGGTGGGAATTCTTAAAGAGCTGTCATTGGCCGCAAGCAGCAAGCAGCCACTATAAGGGCTGCCGCGGCTTCGGCAAATGTTCCGCTACAAGTCACTATACTGTTAAAATAAAGAGCTGTTTGTTGGAATACCGTTCTTGCGTACCTTATTATCCAAACGGAACATTCACTGTAATCTAGTTTATTGAAAACAGATTATATTCCATACATAAGACATATAAAACATGTTAATTGTTTCAATGAGTGCCTTTCCTTTGCCTAATACACAGTTGAATCTTACAGGAGTTCTCCTGGCTAAAGTGATTTTGTCCTTTTACAAAGTTAATAGTGGGTTTGTGCTGATTCGGTTTAGTGGATTCTCTTTTTCATTAATGAATTTAGGTGATGTGGTGGAATTAAAATGGATATTACCTGTTTCTCTGAAAATCTGACCTACCCTGAAAGTTAAGTTCTAGCTTGATTTTTTACATGTGTGCCCAATATAAGCCATACCTCCAAACTAAGCCCTAATTAAGATCCTGCCCACTTCAGAGTGCACAGGTAAAAATTAAGCTAGGGTAGGGATGGGGAGCTGGAGGTGCCCTACGAGTTACCTTTAAACAGTTGTAGTAAGGCTTTGCATACCCCGACACCTGCCTTGCCAGCCCATTTCTTCTGCAAGGCTTTCCTGAAGGCCTCTGTAGCTGATAACAGAGCCCCAAATTGAACTGGAGTTCTGTTATCCAGCTGCAAGGGCCTTCAGGAAACCCTTGCCACCCACAGAAGAAGTTTCTGAAGGTCTCTGACAGTGAAAAGGAGGCCAGGGGCAACGCACACAAGTAAGGTTAGTCAGTGGATGGCACCCTTTGAAAATAAGACCTGGCGCCTTTTTTGGTAGCAAAAAATGTATAAGACAGGGTCTCATTTTCAGGGAAACACAGTATATAGCAGCCCACTTATTCTGGCACTCTTTATTTCTTTTTGGGTCTTTTCTTATACAGGTAGTCCTCAACCTACAACAGTTTGTTTAGTGACCATACAAAGTCATAAAATGGGGCAAAACTCACTGAAGAAAGTTCTCATTTAACAACATAAATTTTGGGGTCAATTGTGGTAAGTTGAGGACTACCTATACTGAGGTAAAAGGAGTCTTTACCTGTAAAATGTAGACTCCTCTAGTCTAACCAGTTTGTCTTGTCTCCATTTCCTTTGACAATTGGTTATAAATGATGCAAGCCACTGAAAATGAAGTGTTTCCTTCTATTTCTTTTATCTTATATAAAGATGGTTGACACAGAATTGCAGCTTTCTCTTAAGGGTTATCCATATTATAATCTTGCAAGTGTTTTATCATGAAATCGATATCCGCAAGGAAATGGCAAGCATAGGATGTCATAGCACTCTTATACTTTTCTTCTTGAACAGCTATCTGATTGCTGCCAGTGTTTCAGTTGTCAGGGTAAATACCTATCAAGTTAATAACTACAGATAGGCTTATCCTTCACTACGAATGTGTCCATTCTCCTTACCATCTAAACCAGTAACTACCCTACCTTACTGGCCCCCCAAAAAGAGCATAATTAAATCTGCATTGTATAAGAATGTACTTTCTTCTACCATCCTCAATTACAGTAGATGATTCCAAAGTCTGAGATGTATGAGATATTTCATGACTTCATTCTAAATGAAAAAGCAAAAGCAACACTGTTGACACGCATAAGAACTTATTTAGTCAGACAATAATTTATGGCTTTCTGTACCTTTTCCAGCTCGATAATATCTTTTTTTTTCACATGTGGAGATCAAAACGTAGATAGCAATTCATCCATGAACATAGATGGCAACATGATTTCATAGATCATTTTATTTCAGTCCTTCTGAATGATTTAAATGGCAGCAGCATTGCCTTTCCTGATGATTCAAGCAAGGAATTCCATGGGGAATTGTATTTGGCTTGGAGAATGGTCTGCGCAAAGTACCCCTTTGAAGCTGCTTCATGAGCCGATGTCTCCATCCACCCTTGCTTCAGCTGCAGCCCTTCTTCCAGAAAGCTACTGGCCTGCTGGGTGTAGCTCCAAGGCAAGGCAAAGCAACTGGCTGAGATGAATCACATCAAGGCCATTGCACAAAATGCCCTGAGGCAAAGTCAAACTGTTTCACACAAGCCGAATTTCAGGCATGGCATTTGAGTTGACATTTTCACTGAGCTATCATTTTCCACAATAACTCTAAGATCTCTTTTCTGATTGCTCGCTTAGTACTAATGCTAATAAGGGCATATAGAATCAGCATTTTACAGCTAGCTTTTGCAGGATCCTGCCCTTCACTTGGACCATGGGCTATATGTTAACTGAAGCATAATCACTCTGCATAGCTCTGCCCATTGCTCAAAAGGTTATTTTTGTTAACAGGACATCAGGATTTTCTCAGTTCTTAAAATGATGTTTCCTTTTTAGTTCACATTCTTTCCATGCTCTAAATAGTGCTTTAACTACATCCATTATCCTCTTATGAAATGTTCTCTCTACCCCTTTTACCCTTGGACCAAGCGCTGTGGTCTCAGCTGAATATTTTTGGAGACTGTTCATTTTCCTGTTTCCTTTCAGGTTTGCCTTGGTTTTTATAGATCTCATGCATGCATAGTTTTTTTTGCCTAGTCTACATATATTTTAAATGTATCTTTCAAAAACCAAAGTGAAGCAACTCATTATTCCAAGGTTCCAGCTTGGAAAGTTCTGTTCTATTTTCCATGCCTGCTAAACTTCTTGAGTGTTTAACCTAAATTTCTACATATTCAGAGCAGGGGTAGAGGGCAGTCAGATGGCTGGAACTCTTCTTCCTTGGGAGGCAGAAAGCAGCTGTAGAAGAAACCTCATTACCCCAAATCTACAAATAAATTAATGGTTGTTGTCAGCCCTTTGATATAGACTAGGTCATGAAACAGTCTTCTTTATTGACATTGGGTATAAAAACAGAATATTGAAAGCCTGGAGTTTCACTTTCCCTGTCTAATACATTCAGAGTCAAGGGAGTTCAATCTTGAGTTTCTTCCTCATACTCTCCTATCTTTCTGAACCAAATTGATAGTATTTAATGACTGTGAAATCTTTTCTTCATGGTCACCTCTATACTCCTCTATACCCATAAGCTTATTATTGTAGAAAAGAGTGGCCCAAGGGAAGACATCACCTTGCACTGCCTAGTTCTTAAGGTCTCCATGGGCTCCAGAACCAAACCTCTTTCTCATATCAGCTTGACTTAAGTTTCTTTTCCAGTGAAAGAAAATGGAAATAGATTATTAGAAGTAGAAAAAAGGATTAAAGTGTACTCAAACTTCATACCTTATTAATTGCAAACTGGTGGACTTCCCATTACTCAAATCCCCATGTTCTTTGGATTGTTTTACATCGTGGTGGGGGACAACTAATATTCTTTAAGCATACAGCCCAGAGGTGGTATCTAGCAGGTTCTGACCAGTTCTGGAGAACCGGTAGTAGAAATTTTGAATAGTTCAGAGAACGGGCAAATACCACCTCTGACTGGCCCTGCCCCATCTATTCTCTGCCTCCCAAGTCCCAGCTGATTGGCTGGGTCTTCTTTTATTGCCCTGCACAGGAGAACAAAGCTAGAAAGCAGATTAGTGGGGCGGGAAGGGAATGGAGATTTTGTGGTATCCTTCCTCTGAAGTGGGGTGGGAATGGAGATTTTAGGGTATCCTTCCCCTGCCACGCCCACCAAGCCATGCCATGCCCACCAAGCCAGCCCACAGAACTGGTAGTAAAAAAATTGAATGTCACCACTGATACAGCCACATAAGGACTTTGCACCATTTCAGAAGTCCATAGCTTCTGATTAGCAGAAGCTAAGAGGCTAAGATTTCTTTCCCACTCCTGTCTGAAGACACTTATTATGGCAACCAGCAAACTGTGTTTTCTTCCTACTAAGTGACAATTCCTCGTGTACATATATTGCATAGCAGGTTCCTTGCATGTAACTGGTCCGAGCTCCCTGTGCGTGGTGATTCATTTCCTGGTACATGTTGTATTGAAGTGCAGCAAAAACATATGTATCCAAGGAGATACATGGTGCCGCCTGTTTGTTGTGAAAGCAAAACTAATATTGATCTATATCAAACTGACCTGAAGGCATATTAAGTTGTGATTGTGCATCGAAAAGGTTGATAGAGCGTAGCTGCTAGAGGATGCTGGAATTGAAAAAGTTGTTGGAGCCAGAACAGGATTATCTAATATTTAAAGTATGCCAACAAAACAAGCCTAGTCAATTTGAAATGCTAGCTGGTTGTGTAACTGTGGAACTATCTGGAGAAAAAAAATAGGCCATTTCCAAGCTGTTTGGTTTAGTTTGTATTGTGTTTAGATGTTCCCTTATTTCTTAGGAATCATGGTAACCGAGCATTTCCTTGTTTTCTACCATAATTTACTATCTGAGTTGGTAAAAAGTTAGGAGAAATTAGTCAATGTCTTCAATCATCATCCTAAGAACTTTACCCGCTACCTTCTTAAGGATGTTGGTCTTTTTTCATACAATATTAATATATGTGAACTTTGACAATTGGTGGGAATCCTTTGTTTAATCGCATTAATATGTTTGTCCTGCCTTCTTCAAGAGAGTGTACAACACATGCAGACATTCACATACAAATGTATACAAATATAAGTATACACACAACATTGCTTCAATATACAGTAATGATTGCCAAATGTTAAGACAATGATAAAACACTGGAAGCAATTGAGAAATGGCTTATGGTAGTTACAAATTAAGTTACTTAACTACTTTGTTGTGAAATACTAAGTATTCAATATAATAATCCCAGAGCACCCACTAGACCTCTGTAAACGTTTCTGTTACCTCCACAAACTACAAAACTCTAGGCCAAAATTTACAAGCTAAGATCTCAAAGCTACACAAACCCCTTCAAACATACAGTACAACCCTCAAAACTTTCCCAAAATTGCCTCAAAATATACATTTGCATCAAAAGGGAATTACAATTAAAAATATAGAACATTAATTTATTTTTAATTAAGTTTCATGTTAATTTTTGTTCTGCCCTTTCTTTCAGTCTGAAATGAAGAGAAATCCAGTCTGCTACCCAAAAGTCAACTTTTGGTAACTCCCAAAGGATCTTTTTAAATATTACCTCCATGAGTTGAATATTGTGGATAGAACTACTCCAGTACTACCTCTCTGCTTTGTTAAATCAAGCACTGGTATACAATTAAAGCAAATTACATCTAATAATCTGTGTTTGGAAATACAGAAACAAAGGGTAAGATGAAGACACTTCAGTGGGGATGTATAGTACAATTTTAATGTGAAAAACTCTTGAGAACCAGGTCAAACACAATGGAGAAAGAGAGAGATCTGAAACTATGCCTTAAAAGGAAACAAGCTGCAGGATCCTTTAAAAAAACTATCTGGAAAATTGGAGTAGATATACATTTTAGACCATGAGCCAATGTTTGGCATCAGGAAGAAAGAGTAGAGGGATTACTGTTTGTGTCAGGGAATGACCAGATTATACATCAAAAGATGTGCTGACAACCAAAACAATGAAGAGATAAAAGTTTTAATTTATTCCCCCATATTTGACACAGCAGAAGTAGACTTGCATGAGAAACAAAAAAGATGTTTATTACTATATATGACAGGTAGGAAATTCTACAGAAACTTTTAGCAAGCCTGCCAAGGAGTTATAAGAGTTTAAGTTTATATTGGATCATAGTTCCAAACCCCATATTTCTTATTTAAGAAATCACAGTTAAGCATTTTTCTTGTCATGCCACATCCCATTCCCTAAAGACTCATCTTGTAGTCCAAGTACATCAGCAAACACAATTTACATTTTCCATATAATTACTCTGTAATTCTTTAGCATTCTGTGAAAGGAGCAGCGGGCTTTTAAAAAAATGCAGAACTTTGCACAGTTATAGAGACACATGGCACAATACTTCTAGCAGTACTGAGCAAATGAGACTTTAACAAGTGAATCCCTCAACATATATAACAAGATCCTGCAGTTTATTCTGGGACAACATGCAAGAGCTGTGGTGGTGCAGTGGTTAGAATGCAGTATTGCAGGCTAATTCTGCCAACTGCTGGTATTTCAATACTCATTGGCTCAAGGTTGACTCAGCTTTCCATCCTTCCAAGATCAGTAAAATGAGGACCCGATTGTTCAGGGAAATAGGCTGACCTTATAAACTGCATAGAAAGAGCTGTAAAGCATTATGAAGAGGTATATAAGTCTAAGTGTTATTGCTATTGCCTTTGAACAGATTCCAGTAGAAGATAATATCTGTAACTCAGGGTTGAAATGAGGAGACCTTGCTGCTCTTTAAAGCCCATGTCACACTGGCCAACGAATGCAAAACGGACACAACGGACAAGAAAAATGTTCCATCCATTGTTATCTGCTCTCAAAAGGGGCGAAAATTAGCATAACCAGAGCGGATAACACGGACGCAGGGCAGATGCAAAGCGGATGCGGAATGGAAGCCTAGCGGATGGAAGCGGATGGGAGTGGGTGGCACATCTACAGGGCTTCCGGGGGGCTGCAGCAAAGCGGACGCGGAACGGATACAGCGGATGCACAGCGGACGCCAAACGGATAAAGCAGATGCACAGTGGATGCACAGCGGAAGCCTAACGGATGCCTGGCATTCACTGCGCATGCGGGGAGGATGCATTGCATCAGCCCCGCGGATATAACGGAAGCAGCTCGGAAGCAGGTGGTCATTCAGAGGAAAGTCCTGCTGCCGGATACATCGACTGCCTTGCCTGCCCTGCCTGCATGTCTGCCTGCCAGCCTTGCTGCCAGGCTTGCTGCCAGCCTCCCTGCCAGCCTTTCTGCCAGCCGGTCTGCCTGCAAGCCTTGGTTCATGTCTGCCTGCCAGCCTTCCTGCCAGCCTTGGTTCATGTCTGCCTGCCAGCCTTGGTGCCTGCCTGCCTGCAAGCCTGCCTGCCAGCCTTCTTGCCAGCCTCCCTGCTAGCCTCCCTGCCAGCCTTTCTGCCAGCCTTTCTGCCAGCCTTGGTTCCTGCCAGCCTCCCTGCCAGCCAGCAACCCCACAACCATGCGGAAGCACAGCAAGCCTCAGCCATCTGCTGCCAGCCCTTTCAAGAGGGACAGGGCTACCATCCCGCCCCCTGGCCCTCACTCTGGTTCTGCTGGGGCTTCTGCAGCACGGGCTCGCTCTTCTGGGGCTGGGGCTTCTGCTGCTTCTGCTTCTGGAGGAGCTGATGACAAGCACTCCAGCACCAGCCACCTCCACAGCACCTGGACCCTTCACCCCTGAGACTGAGCGACCAAGAGGAGTGCCAGAGACACTTTTTTGTCTTATAGCTTGTTGTTAGTAAAGTCTAGTTTTGATTCACACACTTGCTTCATTTCTTTTTTTGTATAAAGTCTTGCTGGAAACTTTTAGAAATGGTTTAAGCCTTTGCATGCTTGTGGGATGGGTTAAGATAGCTGTGGAATGGGTTGAGATAGCTGTGGGATGGGCAGGGATACCTTTGGGATGGGTAATAGCTGTGGGGATAGATAAACCTCCAGTGTAAGCATAGTGGGACAGTATGGTCCATCCTCCCAGGTGCCACACCTACGGCCCTTTCTTATCAATAATAATGTAATCAATTATCCACACATGTCAACATAAACACAACTCTTTATTAAACGCCCTGTTCATTGTAGGCCAACCAAACATATATGGCCCAATCTCATCAGTGTGATGAGACAGGCTGAAGGAAGCATCCATTAAGCATCTACCATCCTGTCTTGCCACTCCACTGCTCCAGCTGGGGAGTTGCACCATTGTCTCAGGAGGTTGCGCTGCTTCTTCGCTTCATTTGAGGCTCTGTTGGGGCCTAGCACATGCTCAGTGTCGATCAGGTTTCGCCCTTGCCTCCAGTCCCCAGGCTCCATGACCCCATTGGCTTGTTGGAGGTCCACAAGCCTGTTCTGCAAGACTGGGTAGCGGGTGCGCATGAGATTGTGCAGGATGCAGCAAGCTTCCATAATCCTCCTCACAGTCTCTGTGCAATGCTTCATGGTGGTGAGAAGTACCTGGAACCTGTTGGCCAGGATTCCAAAGGCGTTCTCCACCACCCGCCTTGCCCTGGACAGCCTGTAGTTGAAGATCCTGTCTTCACGGGTGAGGAGTCTGGAGATGTAGGGCTTCATGAGGTAGGTTCTGAGGGAGAAGTCGTCATCCCTCACGATGAAGTAGGGCACATCTTGTGTGTCGTTGGGCAGGGGTTCTGGATCTGGGAAGCCCACGATGAGGTTGCGTTCCAGCCCCTCCTTGAGGTGACTGGCGTTGTATACCTGGGCATCCGAACATGAGCCGCTGCCTGAAGCATCGATGTACATGAACTTGTAGTCAGCATCGACCATGACAAAGAGGATGATGCTGAAGAAGCCCTTGGAGTTGAAATAAGTGGACCCCGACTTGGCTGGAGATTTGCAGGCCATGTGCTTGCCATCTATAGCTCCAACGGTGTGTGGTAAGTTCCACTTCTGATACCACTGCTCTGCAACTTTCTTCCATCTTTCTTCAGTGGAGGGGTACTGGAGGAGCTCCTCCTTGTATTCTTCGATGATGGCCTGCACCACTTCTCTGACCACAATGCTGATGTCACCTTGAGCCCAGGTTCCAGGCTGGGTCGAAAGCTGGTGTTTGCCTTGGTCAACCTGGGTGTCAGGCGCTGCACAACTTCATCAAATATGGCTGGAGGCATCCTCATGAAGTTCTGGAACGCCCGAGTGTCTTCGCTCCTGAGCTCCACCATCAGCTTGTTGTACAGTCTGTCCTCCGCTCTTCTGGCGAACCATCTTCGGACCCAGACTCTTTTTGGGTGGCTCCTTTTCTTCTCGCAGTAGTGTTCACAGAGCCTGTAGATGGCTTCGCACTGTTGCAGAACGATGGTGGCTGCCGAAAGGACTTTGTTACAATCCACGGTGGACATAAGTGGATGCTGTGGAAGAGGAAGAGCCAGATGAAGGCTGCAGAGGTCTGCACCGCTGGGCTGCTGTTCTGAAAGTGCGATGCAGGCGAGTTGCTCCCCCTTTTTATAGGCAGTATAGGTTTTCCGCTAGGCATCCTCTAGGCATCCTCTGGACATCCTTAATATCCGAGATAGGTCCCCTCTGTGAACGTTTTTTCTGCTTTAAACACTTTGTTTCCGCTAGGCATCCATTCTGCATCCGTTCTGCATCCGTTCTGCATCCGTTCCACGTCTGTTCCGCTTCCTCCCTGCGTCCGGGTGGATGCGTGTTGCGCGGATGCGGAACGGATGCCTAGCGGATATAGCGGATGCGTAGCGGATACGTAGCGGATGCAGAACGGACAAACTGGATACATTTTCCGCGCAAAAGTTTTAGGCAGCCCAAAATTTTTGGAGTGGATGAAACGTCCATAAACGGATGCTGGACGGATAGAGAGGAAGCCAAACAGAGGCAGTGAGTACAGAACGGATACATCGCATTAACCAATGGATGGCAAGATTTTTTTGTCCATTTTACATCCTCTTTGCATCCGTTGGTTCAGTGTGACATGGGCTTAAGCTTGGTTGTCTTTTTGCACATGTTTCATTAGCCAACTTGGTAACATCATCAGAGTCACTCTACAAGAAATTAGGGATAAGATGTAACGTAACAAAATTTTGATTTCATTTATAATAGGACATACTAAATATTGATTTTGAGGTCATTTCTCAATTTTACAAAATACCAAGCTGGTAACAACTTTTGGAGGCCATATTCAAGACTTTGGGGTTGGATTCTTCTATGATGCAGTTTTGGTTTATCAGAAGCTGTTTATCAGCACATGATTTATATCAAGCGGAACTCTCTTGAGTAATGGGAGGAGGGAGGGAAAATACATGATAATAAGGCAATATTCTGCAAAATCAATACCTTCATGATGTAATGCAGTGGTCACCAACCAGTGGGCTGCCAACCACTGATGGTCCATGAGAAAATTTTGGTGGTCCTCAAAGAAATGTCACCCCCAAAGCAATTAATCCAAGCTGCGCAAGAACACAAGGCTGCGCCGCCCACATGGCCCACAGGAACACAAGGCTTGCATTGCTTGCATTGCAAACAACATGAGGTAGTGAGGGGAGGGGGAAAGGGTGGAGAGGGGGAACTTGCCCCACGTACCCGACGTGCCTCACCTGGCCACCGGGCTACTTCTTTCTTCTTCTGCTTTTGGCTGCATCAAAGGAAAGCAGTAAATGTTTTCTTTCTTTCCCCCAAACTCCATCAGAAATGAGTATCTTAGAAGAGGAAAGTTATTAGTAATAATCATATTAACTATATTTCATTTAAATGAACATTAAATAAATTAAAGATAGATTTTGTCCTCACTCCATGCACAATTTTGTCCTGACCTTACCAATTTTTTTAAATTTCCAAATCTCCCAAAATATTGTTCAAAGACCAAGCATGAACCTTAGCTTAGTTAAATCTGCAGAGTATTCCCCTAGAGAGCCTTTGTCAAAATACAACATTATAAGTCAGGAAACTAGTAGTTTGACATGGAATAAGGGTAAACTGGCAAAGATTGAAGAGAGGGTCAACCACCATGCAAAGTCCATCTTTTGATACTGAGTTTCAAATTTGCAGATTTGATACATCTGCAAATACATCAAATATTGCAGATTTGATACATCTGCAATAGACAAACTTTATAACTGTACAGTGTTTGTTCATAGGCTACCAACTCACATATTGAGATCTAACCACGTTGTAGTACAAAACATGTTGAACTCTTTGTTTCTTCAGCCTCAAGGAAGGCTTTTGCACAGTTCTCTTCCATAATCTGTCTCTCACTGGTTTTTGTGGTTTGTTTGTTTGTTTTTGCCGCTAACAGTCCTTTATTAAAGACTATGCTTCCTGCAATGGTGGCACATTCAAGATGGTTAAAACAGCATTTTTGTATCACACGCACCCACAACAGTTAAGCAGCACCTAGAAGCATTCTGAGAAAGACCAAGAAGCTGTACAATGTCAAAAGAAAAAGGGAAGCCCCCTCCCCATGGCTTCATTGGAGGAGAGCACAGCTCACACCAGGCAATGCTCCCTCTTTGTGCCCCACAGTGACCAGGGCCAAGCAGCTTTCGGCAGAGAATGAGGGGCCAACGGCTTGATGGGACTCCATCCACAAGCCTTTTGGCAAGCAAGGGACAAGCAGGATTCAAAAAGCCAATTGCTTCTTATTGGTACTTGCTGTCCCAGTTGTTCAGTCCAAGTCTAAAAAGCCTTGCATGCTTACCAGAAAGTTTACTGGTCCTTAGGCAGAAACAGTTAACAAGTAGAATGTAACAAAAGAGGGGGAAAGTTCCCAGATCCCCAAGGTGATATGAACACTCTCATTTTGAGTACAAATAGCAAACTGATTGGTTTCAGTGAGGAAAGAAAAAGTTGACCCCTTTGTGTAACTCTGAAGCAAGGAGATTTTTTTCTTTCTTCTTTCTAAGCTCTGAATGCCTTCCTTTGCACTCAACTTAACTCATGTACTGGATTTTGTCCAAGTACATTTTGTCTTTTGATAGAAAGCCAGCCTTCACTCAGCTGTGATGCCGTGTTTTTTTTTCCTCTGTCGCTCTACTTTTTTCCCAACTCTCCCCCTCCACCCTAGGCCATTGTGTCTCTCTATTATTTGTCCTATTTCTTAGTGGCAGCCAAAAGAGGGGCAGGATCAAGGGAAGCATCTGATAGGGTGGATATGTTTGGCTTTAAAGCTGCCCGGGACCTTCTCCTCTCTGGCAATGCTCTCTGCCATCCCTGCTTAATGAGTTCTGTGCACTGAACTGTCCTGAACTGGGCTCTAGATATGTCTAAAACCAGCTAAGGCTGAAAGCATTTGAACTCTCCACTCTGCCAAATAACTTCCAGATGTGTGAGATACAGCCTTGCTTTGCACTCTGAGGCTGTGCCAGCATACGTCTGCACAATTCTGGTACAGAGAGAGCATGAAAGAGAATATTTTACAGCATCTGTTGCCTTTTCCTGATTCTTGCCATGTATTGCCGTGTGTTTTTTTTCTTCAGTTTATCCATCAATGTTCAAATCCTGTGACTTGAAAAAAAAAATAAACACTTTTTTTCCATTGATGCTCTAAATGTTTTGCACCTTATAGATTAGGCCCAGGATATACAGGCCATTTCTGCTGCCACCTTAGTCTGTGACATAAGCTTCATTTTTCCCTTAAATTCCCCATTCATGTGTGATTCATGTGGCTGTAATTATGAGTAATATGTTTTAATGTAAGCCATATTCAGTTTTGGCTGGGGTGGGCAACTATGGCAACTTTACAACCTGCGCTCTTCAACTTCCAAAATTAGAGACAGAATTCCCTTAGGAATTCTGAGAGTTGAAGTCCACTGATCATAAAGTTACGCCTCCCTGGTCTAGACAGTCATAGAAAAAAAGGGATGGGAGTTAAGAAAAAAGATCCTCCCAATATTCCAAATATAAACAAATAAAAACACATTTCAGACTAGGATTTTTTAAAAATTACCATTTAGTGTTCTTCAGAAAAGGATGAGATTTCTCAGTTTGGGAATTTGGAAATTCTGAGACCGTGTCATGGAGAAAACCCAGTGTGATGGAGTTTGAAGATCAAGGAGACCCACATTGAAAAATAGTAAGTTAACTTATGAAAGTTGACTGGCATACTTTGATTAGTTACTCTCTTGGCCCCACCTATTTTACCTGCCTGCCATTTGAAGATAAAATGAAAGGAAGCTGGTTTGAACTCCTGGAGAAAATGCAAAATATAAATATAATATAAACTAAATGAACATTCTTACTAATTTAGCCACCATGGGAATAGTCTTCTGATACCAACTTTTAATGGAAAACCAGGTAAATTAATGTCATTATGCAAAGGCTATACTTGCTATCATTTTTTTAAAAAAGTAGACTATAAAGACAATTCTTTATAGACTGAATATTTGGAGATTATCTAAAATAAACTCCAAGTTTATAACTTTGGTTATCTATGAGTTTCCAAGATCTTATTTCTCATTAGGAATCCTAGGACATTGCCCATTTAGTACAAATGTTTTACTTTTCAGGCAAATACACTAAGATGTTTCCAACTACAAAACATTTTTAAAAAACACAGTGGTCACTTTTAAGAATGCACTTTTTAAACATAGAAATTAATCCATAATATATTTGTTTTAGGTTTGCATCAATACAAATTGATGGAAAGGTAGGATAGATTCCAGTATATTTGCAATTGATTTTTTAGTACATATCCTAATTAATTTACATTGATCCTCCCAGTCTGCTTTAAAGGCTACCAAAAAGGATTGTACAAAAGACAATCCATTGAAAAGCAAAATAATTAAATATTAAATAATTGTACCATGGCAATGAAGTAATACATTTTTGTTTCTTTTTTAATTTTACTCTGAACACTTCTCCTTGCAGAATTTCAGATGTGTGGAGATGTGCCACAAACATATGTGTCATTCTGTTATATCAGACTATTTTACATAATATTAATGATGTGCTATGAAAAAATTGATGGGTACGACCTATAAGAGAACAAAACAGAGTTGGAAGTTCCTGGAGGTCTAGTCCAATCACCCCAATCTTCAAATACCCATTTGTACAAGACAAATTAAACACTAAATTGCAGCTATCCAATATTTTATTTTTTAAGAACATGCCTGGGGATTATGAGGTCCAGGGTTATTGTGGAAAATGTAACCTTAAAGCTGTGATTTTGTTATGAGGCAAACTATCCTTTACTTTTTAAATGAAAAGGATATCACAAATTAAGTGGGACAAGAAGCACAGTAAGCTCCAACAAAGGTCTCAGGCCCATATTAGAGACTCAGATCCTATATTCTCCATTTTTTTGAAAGCTTTGCCCATGGAAAAGATTAATCACAGCCGGAGGGGGGGAAGGACTTCAGATGAAGGTCTTAATCCACTTACCTTTCATTAAAAAAATAACACCTAGTAGTCAGAAAATAATCTTTGGAAGTAAGGTGTACACAGCTCCATGGGAAAATAGATTACACATTTATCTGGAGGAGGTATAGAAACTTTGGAGACTATTTGCAGTAGCAAAGATCGCTTGTTTCTTCTGCTTCTATTTACCGCATTTATCAGCCTACCACCCAATCTGGGAAAAAGGCCAAGCCTTGGAACATGTTCAGTCTTATGGTGTAAATTTGGTAGGTAGCAACTACATTACAGCATTCACATATCTTAAATGATGTTAGGCAGATTTTTTTCTTAAAAATCTAAAGAAAATTAAAGACAATTTAAATTTAGTTCTTAATCTTTCTTCCATGAATGTAATGTATTTCTTTAGTGTTTACTCTAGTCTATGACCAGTCAGTGCATCAAAAAGAAAAATAAAGACATGAGACAAACAACCCAACAAATAAAATATACATGTCATAATCAAACTGCTGGGATAGGGCACCCTCTCAGCTATCTAAAATAAGTCACTAAGCCAACTAAAATTGTTGCTTGTTGTCATAAAATAAAGCAAAATAAATGATGCTTTTGCCATCAAAGTCATGTTTAAAAATAATTATGTAATCAGAAATTAATAAATTTATCTTTGTTTCATACAGAGCAAAAGAAGGCAATAAACTGGGCAGGTAACATCCTAACAAATATGAAATATACTTTCTTAACAGGGGAGAGACCTTGGTAATATTTGGAAGGTAGCCATGAACATTTTGTGTGGCTGTTTTTCTTTCTGTGAACATCACTCCATTGGTTTGCTGCCTCCCAACTTTCTGATCAAAGAAAATTTCATAGAAGGAGCTTCTTCAATATATTAGCATGGTATTGATGAACATGTGGAAGTCTGGAAAGGCTAAAGATCAGTAAAATATATAGTGATCTATATAAGCCTTTCATCCACCTCAAAATTAAGGGTTATACATCATCTAAAAAAATGAATAGTTATCTGAAGAAACTCAAGATTAAGGTAGAATCATAGAAAAAAAGCATAGGTTTCCTCTTGTTACTATTTTGTTATTTTGATGTTGTCATGTTGTAATATTGGCTGGATTAGTTTTTTTGCTGTAAGACATCTTTGAATTTTACCTTTGAAGGCATAATAAGAATAATTTAAATAAATTAATAAAATATACAAGCATGCCTGTCAAATTAAAGTTGAAGATTTTAATTTTAACTTCAGAAATGAACTGGCTATGACTTGATGTTAGGCATCTCGTGCCTAAGATCAAAATCTGCTACCTCCCAAAAGTTCAAATGAGCTATGCTAGGGGAGAAGGAACAAGTTGTATGAAAAGTTGGACTAATTCATTTTTTTATGCATCAAATCAAACATTGTGCTTCATGCCAAGTTGCTGGCTTAGTGAAAAGGAAGAGGGGGAGAACTCAAAAGCCTCCAAATCCACATTCTTTCAGCTAACTGTTCTCAGTTTTCAACCCTACCCTTTCCTTGGAGGCTGTTATTCAATATTTTGACTATGGGGCATGGTGACCAATAAGCTCATTTTACCAATTAAATAAAAGCACATTGCTAGCTAGTCACCAGATGGAATTATTACAGCCTAACATGACCTTCACTGGAATCTAATAGCTGATTTGATACAGCACCCTTCACTGGTCAAGTGAAATATGAACTGCAGATGCAATAGGCCTCGGATTTAGGCAACAATGACTTAACTCTGAATGCAGATGTGAGTTTTGACAATCAAGTGCTAAATTTCGCCTCTTTCATTATCTCAAGGATGAGATTTATCATCTAAAAAATTGTGGTCTAGACAACATTAACATGTATCACAGTTGTATCATTTTTATGGTTTCCCATTTCTTCAGCACCACTAATTTTTGTCCTACAGTATCTAGATTTAAGATTCCATTTACAAATGTATGTTACTCACCTTCAGTATTCAAAATAGGGATGGCTAGAAGTCTAAAACTGTGTTTCCTCAATGTCATTTAGATCAATCCATAATGCCTGCCCTAAATCCAAAACTCCCTTGTCCAAAAGGCAATAGTTAGGGGGTGCCTCTTTAGCAACTTCTTATGGGACCATAAAGATGGAAGTGACTATGTGGGTAAGGCCCATTATTTGTAGCAGAACCACTGCAACAGCATCCTTAACAGGCAACAATCAATCAATCAATCAGAATAGAACTGGAAGCGACCTTGAAGGTCTTTTAATCCAGCCCCCTGCTCAAGCAGGATGTCAAAATCAAGGCTTGGGGGGCCAGATCTGGCCAGCAGTGTGCTTAGATCTGGCCCGTGGGGCTGCCCTAGAAACAGCAAAGGATTGGCCCATGGTGCCTCTGCCAGCAAAAATGCACGCAGCTCTCCCATGCCCCATTTTTGGCTGCCACAGCCTCCTGCAGCCCTCTGCCCCAGAAAATGAAGATACATTTTCATTGGCAGAAGGCTGCAGCAGGCCATTGTGGCTGAAAAGGGTGTCTGGGGGCACATATGGCCCACACAAGCTTCATTTTCACTGACAGAAGGCTGCAGGAGGCTGTCATGACTGAAAGCAGAGCTCAGGAGCCCATTTTCACTGGTAAAGCACTCGGGCCATCATAGGCGCCCCCAACATAAGTGATTCACCCAACCTGACCATGACCACCCTGGCCCCTGAGTTCAAACCCAACCCTGATGCAGCCCTCAATGCAATCGGGTTTGACACTCCTGCCCTATTTCAGACAAGTGACTGTCCAGTCTCTTCTAAAAAACCTTCAGTGATGAAACACCCACAAATTCTGTAGGCAAGTTTCCATTCATTGTTACATAGAGTAGTTTCCATCCATTCCATCAAATGCAGCCCAGTGATTTCATTGAAAAACCAAAATCCAAATCCAGGTGAGACAAATCAGATTTTTATTGAAAAACAAGCATAAAATAAAAATAACAAAAACTCATGTCATTCCAGTTTTACCTTTATTGTGTTCCAAAATGTTTCTTCCTCCCTGAACAATGGGAACAAAGAAGGGAAAGAAAATGTACGTTGAAAAATAAAATAAGCACTGCATGGTTGAGTTGGCATCTGAATTAAAACTCTGGGGTTTAGTAGCCTTTTCATTCCACCAAAGGGAATCCTTGAAACAAGTAAGCAGAAGCTAAAATTAAGAAAGGCATTGATGGTAAAGCATTCTTTTCTAGACCTGATTCAAAGCAATAATTACACTTGAGAGAAAAAAATGTTAAAAGTTGTCAATCCCAAGTGCAACTTGAACCCAATTCTAAAAGAAAAAGGCAATTATCCAGGAATGAATGAACCTTTCCATAAGGAAAGCTTAATTTTATTTCCATAAATTCTTTTTTCCCTTTTCAGTATACAAAGGGGTGCTATTTCTTATTCACAAAGCATATTAAAATCAAAGTGTTTGATACTGTGGTGGCATACATAAGATTGTCTTTTTACAAAACAGATAGCAGAATAATATTTTTGCAAGACTGATTCCCACAGGCATTAAAGTGTAATGAAACAGCCACTCTTTCTCCAGCGTCTCTGCTGACTTCTGTCTTGACTGCAAAAAAATCTATATTTGTCTTTGTACCTGAGGGGACACCTAGGAGATAATTGTATATGCAAACAATACTCTAATGCTGTTTCACCTTATTGAAGGTTATAAGTAACATTGGATGAGAAAAAACAAGTTTTATAGAAGCTAGCACTCAGGGATGTTGGAGATCAATAAAAAATGACTCATTATCCAGAAGCATTAATGAAATGAATTTCTACACGAAATTCAAGGCAGTGAGACAAGATTTTGGGGGAGAAAAATCAGATCACTTTCATACCTTTTGCCTTTACTTAATTTGTGTCAAGAAAACTCTTCATTTTACCAAGTCCCCACACTCCGCTGTCATAAATATAGACGAAAAAATATTTCTATACAATGTTCAGTAGAAACCTTATGGGACAATCTTTTTAAGCTGGTGAGCAGACTTAGAATACTGAAAGGACATATTCATAAAAGGCACGCAACTATGTACACGTAACCATTTTTCATAACCAAATTGGGGTAACTGTTCAGGGCTGTTGCTTAACAATTATCCTTGGGTGGTAGGGTGTTGTGAAGAACTGGTAAATGTCAGTAACATAGAGAAATCAGAGGCTTCCAGAACAGGGAACAGATATGGGTCTAAATTTCTCCCAAACTGTAGTCCCTTCCAGCAGCTCAGAACTTGCTCAGTAATTCCAAATCCTGCCCTTATAACATTTTGATTTTCAGCTCACCTGGAGAATAAGAACTATAACCTTCATGAATCCTTGGTAGAGTCAGTGAGAGAAATCCATAGCAAGTATTGATTCAATGGTGTATTACATTATATGTTATTTATTTATATCCTTATTATTTTTAGAAATAATCCATGATGAAGAACACAGTTAATATTCCTTCCTCCACCTATTTTCTCCACCGCAATCCTGTGAGCTGAGCTGAGCTGAGCTGAGAGAGAATGACGAGCTCAAAGTCAACCAGCTGGCTTTCATGCCAAGGCAGCGCTAGAGCTCATAGACTCCCAGTTTCTAGCCTGGTGCCTTAGCCACTAAACAAAATTGACTTTCTTTTTTTTCTTTCAATTATTAAATTTTATTTAGTTTTTTAAAAAATTAAACATAAAATAAAACTTCATACATCATTATATCAACGTCAAGTCATATTTTATATTTCCTTATCATCTTTCTATGTACACATTTGTTTCATTATATAAATAAATATAGATAGATATGAATATAGATATAAATATTTATATAGTTTCTTATTCTTTACCTAATTGCCATTTTGATTTCTTTTTATTTTTAAACCATTTATACTAGGCATCCCTGACATTATAATATATTGATTCTTCTTTGTATCTTAATTTCATTGTTAGTCTGTCCATCTCTGCACTGTCTAAAAAATTTTTTATAACAACATACTCTGGTAGTACATTTTCCTGCTTCCAAAATTGTGTGCAGGAAATCCTAGCAGCTGTTAATACATGTAGCATAATGTATTTATCTGTTTTATTATATTTTTCTGTTATTATGCCTAATAGAAATAGTTCTGGTTTGGGTTCAATTTTCTTAAACAAAACTGACTTTCATTGATTCTATGTTTCTATTATACTATTAAACCTGTATCTGCCTTATTGTAGAGACATGCTTGGTTTCTTTCTATCTTGAGTTCATGATTTCCTCGATTCAAGGATTTAAAGTTTCATAGCTATAGTAAATAATATTTTAATTTACAGTACTGGAAAAGTCATTCTTTTCAATTCACCATCCTTTGGATGGCCAGAAATAAAACTCCAACAGGATGGGTATCACAAGAGATGGAACCACGCTGGGCACTGAGGCAATATAATAGCATACCATATTAATTATAACAATGATGTAGCAGCAAGAGACCATGCCATATAATAATGAAAAATATTTGGAATAACTGATAATAGTGCTCAAAGAGCGCTAGATTCATTCTCATTTTCTCTTAACACCAGCATTAGCTGATAAATTATGGGACCATTACTTTGTCAGCTTTCAAAACAGCTGAATACACCAGATTATTATAATGCCATTAAATAAAGCAAGCACAGCATTTTCTTGTGCAATATATTAACCTCAGCCAAAAAGGATGGACTAAAAATGTCAAAAGACAAATGACTTTACATTGCTCTTTATGGGGAAAAAAATCCCTAGAAATGGAACAAAGAAAAAAAGAATTGCTGCCAGTTACCATCATCAGAATTCCTCTCTGAATATGACAGAGTTAGAGAAGTCAGTTTATGAATGAAAATAAAATCAAGACAAACTAAGCAAATTCCCCAAATACTATATGTGGTAGTATGGTTCAGAGGTGAAGTAGCTGAACTGACATTGGGAAGATCACTTTGAAAGCCTTACAAACCTTGGAGTTCGCAGAGTGATTTCAACCTCCCCAACTTAGCTCTTTGGGAAGTGCTAAAAAAAATAAAGATAAATGTGCAGTGCCTTGACCTCTTTGAGGAAAGGTTGACTATAAATTCAGTAAGGAAATTGTAAATAAGGTAATATTCTTTTAGCAAACTTAAATGCTCTCAATATTCCTTATAAAATATGGAAGTTCCACACAAATGAACATAACCTAGAATTGCACAGATAATGCAAAATTCTGAGACAGAATTAGCAAAACCTGCTTGAGAAGTATTCAGACCAGAGCAAAAACCTAAGTAAGATAACAGTAAATGTGTTGCACTCAGTTTGCAGTAAACAGGCAAGGAGACCTGTCTTAATGAAATGATCATTAAATGATGTGATATGTATGTATGTATGTATGTATGTATGTATGTATGTATGTATGTATG
>BLBF01000010.1:29762848-29776809 GCA_015471245.1 Laticauda colubrina | reverse complement strand
ACAATACAATACAATACAATACAATACAATACAATACAATACAATACATTTTGAAGTTTTGCTGTTAGGCTTTTAATTGTTAATGGAGTTGTAGAAGCTTATATGTTGTAGACCTGTTTCACAAGGGGGCCAAACTACTAATGTTGGATATATTTATCGGTATTCAATGAAAAGAAATTAAGATTTATGGCATTATTTGAAGAGATTAAAAATATTCTAATCCAACATGCTACTCAAGGTAGGAGTCAAATGAATTTTCAATCTTTTCTTGAAAAGCTCCAAAAAATGGCAAGCTATTTCACTGGTTAATTGCTGTCATTGTCAGGAAACTTCTCCTTAGTTCCAGGTAGGATCCTTTACCCTCAAGTACTGGAAGACAGCTATTATGTCACCCTTAACTATTGTCTTCATTATACTAGACCTCTCTGGTTCTCCCAACCATTCAATGCACAATTTAGTCTCCAGACCTCTTATCTTCTCTGCAGTTCCAAAACATTTGGAAGGAACCAGATTGGTGATGACAACATATCAACAAAACAGTGTGTGTATATGAAAGTTGAAGCTTACTAATGCCTATTTGTTAAATTGGTGAATGAGGTGACTAACCTTATGTTAGAAAAGTTCTCATTTTTGAAGAGGGAAAAAAGGTGCAAAGCATGAAATTGGGGAGATGAAAGAAATGGGAAATCATTCATTCTCATGTAGATGTAGATGTGAGAACAGCATATCATGAGAATGGGATCATTTAAAGCTCAAGGGGAGAACTAGAAGAGGTTGTCCCACATCCTTTCCTGCTCAAATTTCCCCTCTTATTGAAATATATACAGCATGCAGATCTCTTCTCTTGGTTTTTATTTCTGGCGTTCCATTCACAAAACTAACAGCTGGCAGAAGGTGGTTTTGGATAGGAAAACCTGGCTTGTTGTAAATCATTCCATAAAGAATTCAACAGTAATGCTAACAGGCTAAAATCCACCAGGTCTCATTAGCAGCTGATAGCCATGCAATCTTATTACTATTTATATTACTGTACCCAGAAGATACCTCTATGTGTGCCATCGCATATGGCAAATTAAGGAGCAGTAATGACAGAGTATTAACCTGGATTTGGGACACCTGAGTTCAGATTTCTGCTTATCTAAAGTCAAGTCCCATATGTTATGCAAATTTAGTTCTCAGAACAGTTGTAGACAGATGTACTGGATGTGCTGTTCCCATCGGTTGTGATAGCACCGGACAGTGGAAATTGCAATCCTAAATATCTGAAGGATGCCTTTTAGAGAGGACAAAAGAAAATTCCTTAAGAAAAGGAGGACATTATTTCAGCAAAACTAAATAAATAATAAATGGATGAGAAGGAGTGTACCCTACTTACCCAGATTTAGAGCAGTTCACATTTAAAAGTTGGAGCTGATCCAATAACCAGAGAAGTGCATTTCCAGAGAAAGGCATATGCAGAGTGCCTGATAAATCACAACTGCATGCCTCCTTAGAAGTAGGTCTCACTGAACCCTTATGGCTTATTCCGACAATAAATGGACCTATCCCTGTAAGCTAACTTGTAGTATTTCTCAAGGAAGAATATATTGTTTTCCTTTAACTTGCTATGGTCTCTGGCCACATTTTCTTGGTGCTGGATAAAGGAATGTAATTCCCCTGATCAGAACAACAGATACATTGGTGGGGTAGTGATGCTGGCCTGTTTCAGAAACAGATGGCATTTCACTCCTCACATCCAGGTCCTTTTGCAAATGCTTGCCAGTTAAGGTGTCTGTGCTGAAAGACATAGGTAAGATTAAACCTCATCCTCCATTTTGGAGGCCTTCCACTTTTTTAACTTTTATTTTTAAGTTATTTAGACCAATTGTGCCCTAATGTGTTCAACTAGCGCCATCTTGTGGATTTAATCTTTGAAGCCATGGAGAAAAGGGGGAAAGAACCCTTTATATTAACAACCATAGAATACAAACTACCTTAATCAATCCTTTGCAAGAACTGTTAATTTATGCAAAAGTATCAACAAAATCTGATTAAATGGTGAAGAAAGGAATGACTGCAGGAAATCCATCTGCTTGTGACTCTTTGGCAAGTGAGCTTTGTCCAGGTCTCCTTTAAAGCACTTCTTTAAATATATTCATAACCAACATCCAGTTAAGGAACCTTCACCAGAGAGTATGGGTTTTGGGTACCATCACAGGCTTTGAAGACATCTGTCAGGGTTCCAAGTAATAGATCCACTACAAGCAAAAACTCTGAGACAGGTAGGTTCCTCAAAGAATAGCTTTATTGGAAACTGTATTGGCACATATCAGATATCACCAGACCAGCAGATGTTGCCTTGATTAGACATGTGATTATTTGGGACTGAGGGGGGGATCACATTTAATTTGGTGAAAATCGAGTTGTTCTTCATATAATTAAAAGTGAAAGTTTTCTCTCCAATCCCAATCAGTCACATGGCCCAATCAAAGTAGCATTTGCTGGTCTGGTGACATCACTCCTTCCTCTGGCCGAATGTGTGAATATCCTTGATTCCCAAGAGAAAGTATTTTGTTTTGACTACACAGCCCCAGCTATCTCTAATCCCCCCCCCCCCCCATCCCTCAGCTCCAGTGGGGCAGCACTGAAGTCCCAAGATGGCTTCAGCCAGACCAGCTTCAGGGTTGACAACATCTATTGGACTTATCATACCACCACTGCCACAATTAAATACATTTGTAAAACCTACTCAATTTAACTGAATTTGAATTTTATACTGGTGGAAGTGGTGGCGATGTTTTTTAATAGCTTAAAAGTTTATTTATATACTGATAAAACTTCCTGGATCATGAGGTCCTATGTTCAGTCACTCATGCCCAATCATCTCCCATTTAGATAACAGGTTGTGTTATCTAAACAGGTTACAACCTGTTTATGGACTTACAGCCATTCATTTAGCAACCATTCAAAGTTATAATGGTACTGAAAAAAGTTACTTGTGACAAGTCTTCATACTTACAACTGTCACAGCATCTCCACTGTCAAGTGACTAAAATTCAGATGCTTGGACCAATGGTTGTAGCATCCTGTGGTCATGTAATTACCAACTGAGACTTTATCAGCTGGCTTCCAGCAAGCAAAGTCAATGCGGGAAGCCAGATACATTTAATAACTATATGATCCACTTAACAACTGCAGTGATTCCCTTGGCAACCATGGGGGAAAAAAGCTTGTAAAAACAAGTGTGCAACTCACTTAATAACCTTGCTTGGTCCCTATTGTGGTTGTAAGTTGAAGACAAAATGTACTACAACACGCTCTACACGCTGATCCCTTGAAGAGTATCCGGAAATCATAGCTCAGTTAATGTTAGGATGGTGTATGTAACACTGCTGTTACAGAAACTAAATCGGTTGCCAATTTGCTACCAGTTCCAGTTTAAGGTGCTAGTCATCACTTTTAAAGACCTTCATAGCATGAGACCAGGTTATTTGAAGCACCATCTCACCCAAATGGTATCAACCCAGACCACTTGATCTAGGAGAAAGGATATTGGCCTCATTATTCAAAGAGTTTCAGCTAGCAGGGTCTAGTAGGAGAGCCTTTTCTGCCATGGCCTTCACACTTTATGATATCTCCCCACCTGAGGTGATGTCTGCCATCACCCTTTTGGCCTTCTGGAAGAACAATAAAAACTTACTCTACCATTTATCCTGGGGTCCTGATAGAAGTGCTTATTGCTAGAGATGGCTGATGGATTAACTGAAAAGATGCTACCATGGTACTGATTTTGCCTTTTGTTTATTGTTTCTGTATTTAATATAGTTTAATATTTATCATTTTAATGGTGAGCCACATAAAGTTGCCTTGCAGGTGAGTTGAGTGACATATTAAATAAATAAATAAAATTGGCAGCTGCTTTTTAAACATTCATTGTGCTTATTGCCTTGATCCAAATTTTCTGTACCCATCTTTCCATTCGTTTATATATTCCCAGGTTCCATTTTGGTTACTTGAAATAGAACAATGCTTATACTTCAGCTCTGGGAGGAAGGTTCCATCACTCATAATTGTATTCAAAGTCAGGAATCTCCCATTACATTTCACAAATGTATAGCAGCCTGGGGACAAGTTTAGGAAAGAGCACAGAATGAGAACAGGGCAATAATGGTAGCTTTTGTTTAGTGACCACAGTTGGAACTGGGAAGCAGTTGCTGAGTGAAACCAAGACTGTACTTATAATCTTAGTTCACCTTTCCTTTACTTCACAAACTGCAAAGTCATAAATGCAAGGACTGGTCACAACGTTACTTTTTCATCACTACAAGCAAAGTGTCACTAAACAAGTCAGGCACTAGGTGAAAACTACCTTTGGATTTGTTTGATTTAAAGCAAGAATTTTGGAGGCCAAATGTGATGACCTGGGGCATGGCACAAAGGCAACACAGTTACATAAGAAGAATCCCTTTGGAACCTTCAACTTTGCCCCTAATGTCCAGGTTACCTTCAGCTGAAGAAAAAACTCTCCCAAGAACAGTCTTTAAGCGGAGGAAATTCAGTCCAAAAACAAAATACATACAAACTGTGAATAAAAATCCAGACAAACCATGCTGCAGTAATTAACTTGACAGGGCAGGATAAGGAATTGAAGACTTGAAAGGCCAGCAAAACACACACAGTTGGGAAGACACCAGGAACCCAGATAAGCCTTGACAATACCAGATAATTCACGATTTGCTCTCAACAGTTTGCTGTGCGCAACTTCCCTTTTAAAACACTGTGTTCCCAGCTGCTGCTAATGAAGGGAATCAGGGCCCTTTACTCCTCCGTAGGTTATGCAACTCACATTACTCCCTTCTCCATTTCTCCCTGTATGCCCTAGGATGAAGAGGGGGTGGGCCTGGATCTTCCTCCAAATTCCCTCTCCCTTGCTCTACTCTCCCCTGCTCTGCCCAGCCTGATTTTGCCCTTCCCCAGTTTCTTCAACAGCCAATGGAGCAGAGGTGGTATTCAGCAGGTTCTGATCAGTTCTGGAGAACTGGTAGTGGAAATTTTGAGTAGTTTGGAGAACCGGCAAACACCACCTTTGACTGAAGATTTTATAATATCGTTCCCCTGCCACATCCACCAAGCCACGCCCACAGAACCGGTAGTAAAAAATTTTGAATCCCACCACTGCAATGGAGCCACACTCCCACTCCCTGTCAACTGCTCAGCCTCCCCCTCCGAATCAGATTCTGACAGGGGTATGACACCATGTGTTAACCCAGCTCATGTGTGTGTTTGTGTTTGTGTGTGTTTGCTGTATAGGTTGTTTTGTTATTTTTTCTGAAATAGAAAACAAGCCTCTGTTGAACTTCATCTATTTTTATTTTTTTAAGTCCACTTCTACCATCAAGATAAAGATGAAAATCTCAGCCCTGTCCTTCCAGTGACATTACCACATCACTGCCTCATAATGCAATCTTTTATGTTTTGTTTTTTAAATGTCCCCATCCTGACTTCAGTAAGATTGCCTTCTGCAGATTTAAAGCAATTATATATTTCCACAGGTTTAGTGAATAACTCAGATCTTTTGTCAAAAGGAAGGATGGTGCAGAATAAAATTTGTATTGCTGCAAGCACAGCCTTCACACTGCAGGCAGGAGAGGCAATTAACAGAAACCACTGATAATGCTGGTGGAATAATTTATGAGGCAAGTTGTGAAGATACTATCAATGAAGCAATTATTTTTGTTCTTTATTACTCTCGCTCTCTCATTTATCACTATAAACTTCTACCTGTGAGGATAAGCTCATCTCCCAAAGTGCTATCTTGCCTCTTTTCATTTTATTGTGGTAAGCCAATCTAGAGGAGGGGATGATAAGCAGCCAAACTATAGCTTATTAAATGACATTGAGATTCATTTCACATTGACACATTAAACCACACAGGTAGCATGAGAACCACCAGTGGGTTTATCACCTGAGACAGTCTCTTCCCACTTCCTGTCCTATCCCAGGAAGTACTTTTCAGGAGACCTAATTCTCCATGCCAGAGAACTCTGCAGACATGGCTTTTTAGATTGACAGGCGCTTGTGTGTCTTTTATTCTCGTCTCCTCTGGCTCCAATCCAAGTATACTGAGCAGGAGGATAAGGAACAGCTCACATTTTTTCTGGCAAGAACAACTTGTGCTTTATAGGGTATGTTTCCAGTGATTAGCACACCGCCACAAAAGATAAGTTGAGCACCTGTTTGAGGGCAAGGAGAATAAGAAAATCATTTTGTAATGATATTTCTCAAAAGCAATAAAAGCAAGCACAGGTTCTGTGTCAGAACCTCCAAAATTACCCAGTTTTAATAGAAGATGCTTTGCTATGGTCTGTGATAATAAACTGCCTTGCTTGGAACTGCCTATATTCTTAGATGCTACCTTAATATTTCTTAGGTCCTTGGTTACAACTTGAATTATTAATTTCCATCAGTCTTAGGCTGTGGATTTAACTGCAGATTACTGAATCATCTATATAATAATACTTAAATC
Source organism: Laticauda colubrina (assembly GCA_015471245.1). Taxonomy (NCBI): domain Eukaryota; kingdom Metazoa; phylum Chordata; class Lepidosauria; order Squamata; family Elapidae; genus Laticauda; species Laticauda colubrina. The sequence continues at coordinate 29,770,304 of BLBF01000010.1, read as the reverse complement.
AAATTATTATCAATAAAATTTAAAGTGAATTCTGGCACATTGGAAAATAATTCATACATATTCAAATATCATGAGACAACAATTAATAAGCCAAAGAAGATTCATTACCCAAAATTAAATATTCAGGGAGGCAGAATTGGAAAAGATCCATAAAAATTGTGAAAAAATGGAAGACATCCAAACAATAGGAGAATAATAGAAGAAATTCAAATAACAATTACAAATATAAAGGGAAAAGCTAGTAGGAACTGCAGAAAGGACAACTTTGAAGACATAATAACAACTGAGCCAGTACAGAGCAGCACCGAAATAGTCTAAGAAGTGAGCCCCTAACAAGAAGAATTAAAAAGGAAAATTATAACATACCACTAGAAACAGAAAGACTCCCAGTGATAATAGCAATAGCACTTAGACTTATATACCACTTTACAGTGCTTTACAACCCTCTCTCCAAGTGGCTTACAGAGTCAGCATATTACCCCCAACAATCTGGGTTCTCATTTTACCAAACTCAGAAGCAGGGGTGGGATCTACCAGTTCGCACCTATTCACTAGAACCAGTTGTTAACCTTCTAAGCAGTTCGGAAAACCAGTTGTTAGAAGAAATTACTGGCCTAATCCTGTAAGGAAGGCAGGAAGGAAACATTCTGATGTTGCTCACAGAAACTGCTTCTCCGTTAACCCTTATTACATTCTTGACAGGACTAGACTTCCTGTCTCAGGATCTGATGTCAGATTCTGGAGGCTCCGGAGTCGGCACATAACTCTCAGGTGTCCCTGGTCCCATCTCTGTGTTGGATGCAGATCCCTCATCTGAGCCTTCCCCAGGCTCCAGGACTGGTCCATGTTCTTCTCCACTGTCTGACTCTGCTGCCAGCTCCACAGGTCCTCCTCTAGCGGACCACAGGTCCTCCTCTAGCGGACCACAACACTGACTCCTTATCACTCTTATATTTGTCATTGCTATGATCCCACTTTCAATGATTCTAAAGAAAACAAATTTTGGCATTAACAAAAATGCTAATAAAGTCTTGGTTTTGCTTTATACAGATGATGTGAACTTTTATGGAAAATCAGAATTTAAAATTCAGTCGTTGACAAATACTGTAAGACCATGTTTTTAGTACAGATGTAGCAGTGAAATTTCACCTAGGTAAATGTTCTACGGTATCAATAAATCAGGGTAAAATCATGAACAGTGATGTAATAGAAATGTCAAATGGTCAAACCATCAGGAACCCTCATGATGAAGCTTATAAGAATCTGTCCATTGGATAACAATAAGCATGGACAAGTTAAAAATGTGCTTAATAAAGAATACATCCAAAAAGTGCTAAAGACTACACTGATTTAAGGAAACACCATCAAAGCCATCAATACCTGGGCCATACCTGTGATACGATACATAGCTGTAATTATTAACTAGAGACAAGTGGAACTGGGCAGTTTGGACCTAAAAGAAAAACTCTAATGACTATTCACTATGCATGATATCAATGTCATGAAATTCATAAACTATTTCTGCCCTCCAGAAATGGAGGCAGAGGTTTATTTCAAGTCAGACAAACTGTTGAAAAAAAAAGCATTGCTTGATTACATAAAAGAAAGCCAAGAACAATCATTTGATACAAATTAAAAATTGGAACTTACTGAATGTGCAGGAAATAAAACATGAATGTTGACATAATGTAATAAAAATAAGAACAGAATGCTGCCAAGAAAAAGCATTGAAGATGAATTTAGTAAAAATCAAATGAAACAACTAGTAGTAACAGCATAAATAGCTAAACATCGACTAAAATGGATTAAAAACTTAACATTTTCTGGTCAATTTCTGTAAGTGGATTAAGATAAAATGAGTTAATGGATTACAACTGAAACCTAAAAAAAAAAAACAAGAAACTGAAGGTTTGATTTTTGTCTGCTCAAGAGCAAGCTGTTAGAATTAATGCAATCATCCAAAACTGAAAAATCATCAAATGATTCAAAATTCAGTCTGTGCAAAGAGACAGAAGAAACAGTATGTCGAGGTCATGCACGAAGATCACACAAACTGATTTTAAACAATGACATAGCACCATTGCCAAAAACAATTCATTGGAATCATATAGAATTTGCATGATAATGTAAAAAATTTTCACGTGTCAGTAATGAAATATATATTGGTGTGAATGTAGAGTTGAAAAAGTAGTCAAAAATGAGCAGGTTAAAATATTGCAGCATTTCTGAATACAAACTGATAAATTCTCGATTCATAGCACACCAGCTTTAATTGTATATGAAAAGAAGACAGTGTGGATAATTGATGCGGCAAAACAAGGCAATAGTCGAACGGAAGACAATGAATTGGAGAAGTTGTGAAAATAATTGACTGCAGATTGAATATGTGATAGTAATGTAATAATGCAATTTTAGACAATATGTTCAGAAGCATAATTTCCAAATCATACCTCCACTCTATTCTGCAATCACCATCTCGAGGATTGGACTCAGTTCTGAGCACCTCCCCTTCTTTAAGAAAGAATTAGACACACAAGGAATTTGTCTTGGTGCATATGCTCTCAGTGTACATAAAAAGAAAATTTGTCAAGAATCATAAGGTATAGCGTAATAGTCATAGGGTACAAATAAGCAATCAAATCATACTAGGAAATAATCAGTATAAATCATATGGATACAAGCAACAAAGTTACAGTCATACCGTCACAAGTGGGAAGGGATGGATGATGAACTGGTATGTGTTTAGAGAAGGGCATGGAAAACTGATTAGAAGATTAGAAAGTACTATGAAAAGAGATTTATATCTTTAATCCTGAGCAAAGAAAACTAAGGGAAGATAGCTGGAAAGATGTCATGCATGAAAAGATTAAAACCTTCTGTCCATCATTCTAAAACATTGAATACAACACAATGAAGTCAACTTCCAAGAAGGTAGATTCTGATTGAACATAAGGAAAAAAAGTAACAGTAAGAGCCATTCAAGAATGAAATCAGTTACTTAAGAAAGTAACGTACGTATTTTACTGCATACATTTGTTCAGAGATTAGATATCCACTTTTCCGAGATATATTTAGATTTCTTCCCTGAATATCACACATCAGACTTGATGTCCTCAAAGGAGCGCTACCAACTCTAGGTTTCTGTGAGTTGAAGGGTCTTGATGTGAGCAAAGTTTCTTAAACACTAAAAGGAAACAAAAGAAAGCAAGAGGATCTAGAAGCTAGAGACAATAGTGGTAGAGTGGTTAGAATGCAGTGTTGCTAGCTACCTTTGCCCACAGCCAGGAGTTCAATACTGACAGGCTCAAGGCCAAATCAGCTTTCCATCCTTCCAAGTTGGTGAAATGAAGGCTGAAATTGTTGGGGGCTACATAGTGACATTTGTAAACTGCTCAGAGAATGCTGTAAAGCACTGTGGAGCAGTATATAAGTCGAAGTGTTATTGCTACTCTTCCTGGTCAGGTTAAGCAGTTTAGTCTCCCAGAATAAACTGAATAAGGAGATGCTAAGAAATCGCACCAAAGCTACCCCAAAAGTAAGATCTAAGAACCAGTCAGAATAAAGCAGGACAATCATACAGCCTTCTTCACAACCACTGAACTTTTCCTTAACCTGGTGCCCTCCAGGTAACAGCTAAGAATTCTGCAATTGAAAGCCAGTAACCCTCAAGGTAAGTGATAGGTGTTTACAGTAGTAAATAGTGACATGCTATACTATGATTAGTAATTTTATAGAAGAAGCAATTAAAAGTTGCTTTCCAACATTCACTACTGTTAAGGATGTTGGAAGTTCGCTACCATTAGAACAACTGGTTAGCATATTGCCTTCTCTGTGGCTTGAAAGGAAGAAATTCCAAATATCTGATTTACATATTCTAAAGTCTTGGAAAGTTTCATTTTGCCTTGAAATGAATCTCCACACCTGTCCAATGGCATCAATAACATCAATGGCATCAAAGCTGTATAATTTTTGGTCCTGGGGTCTTATAAAAAAGCCCCTTTAAACAGTCTTGTGTTTTCCTACATCTCTCTCTGTCTCTCTCTTCCCTCCTTCTCTTTTTCTCCAAATCATTTACTTAATATCCTAAAGTCATTTAATAAAGCACAATGGACATATTTATACAAGATAAGATAAAGATAAAGTTTTCCCCGCACATATGTGCTAAGTCATTTGCAGCTCTTGGGGTGGTGCTCCTCTCCATTTCTAAGCTGAAGAGCCAGTGCTGACCGAAGATGTCTCCATGGTCATGTGGCCGGCATGACTAAATGCCAAAGGCACGCAGAGCACTGTTACCATCCCATCAAAGTGGTCCCTATTTTTCTATTTGCATTTTTACATGCTTTCGAACTGCTAGGTTGGCAGAAGCTGGTAGTAACAGGAGCTTACTCCGTTACATGGAGCTAGGTATTCAAGCCGCTGAACTGCCAACCTTTCTGATCGAGAAGCTCAGCGTCTTAGCCACTGAGCCACTGCGTCCCTTTGTTTATACAATATACTTATTATGGCTGATCATATGGGCTTCGTTCACATAACATATTAACAAAAAGGCAGGCTTGCATAATAAGCTGAATCATGAATTATTTGATCTACTTTTAGCCTAGTCTAATATGTTATATAACTACCAGCAAGCTGTCCTTTCTCCTGTTGTGGCAATAAAAATAACTACTGGTAATAACAACACTGGGTTTTTACTCTCTTCCTATCAAGCTCCAAACATCAAAGAAAGAAAGATCCAAGGGCACTGAGATTCTTCCAAGCAGTTTCCCTTATTTTTCCTCATCTACAGAAGAAATCTTACAAGGCTAAAGCAGATTACAGATAGTCCTTGTCTTACAACAATTTATTTAATAACTTTCCAAAGTTACAATGGCACTGGAAAAAAGTGACTTACAACCATTTTTCACACTTACGACCACTGCAGCATCTACATGATCACATGATCAAAATTCAGACACTTAGCAACTGACTCATATTTATGATGGTTACAGTGTCCCTTGATCACCTTTGGTGACCTTCTGACAGGCAGAGTCAATGAGGAAGACAGATTCACTTAACAATTGTGTTACTAATTTAGCAACTGCAGTGATTCACTTAAGGCCCTGTCACACTCCAAAAACGGATGCAAAGAGGAAGCAAAACGGACAAAAAATCTTGCCATCCGTTCTAAAACGCGATGTACTCACTGCCTCCGTTTGGCTTCCTCTCAATCCGTCCAGCATCCGTTTATTGACGTTTCATCCGCTCCAAAAGTTTTAGGCTGCCTAAAACTTTTGCACGGAAAATGTATCCAATTCGTCCGTTCTGCATCCGCTACGCATCCGCTATGCATCCGTTATGCATCCGTTACACTTCCGCTATATCCGCTAGGCATCCGCTGCGCATCCGCGCAACTCGCATCTGCTCGGACGCAGGGAGGAAGCAGAACGGATGTGGAATGGATGCAGAACGGAAACAAAGCATTTAAAACGGAAAAAACGTTCTCAGAGGGGACCTATCTCGGATATTAAGGATGCCTAGAGGATGCCTAGAGGATGCCTAGAGGATGCAAAGGGACACCTGTACTGCCAATAAAAAGGGGGAGCAACTCGCCTGCTTCGCACTTTCAGACCAGCAGACCAGCGGTGCAGACCTCTGCAGCCTTCATCTGCCTCTTCCTCTTCCTCTTCCTCTTCCACAGCATCCAGTCATCTCCAGCATGGATTGCGACAAAATCCTTTTGGCAGCCAACATCCTTTTTTTTTTTTTTTAAAGTTTTTATTAATTTTCTACAAACAGACAAACATACAAAACATTAAAAACATCTACTCTCATATATACTTCCGGTGTATCGGTTGGTTCATCAGTTTTGTGCATTCATTTTATAGTGTCAATTACAATTATATTGCATAACCACTCATATTGTCAATCTATATTCTAATATTACTAAAAAAAAATAAAAATAAAAAATCTTTTTCTGACTATACCTTTAATCATTCATGCTTTGCGAGATAACAATACTTCAAACAGTTTATTCTATAATTTATCATATAATCATAACAAATCAATCCTAAAAACTCTTCATATATATAATATTAATGCTCTATTATTGTATTTTATCATCTAACCATTGATAAAAAAAAACCCCAAATTGCATAAAATTGTTTATCTTCTTGTTCTCTAATTTCAAATGTCAATCTACTCATCTCAGCACATTCCAATATTTTCTCAATAATTTCTTCCTGCAATGGCATTTTCTCATTCTTCCAGTTTTTAGCAAATACAATCCTAGCCGCTGTTAATACATTTACAATCAAATATTTCAAGTCTTTATTATATATATCAGGTAAAATTCCCAATAAAAAGATCTCTGGTTTCAAGTCTATGTGTTTCTTTGTCATTTTTTCCAACCACATGTGAATTTTAGTCCAATATTTTCTAGCATTCTCACAAGTCCACCACATATGATAGTATGAGCCAGGTATCTGATGACATTTCCAACATTTTTCAGATTTATTCTTGAACATTCTTGCTATTCTTGTCGGGGGAAGGTGCCACCTGTAAAACATTTTATACAAGTTTTCTTTATATGCTATTGACATTGTCATTTTATAATTTTGAGACCACAATTTTTGCCATTGCTCTAAATCAATTCCATATCCAAAATTCTTCCCCCATGCAATCATAGTTTCTTTAACTTGTTCTTCCTCTAGCTTAATTCCCAATAAATAACCATATAACTTTTTAATCACTTTCTCATCAGTACCCATCAATATCTTATCTAAATCAGTCTGTTTATCATAGAATCCTTCCGTTTTAAAATCTTCAAGATATCTTGAGTGTATTTGCGCATATGAAAACCATTTCATCCTTATACCTTGTTCCTCTAAATTTTGGATCGTTTTAAGTCCACCCTTTTCATCCAACAGTTCCCCATATCTAACTGTTTGTTCCTTTTTATAGATCATAGGATAGGAAAATGCTTCAATAGTCGATAACCAAACTGGAATTTTCAAATAACATTGTTTTTTTATCTTCTCCCAATTTAACCACAAAGACTCCCGTATATAATGTCTTCTGAAATACCCCTGTGTTTTAGTTCCCTTGTACCATAAAAAAGCATGCCAGCCCAACAGTAAATCATGTCCTTCTAATGAGTTTGGGCCATGTATGTTTGGTTGGCCTACAATGAACAGGGCGTTTAACAAAGAGTTGTGTTTATGTTGACATGTGTGGATCAATGCTTACATTGTAATTGATAAGGGCCATAGGGGTGGCAGCTGGGAGGGTGGACCATACGGTCCCACTATGCTTGCACTGGAGATTTATCTATCCCACAGCTATCTTAATCCATCCCAAAGGTATCCCTGCCCATCCCATAGCTATTTTAACCCATCCCAAAGGTATGCCTGCCCATCCCACAGCTATCTTAACCCAAAGGTATCCCTGCCCATCCCACAGCTATCTTAACCCAAAGGTA
>BLBF01000010.1:29658977-29762838 GCA_015471245.1 Laticauda colubrina | reverse complement strand
ACCCATCCCAAAGGTATCCCTGCCCATCCCACAGCTATCTTAACCCATCCCACAAGCATGCAAAGGCTAAACCATTTCTAAAAGTTTCCACCCAGACTTTTTAGAAAAAAAATAATGAAGCAAGCGTGTGAAACAAAGATAAACTTTATTAATAACAACCTGAAAAGTAAACATGAACCAAGTAAAGTGTCCAAATAAAGTCCAAAAATATCCAGGCAGCCAGTCTCTGGTACTCCGCTTGGTCACTCGGAGGTGTGTGCCCAGTCTAATTTTTAGGGTGCAGGTGCTCTGGAGGTGGGTGCTGCTGCTGTGCTGGTCTGAGGTGCTGATGGAGTGCCCCGAGAGGACAACAGGGGACGGTGTGTTCAGAAAGGTGTCGGACAGCTGGCTCATCCCCGCGATGCTGAGAGGTCCTTCCTCCATGCCATGGGGTGTCAGCCCCAGTACCGAGGACAGATGTACTGAGGCCGGGCTTGGCTGTGGGATGGAGGAAGAAGTAGTGTAGTGGGACTGCCTGCTGTGCAGCGAGCTGAGGAGTGGCGTGGCTGGCATCGATGTCGTCAGTGGCATCATTGGCGTGGGTGGCATCGGTGGCATCAGTGGAACAGCTGGCAACGGTGCCACCCGATGATTCTGCGCCTGGCCTGGGAAGGGCTGCTGCCTGTGCTGCTGGACCTCCGGGTAGCTGTAGCCCTGGTAGGTGAGGGGCTCTTGGAAGCCTTGGTATGGGAGGGACATCACCTGGGGTGGAGGAGCAGACCTGGACTGGGTGGTAGCAGGTGCCTCTGGGTCTGGAGGGTTGTTAATCAGCGTGCAGATCCTCTCCTTCACCAGCTGGTACTGGGGATCCGGCACCTCCTTCAGGGTCTGGTTTAAATAATTGAGGAAGGGCTTGCGGTTGGAGCAGGAGGAGTCGATGGGGACTAGCTGAGAGAGGAGACCTATGCTGGTGCGGATGGTGTCCCTGATCTCCACCAGGACCTTGTGGCTCTCACCCTCCTGCGGTCTGGCTCTCTGCCTTCCTGTGGAGGCGGCGGTGTGGGTGGATGGGACTTCGGCAGCGGTGGACTCGATGTTACCTTTCTCCCACCGTACCAGGGAGTCCTCCTCACTCTCCACGAAGCTTTCAACACCTGCCTGGGGGTTCTCTGCCGTGGCACGCTCCACCAAAACCTGCCTGGAGACAGGGACTGACTCTCGGCTGGAAGAGGACTGGGTCGCAGCAGGCTGCCTGAGAGTGAGGGTAGACAGATGGACTCCTGGTGCTGCTCGGTGGTGGATCTCACCCTCCAGGAAGCTGCACCTGGCCATGACGTAGTTCTCTCTGTCCGTCAGCTTGACGGCGGCCTGGCCAGATTTTTTGCGGTGCAACTTTCTGTACCAGGTGTGCATATATTTCCACCAGCCGAGTAGCACCTCCGAAGTGTAGCCCAGACTCTCCGCCTTCTCTCTCCAAGCAGCCTGCTTCCTTTTGGTGTCCCTGTACAGCCGGTGTCCCTTCCGCCACAGATAGTCCTTCTCTCTCAGCCACTTCAGCACCTCATCCTCGTGCGCCTCCTCAATAAAGTACTGCCTCCTCTCCCGTTGATGCGAACGACTCTTCCTCCCTCTGGCAGGGCCATATGGGCCCTCATCAGAGGGACTTCGAGGTTGTTGGGGCTGTTCCTCCACACCAACAGCAGCAGCAGCAGAATCATCATCATCAGAAACATCACCAGCAGGATCATAATCAGCATCATCATCATCAGCAGCAGCAGCAGCAGAATCACCAGCAGGATCAGAATCAGAATCAGAAGCAGCAGCAGCAGCAGCAGCAGCAAGACCAGGATGAGCAGCAGCAGAGTAAGCACCAGCAGCAGGACGAGCAAGACCAGGAGCACGAGCAGAACGAGCAGGACCAGCAAGACCAGGAGCACGAGCAGAACGAGCAGGACCAGGGGCAGCTTCAGCAGAGTGCGCAGCAGCAGAAGCACCACCGCCAGGAGCAGCTTCAGCAGAATACGCAGCAGAAGCACCACTGCCAGGAGCAACCACAGCAGAAGCTCCAGCAAGAGAAGAGCGAGCCCAAGCAGCAGAAACCCCAGCAGAAGCAGAGTCACGGACATGGGGCGGGAGGGTGGCCCTGTCCCTCTTGCCAGGGATGGCGGCAGGTTGCTGAGCCTTTCGCTTCTTCCCCATGGTTGTGGGGTTGCTGGCTAGCAGGAAGGCTGGCAGGAAGGCTGGCAGGCACCAAGGCTGGCAGGAAGCCTGGCAGGAAGCCTGGCAGGAAGCCTGGCAGGAAGCCTGGCAGGAAGCCTGGCAGGAAGCCTGGCAGGAAGCCTGGCAGGAAAGCAGGCACCAAGGCTGGCAGGCAGACTGGCTGGCAGGGAGGCTGGAAGGCAGGCTGGCAGCAATGCTGGCAGGGAGGCTGGAAGGCAGGCTGGCAGGGAGGCTGGCAGGGAGGCTGGAAGGCAGGCTGGCAAGGAGGCTGCCCAGGAGGCTGGAAGGCAGGCTGGCAGCAAGGCTGGCAGGGAGGCTGGAATGCAGGCTGCCAGCAAGGCTGGAACGCAGGCTGGAAGGCAGGCTGGCAAGGAGGCTGGGAGGCAGGCTGGGAGGCAGGCTTGGAGGCAGGCATGCAGGCAGGCCAGGCAAGTAACTCAAAGTGTCCAGCAGCAGATCTTCCCTCGGAATGCTGGCCACGTGCGAGCTTCTTCCCCTTATATCCGGGGGGCTTGTGCAATGCACCCCCCCCCCGCATGCGCAATTAACGCGTGACATCTGTTCTGCTTCCGCTGTGCATCTGCTAGGCTTCCGCTGTGCATCCGCTTCATCCGCTGTGCATCCGTTCTGCATCCGTTTTTTCCGTTCTGCGTCTGCTCTCCTGAGACCCCCCCGAAGCCCTGCGAACACACCATCCGTTCTGCGTCCGCTGGGCTTCCGTTCCACATCCACTTTACATCCTCCCTGCATCCTCCCTGCGTCTGTTTCATCCACTCCAATTATGCAAATTTTCACCCCTTTTGAGCACAGATACAATGGAAGGAACATTTTTCCTTTCCGTTGTGTCCTCTTTGCATCCGTTGGGCAGTGTGACACGGCCTTTAACTTCAGCAAAAAAAGGTCGTACAGTGATGCAAAATTCACTTCACAACTGTCTTACCTAGCAACAGAAATCTTGGAATCAATTGTGGTAGTAAATCGAGGATTACCTATACTTGCATGATAAAATATATACTCTGGGAACTGCTAGACTTAATTCTCTTTCTCCCATACAAACTTAAGATCTAAACTTCACTTTTGCTCCTCTGGAATTCATCCCGTCCTTCCTGGGATTCTGGACCGTACTCCATCACATTTCCCTCTTCATGTTTTATGGCTGGCTGATTAGTGATGGGATTCAAAAAAAATTACTACTGGTTCTGTGGGCATGGCTTGGTGGGCATTGCAGGGGAAGGATACTGTAAAATCTCCATTCCCTTCCCACTCCTGGGGGAAGGGAATGGCAAAATCCCATTCCTTCCCCACCCCACTAGCCTGCTTTCTAGCTCCATTCTCCTGTGCATGGCAATAAAAGAAGACCCAGCCAATCAGCTGGGACTGGGAAGGCAGAGAATAGAAGACGGCTAGTCAGAGGTTATATTTGCTGGTTCTCTGAACTTCTCAAAATTTCTGCTACTGGTCTCCAGAACTGGTCAGAATTACCTCTGTGTCCAATAGACATTCTGCAAGACAGTTGCACTACTAAATAGCATCAGAAACCATTGCTATGTGGCTTTCAGATCAATTACCTGTGAAGCCAAAGTGTCTTCATCCCCCTTATAGAACTGTAAACACTCTTTGAATTATTTCTATAGTAGTATTACAATAATTCCACTGTAGGATAGATGCTGTCTTTCCAAAGAATAATGTATTTTTAATTTTCACATATAATTATTCAAAGGAGATACCTTCAGGAAAAAAAGGTGCTTCAAATTATAAACAACTTGACAATCTTATTGGTGACTCACTCAGCTATCAAGACACTTATGCTTGAAATGAAATGTCAGGTTCTATGGTAAATTGTTAGCACTTTTTCATCATCAAGACTGATCAAAGTATATATAAAAGATAATTCCATTCCTGATTAAAAAGATGAAGCAACAAAGAAGCATTAATGTGGAAACTATGTCTGTTAATCTATTAGATAATTAAATGGGGTGTGTGGAGAGTTAAAATTGAAAATCAATTGGGCTACATTTGAAAATAAATCAAGCAACCATTGATTTCTGGAGGAATGCTAATTAATATTTCTCAATGTTTCTGAAAATAGAAATGAAGATAGTGCAAAAGAGGAGGAACATCGAAACATAACAGTGCTGTTTCCAAAACCTACATTCATTAGGATATATTGGCTGGGATTACCAGTCTAGATGCCTTTGGTTTGCATACAGTAAAAACATAACACTGACTAAATGACAAAGACACTCTTTCTATTCTTAACTCAACAAAGTATTGGAGAGAAATTATACAGAGAGTGTTTGGACTTGGTCCATCAGTAGGATAACACTCCACAAACAGAGCTGAATGAGACCAAATTTCATGTAGCAAAAGAATCTAGGAAAAGAAAAGAATGATTGTTTTGAAAATGGGTCACATCCATCAAACAGCAACAACATTCTCCCACGCATTTTTGTGGGAGAAAGGTCCTAGCACAACGTCAGATTTTTACCAATTGTTTTCAAAAGTGCTGAGTTCCACCTATTCCAGTAATTTGGCTTCATTTTGAGACAAGAGAAGGGTGGAAGAAGGGATAGTTCACAAAGTTGTAAAGGATACAAGATTTGCTTATAAGATCATCAATAGTTGGATTCACACTTTATTAACACACACAAAGTAATATTATGGTCTAGTACAATATGGTAAACAATCCACTGTGACCTTGATCTGTTCACAATCTTTCAAGGAGGTTGGTTCAGTGCATGAGTAGCATTTTTCCAAAGGTTATCACATCTCAAGTCAGGAAGTCAGGAAGCTCTGATGCTACATTTAGCTATAGTTTTTAGCCCATGTACATTGTCTGTGATATAAGCGTCCATCCTCCATTCTCCATTCATCATCAGAGGAAAATTAATTCAGCTTTTGCCCTCTACATATGTAGGACATACAGTATTGGCTGGGAATACAACATATTTGAAGGATAACAGGTTTCAAAATGGGGGTGACATCCAGGGAAACAATTAATCAATTGAGTTATAGATTGATTGTATCCTGCAGTTGTCTCCACTGAATTGATCTGCTTTGCCTTGCATAAATCTGGATGTATTAATGTGCTGAATATGATAGGACTTTACCTCTTATAGTACTCCCATCTAGTACAATGTTTGCTGTCAATGAAACACAAAGGGGTTTATTCGTTCAAAATGTTTTAAACTTTCAGACCAATATCTTTCTTCATTTTTAGAATTTCCTCCACCAGGATTTCAAGAATCTCTTCAAAGCTACTTTCACATTTGCTCTAGCTGTCAGAGTCACACAGGTACAATCCTAATTCATCTTTTGTCTCAAACCCTGACATAGAATGTTTTTTCCGGTGAGACGTGTCTATCATAGCAACCTGGGCTACCCAAATATGGGACAGAGCATACTGCTTCCATTTTCACCTTTCAGGCGCAATCAAGGAGTCTTGGCGGGCAGTCGCTTTGTGACAAACTATTTTTCTATTTAATCGCCATACTCTTCTGAGACTCAAACCCAGGCTACTTGCATATTAGGTAGATGTATTAACCTCTAAGCCATGGGCTCTCCTCACTTTGTCAGCTATACCTGGAGAGAGATTAAGTGAGAGCAGTCTATCAGGGCAACCTGGTCTACCCAAATGTGGGATGGAGCATACTGACAGAGAATGACAAAATTACCTCAGAGCATTCAAGAATATGAATTTGTCCTATTCATATACCTGAATTCTGTCACACTAAGACCACATAAGCTGGTAGTATCATGTTTGTACATTTGTTAAGCAATAGTTTAAAAGATAGCTCACAGAGAGTGAAAATGTCTTATTGTTTTTACCAGTCCAATACTTAAGAGAACCAGTTTAGTGTAATGGATGTGACACCAACTGGGTGACTGTGAGTTGTAGTCCCACCTTAGGTACAAAATCATCTGGATGATATTGGGTCAATCATGTCTCTCATTTCTGGGAAGGAGGCAAGGGCAACCCCCTTTTAAAATCTTGCAAGAAAATCACAGGGACTTGTCCAGAAAATCACCAAAAGTCAACACTGACTGAAAGGCACAAAAAATACAAATAAAAAAATATTACAAATGACCACTAGGTGTCTCTGCGGTATGACATTCAATATTATATTCTCTATCCCCCCCCACCTGACATTCCAATTAGTGTATAAAGATTCATACAAGACCTTTTTATTCTAATAACCCAGATCCAGCAGTATGCATGGATCACTTCTCTATAAGGACACAAAGATTTAAATGTCTATCTAAATAGGTTGAATGGCCAAATTAAGCTCTTTAGGCTTCTTCCCAGGAGACTGTATTGCAATCAGTTAAGCAGGCACCCAAGTATCTAAAAACTCTTGAAAACTCCTGGATTGCATAGCTTCTCTTTTTGAAGTATTCAATAGTGTAATGGATTAGTCTGTAATATTTACATTATTTTTTGGATATGAAAAAGGATATATTGTTTAAGATAATTAATAGCTTTTATTGTTGTTGTTATAATATTTAATTGTTAAGAGATGAGGGAGATTTAGACTAAATTAAAAAGGGGACCATATACTTATGTTGTTCATATTAATTTTTATTGGACCTTTGTGATCTATAAAAGCTGAAGACTTAGAGATAAGTTTATATAAATGGAGTGAGGCATGGAATAAAGATGTACTTGGTGTAATTTAAGATAAATTGTTAGTGCTGAATATATGTGGGATGAAAAGGGAAAGGGTTTTTGTTTTTGTTTTTTGTTACTGTCTTGGGGGGGTTCTTACTTTTTGTTTAATATGTTTGAATTAGGGTTTTTTTAATTAGTTTTATCTGTTTAATATAATTCTTAATAAAACTACTGAAAAAAATATTATGGTCTTACAGTTTCTAGCCCATTGCCTTAAACACTATACCTAATCAGTTGGCAAACAATAGTTCAATCATACCTAGTATATTTTACCTAGCCTTAACATTTTAAATCAATGTTTGTATTACTGAGGAAGCAAAAGAATTACACATGAACAAAATAATAAATAAATCTGCCAAGATAACTACTAGTTATATAATTGCTACCCAGCATTTGTATTGTGCACAGGTCACTCATATGTAATTCTTATATGGTCACTCTTATATATATATATATATATATTATATATAATATAATATAAATACTAATAAAGGAAAATATTGGTATTTCTTGTGGGTGAGTACCGTATTTCTCACAAAATAAGGCCGGGCCTTTTTTTTTTTTGACCGCCCCCAAAAACAGCTAGGCTGAAAGATCCCCGAAGGCAGAGTCCCCAGCCGCTTCAGGGCGTGGCGTGGCTGCCCATGTCCCCTTGCCTTTAGGCAATTTCTTTCGGATGATGGAAGCTCCCCAAAAGTGCAGTCACCAGCCACTTCAATTGGCCGGTAGAAGCAGCCTCGGGGCAAGTGCACACGCACACTCCCCTTGCTGTGAGGCCACTTCTATTGCCTGACAAAGCTCCCTGAAGGCAGAGTCCCCAGCCGATTCAGGGTGTGGCATGGTTGCCTGTGTCCCCTTGCCTTTAGGCAGTCTCTTTCGGGTAATGGAAACTTCCCAAGTGCAGTCACCAGCCACTTTGATTGGCCAGTAGAAGTGGCCTTGGTGCAAGCACACACACACACACACACTCCCCTTGCCGTGAGGCCACTTCTATCAGCTGATGAAAGCTCCCTTGAAGGCAGAGTCCCCAGCAGCTTCAGGGTGAGGCGTGGCTGCCTGTGTCCCCTTGCCATTAGGCAGTCTCTTTCGGGTGATGGAAGCTCCCCAAGTGCAGTCACCAGCCACTTTGATCAGCTGGGCTGGAGGGTTGGAGCTGGGATGGAGTCCCCAGAAGAGGATTTCCAAGGCTGCAGACAGAAGTTTTAAAAAAGTGGGACAGGAGAAGACAAAAGCTTCCAAATGATTGCAGTAGGAAATCGAGGCAGGGGGGAATAGGGCTATCTGAAGGGATGAAGAAGAGCAGATGGCTCAGGAAACAGAAATGCAGTGGGAATCTTGGGGACGTCTGATATTTATTCTGAAAACAGCATATGTCCATTGCATTGAGTTTGCAGTTGCATTGAGTTTGCAGTTGGGAACCTGATGCATAGGCATGCCTTGCCCTGAAGCAGCTGGGGATTCTGCCTTCAAGGGAGCTTTCATTGGCCAATAGAAGTGGCCTCACGGCAAGGGAAGTATGTGTGTGTGCACTCGCCCTGAGGCCGCTTCTACTGGCCGATCGAATTGGATGGTAACTGCCCTTGGGGAACTTCCATCACCTGAAAGAGACTGTCTAAAGGCAAGGAGACATGGGCACCCATGCCACACCCGGAAGTGGCTGGGGACTCTGCCTTCGGGGAGCTTCTATCGGCTATCAAGGTATTCTAGCCTAGGCTATTTGCAGGGCACTCCTAAAGGCCAGTTTTCTCCCACCCACCTCTGCCCTTATCCCCCATTTCTCTTCACCTCATGTAGTTCTAACAAACGATGTGAGAAATGGCAGACGATGTGAGAAATTAAATAGGCCTAATTTTTTTGGGGGGGGGCTTAATTTCATCTCATGCCTAGAAATCATGCTGGGCCTTCCTATTGGTAAAGGCCGTATTGTTGGAGAAACACGGTAGAAAGAAGAGTCATCTTCCATTTTGGTGGGAAGGTATCAAATTAATGCCTGTTGGAAAAAGAAGACCAAATTACATATTCAGTTGTTTTCAGCTTTTATCTCAACATTTTAGTTTTTGAGGCGTCTTTGATGTTCTCTGGGCTTGCTTGTTTTCCTGCAGACATTTCATTACCGTAACTAGGTAAGTGCTAGTAAGAAGTGCTGTTTGCTGTCAGTTTATATTCTGATGTCTTGCCTGTCCGCATGGGTGGGGTAGTCTTATAGATTCTTTGGTTGGGCTGTTGACAGATAGCTTTTTGGCACTTTCTTGATTGGGGTATTGCTTACTTGATTGATGGTCTGAAGTTAACCTTGAAGTTAATCTATGCTGATTTGAGTACTGAGTACTGATGGAGAGGTATAAACCGACAACAAACAGCATTACTTACTAGCACTCTTGATGTTACCTAGTTAGGATAGTGAACCATCTGCAAGAAAACAAGCAAACTCAGAGAACATCAAGGACTCCTCAAAAACTAAAATGTTGAGATAAAAATTGAACATAACTAATTCTATCTTCTCTTTCCCACAGGGATTATTTTGATTACTTCCCACCAAAATGGAAGATGACTCTTCTTTCTGTTCTCCAACATGAAATGAGATCCTCCTAACTTTCTGAAGAAAGAAGTGTCCAGCACTTGCCAAGCAGGATTATTTCAGCATAATTAAGAAAACTTGTCAGCAGCAGTCTGGCCGCAGCCTACAGCCTTGGGATTAAGTATGCATGTCCTTGGCATGCAGGAAGTCCAGATGTCTTTATCTTCTTCGGCAATGAGTTAGATTAGGTCCAGATGGCATCCTGATTGCTTGAAACTCAGTTGATTGAATTAGTAGAGCTGTTATTTGTTCAGCAGTTTTAAAGCTTGGGACTCCCATTCGTTGTCAACGTTCTAGAGTTTGTTGCCAAATGCCTAGTGGGAGGGCAGATCAATAACTAACAACTCTATAGCATTTCTAAGTGTGTGTATTTAACAGCCCAGCGCTGTCCTGGAGAACACATTCATATGTTTTTCTGTTGACCTTGATGTGGCTGGGCAGATGCATTGGCTGTTCTTGCAACATAAGGCTTTCACTGTCTGTTTTGTATTTCAGCCTCATTTAACCACATCCTCTACCCAAAACCCACAAGGCCTTGCAAGCACCTGCTATCAGGCCATTGTGCCAGAGATCAAATGAAGAGCATTCAAACTCTAAAGCTTTTGCAGTTGTACTAAAAGCTATAATAAGTCATATCATATCATATATAGCACATCATGATTCTTGGCCGACTATATTATTATAGTTAAGCATAATAATACAGTGTAGGGGTGTATATATATATATATGTTTTTTAAGTTTTCGTGGGTACTTACATGAATGCAGTTCAGCTTCCTTCGGGTATTATCCCACGTCATTGTAGTGCTTTTAAAGTTGTAGCAACATTTCAGCAGAATCTCATCTGCCATCATCAGGCTTCTGTATGGAGTTTGTATGTGGGTCAGGCTATGTCAGGCGGAGCTCCATTCAAAATCTAGGAAAGAAATACTTAGACTCTTTAGTTTAGGGAAAAGACATCTTTTACTGAAAGTGAAGTGGTAGCAACCAAAGAATTCTGAATCTGAGAAATTAGGCGTGCAATTCACATATACAAAGTGATGTAAATGTTCCCACCCCCAATAGTTCAGATGACACTTCCAATTAGAAGTTGTGAATATGATCATGTGGGCATCTTCAGGTGATGATGAGGACTCTGTCCATTGACCTTGGCATATTTTGATAACGGGTTGCAGTTGTGCAGAGAAAAGAAAGCTAAGCAAGAAATAGAAACCTAACTCTATTGTATGCTTCCCGCCCCCATTTACACAACAGAAGAATTTAACACCTCCAGCTTACTTCCCAGACTTTCCCTTCCTCCCCCCATTACTTATAGCAGTCGAAAGATGCAAAGCAATAGTAGAAGATCTTGAAGGCTGACATTCGGCTCTCCTAGAAAAAGGAAAACCATCAGTCCTAGAGGAGAGAGAGGAGAAAATATAAAGACAATTATTAATCATTCAGCAATTACAAAACAATAGACTCCTAAGGCTTATCAGGATACTTGGAACGAAATGCTTTGATCAACTTAGGGGCTTTAACGTCGGTTTCGTGAACCCATTCGGCTTGCGAAGAAGAGAAATGTTTCCAGGCTACAAGATACTGGAGTCGACCCCTCCATTTGCGAGAGTCCAGAATTTCTTTAACTTCAAAATGCTGTTCGCCTTCAATCAGTATTGGTATGGGAGGGTCAGCTTGGATGGGTCTTAGATCAGAAGTATGTTCAGGTTTTAGCAAACTAACATGGAATACCGGATGAATTCGTTGAAGAGTTTTGGGTAAGTTCAGCTGGACTGTTACAGGATTTATAATCCGTTCAATCGTGAAAGGACCAACATACTTAGGACCAAGCTTCTTTGACTTTTGAGTGGTCTGCAGGTATCTGGTGGACAGGAAAACCTTGTCGCCCACTTTATATTCTTTCTGTGGGGATCTTTTCTTGTCTGCAAATTTCTTATGAGCTTGATGGGCCTCATCTAATGCTTTGCGTGTCACTGGCCAGTTAAGTTGGAGTTGAGTTATCCATTCATCCAACAAATGGATGTTAGGTTTTTCACGAGGAAGTTCAGGTATGGGAACGAAATCTTGTCCCGAAGCCACTTTAAATGGAGTAAATCCAGTACTACTGTGTACGGAGTTGTTATATGCCACTTCGGCAAACGGTCGTAATTGGGACCAGTTATCTTGTTGATAATTTATGTAACATCTGAGATATTGTTCTAACACTGCATTAGTCCTCTCACAGGCCCCATTAGTTTGGGGGGGTGGGCGGAGCTTAACCCCTGGGCGGAGCCTATTAACTTCAGGAACTCTTTCCAAAAATTTGAGGTAAACTGGACCCCTCTGTCAGAGATTATGCGTTCTGGAATGCCATGTAACCTATAGATATGTGAAATAAACAGTTTAGCCAGCGTCTTAGCAGAGGGAATCTTGGAACAAGGTATGCAATGTACTTGTTTGGAAAACAAATCAGTCACTACCCAGATGACCGTGTTTCCACCACTTTTGGGTAATTCTACTATAAAGTCCATAGAGATTTCTTTCCAGGGAGTCGTTGGTCTGGCTACATTTAGTAACAATCCTACTGGCTTACCAGGAGGTCTCTTTGCCGAAGCACAAATCGGACAGCTAGCCCCATAAGCTTCAATGTCCTTCTTTAAAGTAGGCCACCAGAATTGCCGTTTAACCAGATGTAAGGTCTTCACAAATCCGAAGTGGCCAGCTGCTTTAGAATCATGAGCCTGTTGTAGTATTTGGCCCCTCAGCACCTGTGGCACATACAACTTGGCCCCCACCCAAGCCAAGCCATCTCTAATCGTATAGTCACTTGAATGAGCCAGGAACCATTCGTCCAGTTTTAAAGCTTCTTTTCATTGTTCGGTTAGGTCATTCGATAAAACCACTTCTTGGTTCTTCCTTTGGGCTCTGGTGATCACTGGGGCGGCTAGATGTTTGGCTGAGACAATTGGGCTTATCACCTCCTGGCGCATACTATTATATTGGGGTAGTCTAGAGAGAGCATCCGCCATGAAGTTCTTCTCACCTGGAATGTACTTCAAGGAGAAACTGAATCGCTTGAAGTACTGGGCCCAGCGAACTTGTTTAGGGAACAGTTTCCGGGGTGTTTTTAAGGCTTCCAAATTCTTATGATCAGTCCATACCTCAAATGGGTGTTTTGCTCCTTCCAGGAAATGTCTCCAGGTCAGCAAGGCCCAAGGAACTGCAAAAGCTTCTTTCTCCCAGACGGCCCATCTTCTCTCTGTTTCAGACAGCTTACGGGAGGTATACGCACAAGGCTGTAAGGTCCCTTTCTCGTTGGCTTGAAGTAATACCGCTCCAATAGCCACATCACTTGCATCGGCTTGAATCACGAAAGGAGTGTCCATATCCGGGTGCTTCAGCACTGGTTCTGCAGCAAACAGTCGTTTTAGCTTTTCAAAAGTGGCTTGGCACTCCAAGGACCACTCCAGCGGCTTTCCTGGCCTTGGCTTCACCTCCCCTTTTGTTTTCAAGAGATTTGTGATGGGCATTGCTATCTTAGCAAACGTCGGGATGAATTGCCAGTAAAAATTTGCAAATCCCAAAAAGCTTTGAAGTTGTTTTCTGGTGCGTGGTGGAGCCCATTCCAGAACGGCACGCACCTTCTCTGGATCCATCTCTATGCCTTCAGATGAAATGTGATATCCCAAAAAGTCAATTTTGTCTTGGTGGAATTCTTTGACAATTTAGCAAAGTCAATTTTGTCTTGGTGGAATTCTTTGACAATTTAGCATACAACTTAGCGGCACACAGTTTTTGTAGAACCGACCGCACTAACTTCACATGTTCATCCAGAGTTTCCGTGTAGATAAGGATATCATCAAGATAAACCAGAACCCCCCTGTATAAATGTTCATGTAACACTTGATTGATCATTAGCATGAATACAGCTGGGGCCCCTTGTAAACCAAAAGGAAGAACGTTGAATTGGAAGCAACCCATCGGGCAGTTAAAAGCGGTTTTCCACTCATCCCCTTCCTTAATTCGAATTCGGTAGTATGCTTCTCTCAAATCCAACTTTGTGAAAATCTTTCCCTTCGCTAAATGGGCCAACATGTCCTTCATCAAAGGAAGGGGGTACACGTTTTCCACAGAAATAGCGTTCAAATTTCTGTAATCCACCACCAAGCGTTTGGAACCATCTTTCTTTTCCCGGAACAACACTGGGGCCGCTACTCGGGGTCTAGCAGGTTGAATGAAACCATGTTCCAGATTTTTATCTATAAACAATCTTAGCTCTTCCAATTCCCGTGGGGTCATTGAGTACAACTTTGGTTTCGGGAGCTTCACCCCAGGCAAAATCTCAGTAGCACAGTCTGTTGGCCAATGAGGCGGAAGCTCATCCAAGGCCTTCTCACTGAACACTTCTTTTAAATCCCAATACTCTTTGGGAATTTTCTCCTCATCTTTCACGGGCTCAGTACCTGTGGAAGCTATTTCGATTAGGTCCTCAGGCTTTGGCTGGGATCTGGCCCCTCCTCTCGGTCGCTGCTTTGGGCATATGCACAACAACCCCTTTCTCCAGTTAACCTGGGGGTTCCATTTCCGGAGCCAGGGCAATCCCAGTATTAATGGTTGCTCCATCCCAGGGACCACAATAAAACGCAGGGTCTCATCATGCTTTCCCATGATCATTTCTATAGGTTCCGTGACAAAACGGGCGGGGCAACCTCCAGCCACTGATCCATCTAGTTGGCAAAAGGAAATGGACATCTTCAAAGGTTTTAGCTTTAGGCCCATTTTCTTCACTACTTCCGTGTTGATTATATATCTTGTGCACCCAGAATCTAACAGGGCTAGCATTTCCCCTTCGACCCCTGAATTGGGTACCCTCAACTTCACTGGAATGGTCATAGGGCCCATGCTTGGACTTACCAGGAAGTCATCTTCCGAGTCAGAATCCTCCTCCTCAGGGGTCACTGGGGCTTCTGATTTCTCTCCTGCGGGAGGGGCGATCTCTGCTGTCTCTTTCAACTTTAGTGCTGTTTCGTGAGGCTTCGCTGGGGACTTTTCAGGTTTCTTTCCTTCCTTTGGTGCCCCCTTTGGCTCCAACTTGACTCTGCAGTTCACAGCCCAGTGACCTTCTTTCCCGCATCATAAGCAGGCCGAGGGGTTGGGTCTTGCTGCCACTCCTTCCTTCTGAGGTTTAGGAGCCTCTTGAGGATGTGGGGGGGGGGGGAAACTTGCTCCACCCAGAACCTCCCCGCCGTTTACTTTGGATTAAATCAATCTCCACTTCTTCTTCCAGCAAGTACCACATCTGCAAGTCATTGGGGTCTCTTCTAGCAGTGCATCTCTGGTACACATCTTCATTTAAACCATCTTTAAACAGTTCTATCAGGGCTTCTTGGGGCCTGCCTCGGAAATGGCTGGCTAACTGTCTAAATTCTTGGGTGTAGTCAGCCACAGACCTCCGCCCCTGTTTTATGGCTTTCATCCTAATTCGGGCCTTGTGCTCTGCCAATGGGTCCTCAAACCTAGCCCGCAGTGCAGCCATGAATAGGTTATAGTTCAGCAGCTGAGGAGCATTATCATTATGCAAGGTCACCATTCACTCTGCCGCTATTCCCTCCAGAGCCCTGGTAACACACCTCACTTTGGCTGCTTCTTAGGGAAAATCCTCCCCATATTCTTCCATATGGCTCCAAACTTGAGCTAGGAAAAATCCCAAGGTTTTGGGATCCCCCCCATATTTTACTTCTAACGGAGGCAGCCTAGGAGCTCTACGCCTTCTAGGAATCACACCTCCTGCTGAAGGCCCCAGGGCTGCTGCTGGATCGGGTTGATTTATGGGAGAGGGAGTTGCTCTGCTTCTTCTGGCTGGGGCTACTTCCCCTCCCCCTTCATACCTTTGTGCAGCTTGAGGTTGTTCAAAGGCTTCATTAAGGAGTCTCCTGGCTTGATCCAGCAAGAGTTCCCTCTTTTCCTTTTCTTGCCAAGGCTCCTCTTTTCCACACCGGCGGGTAGTTTTGACCTCGAGGGGGGGGTGTCCTTCTCCGGATCTTTCCAACCAACTCCCACCGACCATCTGGGCTTCACCACTGGATCCTCTTGCAAACTGAGCTCTGCTAGTGATTGGGCCTCCTGCACCAGCACAGAATCTTGCCCTCCAATGGCTCCCGGATCCTCTTGGTCACTGTTTGAAGATGACATGATGTCCAGCCCCCCTCAGAAGAAAATTGGGTATTCTCTCTGGGTGGGCTGGTGGCAGATTCAGAATAATGTCAGGCGGAGCTCCATTCAAAATCCAGGAAAGAAATACTTAGACTCTTTAGTTTAGGGAAAAGACATCTTTTACTGAAAGTGAAGTGGTAGCAACCAAAGAATTCTGAATCTGAGAAATTAGGCGTGCAATTCACATATACAAAGTGATGTAAATGTTCCCACCCCCAATAGTTCAGATGACACTTCCAATTAGAAGTTGTGAATATGATCATGTGGGCATCTTCAGGTGATGATGAGGACTCTGTCCATTGACCTTGGCATATTTTGATAACGGGTTGCAGTTGCGCAGAGAAAAGAAAGCTAAGCAAGAAATAGAAACCTAACTCTATTGTATGCTTCCCGCCCCCATTTACACAACAGAAGAATTTAACACCTCCAGCTCACTTCCCAGACTTTCCCTTCCTCCCCCCGTTACTTATGGCAGTCGAAAGATGCAAAGCAATAGTAGAAGATCTTGAAGGCTGACAGGCTATCACAGCCGTTAGTTTTAAATTTGAGGCTAGCCTACTGTTGTCCCAGGATGGTTTTTGTACATCCTGATTGGTTGGGAGTCTTGGTCTGTGTTTATTGGTCTTGGAGTTTGTTTGATTGGTGTTTCTAATATCTTCTGTCTGTTTTGTGGCTTTGATTGGCTGGCAACACTATGTTCCTGTATTGGAGGTTTTCAGTGCAGCTTGGCTTCAGTAAAAGGATGGCTATTATCTATTAGGAAGCTAGGTTTCATCTGGGTGCCTGGTTGGGGTGTGTTTAAGCTGGAGGTATCAGGGGGAGTCTGTTTGTGCCCAGGTGTTTGCCTGGCTTGTGGTGTGGAGATCTTTCTGTTTGAGAGTGCAGACTTCCAAATGATTGACAGTCTGGTGGAATCATCTCTTCTATTCATGCTTTCAGGTCTTTTTTTGTTTGATGGCCTTGTGAGTTTTGTGGAAATATCCTGGATCTTGTGCTGTAATCTCCTGGGTCATTTGTTTTGTAGTGATCTTTTTTCCATTAGCCTCTCGTGTTTTAACAGCTTGGATAATGGGTTGTGTGATGGGCTTGCAAGTTCTTTTGTTGTGGTATCCTGGGTCCTGCATTGTAATCTCCTGGGTCGTTTGTGTTTTGATCTCTTTTCCATTCACCTCCTGTGTTGCAACGGCTTGGGTAATGGGTTGTGTGATAACCTTGTGAGATTTATTCCTGTGGTATCCTGGTCTTGTGCTGTGATATCTTGGGTCATGTGCTGTGTTGCAACTTCTTGAGTTCTTGTGGTATAATTTCCTGAGTTTTCTGATGTGATATCCTGAGCGTGGCTGTGATGTAGCATTCTGGGTTTTAGTCTGGCTTCAATTTTGGGCTCTGTGTCTGTGTTCATGGTGTGTGTCAGCTTGTCTGGTTTTGGGGGTCGGGGATGTGACTGCTGGTGAAGCAGCTGTGGTCTGGTTTCTGGATGGTGGTTGTTCTTTGTTTATAGGATGGGCTTGGGCCTGGGTCTTTTTTCAATCTCGATGGCTTCTCTAATAATTCTGTATTTGAGTAAACAGATGGGTATCTTTTATTAGGAAGCTAGGTTTCATTACAGAATTATCAGAGAAGCCATAGAGATTGAAAAAAGATCTGAAAGCATGAATAGAAGAGATGACTCCACCAGACTGACAATTATCTGGAAGCCTGCATTCTCAAACAAAAAAATCTCCATACCACAAGCCAGGCAAACACCTGTGCACAAACAGATCCCCCCTGATACCTCCAGCTCAAGCACACCCCAACCAGGCACACAGATGAAATCTAGCTTCCTAATAAATGATAGCCGTCCGTTTACCCGGAGCCAAGCTGCACTGAAAGCCTCCAATACAGGAAACACAATGTTGCCAGCCAACCAAGACAAAAAAAGCTACAAAACAGACAGAAGATATTAGAAACACCAATCAAGCAGAACACAGCAAATTCCAAGACCAATAAACACAGACCAAGACTCCCAACCAATCAGGATGAAGAAAAAACCATTCTGGCACAGCAGTAGGTTAACACCAAACAGAAACAAAGTCTGACTTGTTCCATTCAGAAATAAGTTGCGCGAGACCGGGTTCCAACAACAACTCTTTTATTTAACTCAGTAAAGCAATGGTAACGTAACAACAGCCCAAACCATGGCAGCCCTTTTTATTGCAGCTTGCTCTCAGCTTGTGGCCAATGACACCACTTTAAGTGTTCCCGCCGTCAGGCGGGCCAATCGGATTGATTCTCTAATGGCCAATCCGAGAACGGCCTTTTCGGCCAATCAGAATAGGCAACTTGGAGCCTACCAAGTTCCATACACAACACCCTCCCCCCCTTGGTTCAGTCCAACGTGCGTCACGTAGTCATCAGGTAGGTGGGGCTTTTTTGAGTCCTGGTTGACTTGCACAGATCAGTCTCGGCGTGGTCTTCAAACAGTTTGGACAGGATCGCTGTCTCTCTTTGCTTTCTCCATAGAACCTCTTGGAAGGGTGAGTCAGCCTTGCCGCTCCTGCCTGAGTCTCTCGGGCCGGTTGAGGTGGCTCCACCGTTCCCTCCTGGTTTGTCTGGGTTGGTCAAGCTGGCCTGGCTGTCTCCTTCCAGGAAGGCCTCACTTCGTTCTCCTGCTCCCGGACTTCTCTTTTGGGGTTCATCTAACCATGAGTGCTCTTTTTGATTTGTTTGAGAGTTTTTGTGTAGTGTTTGTTGTCTTGTTATGGGAGGTTCATCTCTCCCTTTTTTATTATTTTGTATTTCTTCCCCCTCCTCGGTTGTTTTTTGGTCATTATTTATTTTTGGCACTGGTGTATTATTGTGTTCGAGGGTTCGAGAACGAAGCTGGTTGATGTGCCACTTCCATTCTCTTCCGTCGTCTAGGAGTAGTCGATAAGACCAGGAGCCTGTGATCTGGGTGATTGTGGCTCGAAACCATAACAGGTCCCCGGTAAGGTTTTTGGCATAGACCAGAAATCGCCTATTTGAAATCGCCCATTTGAAATCGCCTATTTCAAATGCGCGGTATTTGCTGGAGGAGTCAGGGGGTTTATCCCAGGTATAAGTGGGGTGCAGTCTGTCAAGGTAGGAATGCAATTTCCTACTCATTAGGAATTCTGCTGGGCTTTTGTTAGTTGTGCTGCTAGGGGTAATATGCTGTAGGGTTAATAATCGGTTTAGCTTTTCTTGCATGTCCCACTGGTCCATTCTATCCAGACCCTCCTTAGTGTACTGAACCATGCGTTCAGCCCTGCCATTTGCAGCTGGATGGGACGGCGCAGTTAAAGCATGTTGGATGCCCTGGGCAGCTAAGTACTGTTCGAATGCCAATGCAGTAAACTGGGGCCCATTGTCCGACACCAATACATCAGGCAGTCCATGCGTGGTGAAAAGTTTGTCTAGCTGTTTCATCACTGCCTCAGTGGTTGTAGAAGCCACGAGTATGACTTCTAACCAGTTCAAGTAGGTATCCACAACTATTAAAAAGGTGTTGCCTTTTGTTGGCCCAGCAAAGTCAATATGTAGTCTAGACCATGGACCCTGGGGAGTTTCCCATTCCCTAACTGGTGCCTGTGGGGGAGTAGGCCTCGATTTTTGACAGTCATGGCATGTTGCCACCTAACGTTCAATGTCTTTGTCCAGCACTCGCCACCAAACATAACTCCTGGCCAGGGCTTTCATCTTAACTATGCCCTGGTGCCCCTTGTGCAACATGCACAAAACATCTTCCTGGAGTTTGTTTGGTATCACCACCCTGTCATCCCACAAAATACAGCCCTTCTCGATAGACAGTTCAGTCTGTCGGGTGCGAAATGGCTTAAAAGTTTCAGTTTTGTTCTCTTCTGGACAGCCCTTACCTACCCAATGCAGGATGCAAGCTGTCAAAGTGTCTTTTGCGGTGGCTCTCATGATGTCTGCTGCAGTTAGTTGTAGGTTCAGCCAGGCCTCGAGTTGTAGTGTGGAGATGGTGGGAGCTGGGTCATCTTCTGTGATGGGCAGTGGGGAACAGCTCAGAGCATCGGCATGGGTGATGGTCCTTCCTGGGCAGTGGATCAGCATGTAGGTGTAGGCAGCGAGGAATTCAGACCACCTTGTCATTCTATGTGACAGAATGTTCGGGGTTGGCTTGTTTCCTGCTAGGATCCCTAACAGGGGTTCGTGATCAGTGATGATCGAAAAAGTTCTGCCAGCAAGGTACTCATGGAATCTTTTGACTCCGGCAATTATTGCGAGGGCTTCTCAGTCAAGTTGGCTGTAATTGCATTCTGATTTGGAAAGCGTTTTTGAATAGAAAGCGACCGGTGCCTCTCTGCCATCTGGTAGCTTGTGGCTCAGGATGGCGCCAATTCCAAAAGGTGATGCATCACAGGTGACTGTCAAAGGCAGGGTATTGCTATACTGGATTAAAACGGTGTTGGATGTTAATATGTCTTTGATACCTTGAAATGCTGCTTGTTCCCAGTGGCCCCATTTCCAGATAGTTTTTTTTGTCTAATAACCGATGTAAGGATTCTGCTATGGTTGCCTTATGGGGCAGTAACACATTGTAGAAATTTATGAGAACTAGGAATGCTTAAAGGTCAGTTTTGTTCCTTGGTCTAAGTGTGTCTTTGATTGCCTTTGTCTTTTTTTCGGTGGGGTGTACCCCTTGTTTATCTATTAGATAGCTCAGAAACTTGACCTGGTTGGTGGCTAAATTGCATTTCTCTCACTTTACCTTAAGGCCTGCATCTCTAAATCTTCTTAAGATTTCTCTTAATCTGCTCTCTGGTTGGTTAGCGTTTTTTTGCTGACACCAGAACGTCATCAAAATAAGGGATCATTGCCTTGATTCCCTTTAACAGGCACTCCATGAGGCTTTGGAACACACCTGGGGCAAAGCTAACGCCGAACTGGAGACAGTTACACTTGAATGCCCCTCTATGTGTCACAATAGTTTGTGCCTCTGCAGTAGTGGGGTCAATGGGAAGCTGTTGGTACGCTTGTGTGAGATCAAGCTTCGCAAAAAATTTTCCTCTCCCTAGGGAGTGCAATAAGTGTTGCACTACCGGTACTGGGTATGCGCTTTGTTGGAGTGCATGGTTTAGGGTTGTCTTATAGTCTCCGCAGATGCGCACTGACCCATCTGGTTTTATAGGAGTCACGATGGGTGTTTCCCACCTGGCATCGTCGATTGGCTCTAACACCCCTTGTGTTATTAATTTGTTTAATTGTTCGTCAATTTTTGGTTTTAAGACAAAAGGGACACATCTGGCTTTTAACCGGATGGGGGCTATTTTCGGGTCTAGGCTAAATGAAATTGGGGTCCCCTTGTACTTGCCTAGGGTCCCATAGAAAACATCTTGGAATTCTTGTAACAGGCTCTCTTCCCAGTTGGCTGCAACAATGTGGTTTATCCCGGTCATCCCGATTCCCAGGTGCACGAACCATTCAATCCCTAGCAGGCTAGGGTGATCATGGTTGACGATGGTCAGAGGCAAGATTTCGGCATGATTCTTAAATTCGACGAGGAAATGTCCAAGGCCCACTACCAGGATTCGATTTCCCTGGTAGTCCTTTAAATTCAGTCTTTGTTCTTGTAGTTCTTTTTGTTTGATGTCTGATATCAGGCGCCGGATGGTGTTCCAGGATACCATAGATAAAAAGGACCCGGAGTCGACTTAAATCTCACAAGGCTTCCCTTCGATGTTCACCTCTATCCGGACCTTTTTTTCGTTTGCTGCCCTGGCATTTCTGATGGTTACCATCTGGTGCATTTCCTCTCTGTCGCTGGTTCTTTTGCTTCGGTTCCATCTGCTTCCGGCTTGTCTCTCTTCTTGACTGGGGGGTGTGTGTGTGCTGCTGCGTCTTTTAGGACTATAGCTCTTTTTGTTTTGGCAGACCCTTTCGATGTGCCCCCGTTTGTTACAGCCCTACAGATTGCATCTAGGAACCTGCATTCAGATCGCGGGTGGTTGCCTCCGCATGCAGCACACTGAAACGCCCACCTGTTTCTTCTCTTTTCCCGCCATTTCTTGTCTGATTGAAGTCTATGGACATCTTCATTTTCATCATCAGTGTCACTCTGGGATTCGAGATCTTCGTAGTGGGTGGTCGCTGTGGGCTGTTTCTTGTTTCCCTCTGGCTTGGTTTGGCGGATCTGGAATCAAATTCATTTGGCGCATGGTGGCTGTGGATTTCTTTGCTGCTTCGGCTGCGGTGGCTTCTGCAATAGCCTCAGCCACGGTTATGTTGGGTCTATTCAGCAGCTTACTCTGAAGTGTAGCGTCCTTCAAACCGAGGACCACACGGTCCCTCATGGCCTCATCCATGTTCTGGAATTCGCAGGCTCTTCTGATGTGTCTCAGGGCTTTTCATCTTCTTTTTGGTCTCTCTTGTAGAACTCGTGTCTTTTTATCAAGTTGGAGACCACAGGTGCGTAATGTGCTCGGAGCATTCTGTTCAGCTCAGGCCAAGTCATCTGTTTGACGTCTCTTGGTTTGGCTAGCGCCTTTGCCATTTTAAAAATGGCTGGTCTGCAGTGTGTAAGGAAGACAGCCATCTTCCTTTGGTCAGATATTTCTTGCAGTTCGTTGCTTTCTAAAAAAATAAGAAACTGATCAATATACGACTCCCAATCCTCCTCATCAGGATTGAATGGTGCAGGTAGCGCGTTGTTACCGGCCATATCTCTTGCTCGGTTCAGATCGCCACGTGCTTCGGTCTCGCTCTTCTACGACGATCCCATCCTAATTGCCAATGTTCTGTTCGGAAATAAGTTGCACGAGACCGGGTTCCAACAACAACTCTTTTATTTAACTCAGTAAAGCAATGGTAACGGAACAAGAGCCCAAGCCACAGCAACCCTTTTTATAGCGGCTTGCTCACGGCTTGTGGCCAATGACGCCACTTTAAGTGTTCCCGCCGTCAGGCGGGCCAATCGGATTGGTTCTCTAATGGCCAATCCGAGAACAGCCTTTTCGGCCAATCAGAATAGGCAACTTGGAGCCTACCAAGTTCCATACACAACATGACTCACAGACGAACACTATACAGAAGCCTGATGATGGCAAATTAGATTCTGCCGAAACATTGCTGCAACTTTAAAAGCACAAATATAATGACATGGGAAAATACCCAAACAAAGCTGAATACCATACATACCATATTTTTTGCCCATAGATGAAAATAGATTAAGAAATATGTGAAGATGCACTTTTTAAACTGGAGGCAGTTCAGATAGGAACAAGATTATACAAGAAAAAGGAAATAGGAATTCATTCCCTCATTTCTATATGCTTTGATAAATCCAGTATAAACTTGAAATGTATCCAAATACTAATATCCATAATAATGTTTATTTTTTTAAAATTTTGGGATAGGAGGAGGATCCCAATGGCAGATTGAGAAGGAAAATGGTTTCCTTTTATCAATCATTCATGTCCCGAGGCCCAATTTTATGAACCTGTAATTGGGTTTTCAGATTCTGGTAACCCCCAATATGTTTGTATGAAATGCTTTAGAATCTTATGCAGGGGTGGGATTCAATTTTTAACAATCGGTTCTGTGGGCATGGCTTAGTTGGTGGGCATGGCTTGATGGTCATGTGACTAACTGGGTGTGGCCAGCTCAATATAACTCACATTGAGGCATGCATCTCCTTGCCTGGTCTCTTATGACTGTGGGGATGCTAAAACAGTCGTAAGCATGTAAAAAAATCATAAATCACTTTTTTTCAGTGCCATTGGAACTTTGAATGGTCACTCCACACAAGCCAAGTACCAGCAAAGGAGGGGGAAAAAACTCCAGAGAAGTTCCTGAGACAGGAAGTCTAGTCCTGCCAAGAATGTAATAAAAGTTAACGGAGAGGCAGTTTCTGTAAAGGCTAGGTCCCACTGGCTGACGAATGCAAAACATATGCAAAAAGGACACAGCGGACGAGCAAAATTTCGGGAGTGCTCCATCTGTTGTCATCCGCTCCAAAAAGTGGCAAAAATTTGCATAAACAGAAAGGAAAAGAAAGGAAAAGAATGGACGGGGGTAGGATGTAGTGGGGATGTTAAACGGATGTTCATAGGAAGCCTAGAGGATGTATATAGGATGCAAACCGTTCACTGCTCATCCTTTCTATTTCCATGCTACTAACGCTGTGTAGACGTTCTGTGTACCTTTTGTTTCCTCCCTCTTTCCATTTTCAGCTGCAGCGGATGTGAGTTGAGGGGATGCCCAGAGGATGCAGAGAGGATACAGTGGACGTTTAACGGATGATAAATGGAAATAGAACATTTGTTGTTCGGATGTCACGGATTTACATCGTACACAGCGGAAAGTTCATCCGTTCACAAAGTTTTGTGCAGCTCAAAACTTCTTGAGCGGATGAAATCTCAGTGGATGGATGCTCAAAGGATAAAGTGTATGAAATACGTATGCAATGAGTACACAATGGATGCATAGTGTTTTCCAATGTTTTTTAACGTTTTACATCCTCTTTGCATCCGTTGGTGCAGTGGGACAGGGGCTTAAGCAACACCAGAATGTTTCTTTCCTGCCTTCCTTACAGGATTAGGCCAGTAATTTCTTCTAACAACCGGTTCTCCGAACTGCTTAGAATGTTAACTGGTTCTAGCGAATAAGTGCAAACTGGTAGAATCCCACCCTTGATCTTATGGAAGTCAAACTATTTCTTTTATGCAATAAGTATAATCCAGCTTGTCTGCTACATCACACTATGTAGGGTGAATTCTGGAGATCATTTAAATATTCAAGTACAATTCTATGCAGAGTTGTTTTAAGCTGATAGATACAGATACAGATGAACAGAGTTGGGAGGGATCTTGTAGGTCATTTAGTCCAACCCTCGCCCAAGCAGGAGACCCTATACCATTTCTAACAAATGACAGTCCAATCTCTTCTTGAAAGCCTCCAGTGATAAAACTCCCACAACTTCCTCAGGCACGCTGTTTCATTCGTCGATTGTTCTCACTGTCAGAAAATTTATCCTTATTTCCAAATTCAGTATATAATCTGAAAATTGTAAAGTTTTTCTTAGTTTCTACTCCAAAATTGAATCTCTGACTTATGAAAATGAAAGATTAAAATCACCACATCTTGATGGATGATTCTTCTTTCTTTTAGGGAAGAAAATAGAATTTTATAGATTTCAACTTCTTTGACACACCTATGCACACAAATAACATGGCCCTTTACAACCAGATGCAGACTCAAACTTCATTTTTTCACCATTCTAATAATGGTGAAAGTGTTTTCCTTAAAGATGTTAATAGTAATAGTGATTTTGTCACTTTTATTCCTTTTATTCCTTTATTATATCCTTTGTTCTCAAATACTGCTTGATATGTCTCTGGACTAGATAATTTGAAGAAATATGGAAGCAAAAAAAAATTATTCAGGGATTCATAACAGAAATCTATACCTTTGTCTGCCAGCAAACCATGATTTATTCCATGGTATTCCATTTTGTCCTCTCATGTTTCCCAGTCCTTTGTTCAGGTTCACTGATTAGACTTAGTCCTCAATCACTTATTTGGATCTCTCTAATAAGTTAATGGGGGATCTCTAACATCCAGACCTAAACAATTGTATCCCCACCCCTACCCTAAATACAAAAGTAGTGATCTTTTCAAGAAATAATGTACTCAGAAAACTCAGTTATTTAAAGACACCCATTTTATACTTGGAATGTCATTCTACACAGACGAACATATTTTAAGATTGGCTGCAAAATATAGCACATTTCTCACAAGATTGCAAAATTTTCCAATGATTAATGGCAAAAATGGTACAAGAGAAACCAAAAGTGATAAAAAGAGCCAGAGGAGGAACTGAAAATCATGCTTCACAAAAATCCTTTGGGTGTTAAGAGGAAACAACGTCTTTTTCAGGCACTCTTTGGTCTCTCTTGAAGCATTAGATTCAAAATGCCTTTTCTGAACCCCATGTTAGAAAAATATTTTTCATCCGTCTTCCATTACAGGTGTGTGGAGAATCTAATCAAACCCTTAATGGTTTGCTGCACATATTGCTGGCTTTTGATGGGGCTTTTAGGTCTTAGCTATGAAGTCTCCAAACCCCTCAATCAGATGTGCACTGAGGTGAGTGATCACTTATTTGTCTTTCTATGGGGAGAAAAGTAGCTTCAAGAAAGAATCAATAATTAATTTGGGAGCAGTGAATACTTGCATGCTAACGCTGGGTCATTGAAGGGCTGAAAATCCTCTGGTGGGTCTAACGGGAAAAATACACAAATAAATGCAGTCTTTTAGGACCACATTTGCTGTACAGAAAGAAAATTTGCTTCACCTGTCCCAAAATCAGACTGACTTTGAGCCCATTGTTATAGTTAATTGTGATTCTATTTTATTAGTTTCATATTCACAGTGATGCATGTTAGCTAGGTAGAATCATGTGCCTGCTTAGAAGCAGATACCATTTTGAAATTCCCACATGGGCAATTCGAGGTAATAAACAAGCAAGCAAGCCGGTTGAGGTGGTCTATCTCTTCTTTATTTTTGGCCAAAAACCTTAAAACAAATAGGACCAATGGAGACTGGAGATGAGAGAAGATGTGCTGTTTAAGACACCATGTGGAGTTTTCAGACACCATTTCGAATTGGCATGTGCAAAGAACATTTGCCAAATGCTGCTGGACTAAGAGGGGGTAGGAGGAAAACAGACCATTGGCACTTTTTATCTACGTGCACCAGGGGCTCTTGAACAGGTGCTTAGCTTTATAAGCAGTTTATATGCACCTCATTTCTGTACAACTAGACCTTGGGGTATGATGCTTCTCATGGCACACTTATGCTCACTAACACAGATATTTTTTACAGCTGTTACAGAAAAGGCTAGTGGCCTCAGGTTCCCTCTGGCTTTTTGAGTTGATCAAGTGACTGCTTTCTTGATATTTGCCAAATAAAAAAACAACCCACACCAACCCAGGATGAGAAAAAGAAAATGATTTGGCACATATATGAATGGTGGTAATGAAGTATCTTTCAGAAAGTTGTACGTGCTTTAGTCCACTCACAGTTTGATCTTTTATCATGGCTATTTCTTTGTCATAAAAGAATTCTGCTCTGTATAAACCTTAAAATCTGAATGTACCGACTTTAAAACACTGACAATTGACAAACGTTAAGGAACAGTTACAAGGTAATCAAGTAGATTATGGTCGAGGATCAAACTAGATTAGAATTCCAGGGACATCTGAAGTGAAGGCTTCAAATAGGTAATCAAACGGTCACCCTCTTTCATTGTCATGCATTGTCCACATGTAAAAAGGGAGCAGGGCTTTGAAGTTTAGTTTTTCCCACCAATTGAAATTTGTAACTGTTGCTTTGAATGCTCCTGCAGTAATTATCTGCATTATTTAAAAAAAAAAATGATTAGAATTTCCTGGGGGCTGTTTTAGACTATGACTCAGTGCTCCAACCTGGTCTAGATATAAAAATCAAAATCCAGGACTAGGAACAAATACTCTGGTATCTTCAAGCTTGGCTGTGGATAACTCACAACAATATTACATGGCAATATAAAAGACTTGATTAGTGTTTATATCTTGCTGTAGTCAATGTCAGCTCTCAGCAGTTTGCATAACTTTAGTAGGCAGAACTAAAATGTTTGATTATAAAATTAATATAAATAGTCAAAATAATTAAAATAAAATCAAAACTCCAAACTCCAATTAACCATGAAATACAGGGAGTGTCCACTCTAATGAGAATGGTATTTGGAAGAGCTCCATCTTCAGCATCTTCATGAATGTACTTTGGAAAAGAGCCAGGCTAACTTCCAACTCTTTTTACTTCCTCAAAAGTGGGGGGCTAAGAATAATTTCTCCCAAGATGACTAATAAGTCAGGCAGATTTTTTTTGGGGGGGGACGACTAAGCAATGCTGCAGCTACCCATTTTTGTCCTTGGCTTCAGGAGCAAAGAGTAACATTTGAAGGACAATGATGTATATCTGATCAGCATTAAATTTATTACAAGAATTAGATCCTGAATCATCAACCAAGTACCCTTCCTCTCTGTATTTTAAGAAAATATATATATACAGAGATTGGTAACAGGTTTATACATGTTAGACATTCAATATTAATTTATTCTTTTAAATTATATTACCATTTCCTATAGCAAGGCTGAATTTACTCTCACATTAGTCTATTCAAGTCTGATTTCCCTTACCATATTTTAATATTTTCCTTTTACTAGCCCAGAAAATATTTCCCATAGTAGTTGAGTATCTGCAAATAACCAAAAAATGTTACAAATGAAACTTTGAATATAGATTATTTGATCATACAAAAAAACTGTTTTTATTCCTTTAGCTTCCCAGCAGGCATATTGCATTTTTCTTTTTCTATTTTGACTTGCACTGATATTGTCTCATTTTGCTATGAATACAGGCAACTGACACCATGCTTAGGACACTCAAAGTACACCCCCCCTTTTTTTGTTTTTGCAGTCCCTCACTAACCAAACCAGATAAACTAGTCACTTAATCCAATTTTCTTTCTACTTTCATCAGTTTGGCATTCACCCATGAAGAGAACTTCAAGTCAAAACCCCAGAAGGAATTGGAGATTGACAATGCTATGGCTCCTTCTCCAGTAATTCCAGAACACTTTATTAAACTCCTGGATATATTCAGTTTATGCTAGACTACAATAGGGGAATATTTCAAAAAGTACTAATTGTTCCCATAGGTCACAAGGATCTATTCTCCAACTTTTCCTGTCTTTGAAGTCCCTGAAACTTTTTTATATATACATTGACTTCAGTAATTTTCCTGTTCAAAAACAAAGTGTTCTTAGGGTTTTATTTGGGGAGTTTTCCATTCTGAAAAGTTAGCCACAACAAGAGTTTGGTTGATGTGGGTCTTCTAGCAGAAATTTCAAAATGAAGTATCAGATGAAAAGATCTCTCTCTGTCCCCCATACAAATTCCTATTTTTCAAAAAGAATGTTATGGCACATCAATTTATAATAATCTACAGGTGAAAATCAAAAAATTAGAATATCATGCAAAAGTTCATTTATTTCAGTATGCAACTTAAAAGGTGAAACTAGTCTATGAGATAGACTCATTACACGTAAAGCAAGATACTTCAAGCTGTGATGTGTCATAATTGAGATGATTATGGCTTACAGCTCATGAAAACCCCAAATCCACAATCTCAGAAAATTAGAATATTGTGAAAAAGTTCAATATTCTAGGCTCAAAGTGTCCCATTCTAATCAGCTAATTAATCCATAACACCTGCAAAGGGTTCCTGACCTTTAAATGGTCTCTCAGTCTGGTTCAGTAGGAATCACAATCATGGGAAAGACTGCTGACCTGACAGTTGTGCAGAAAACCATCATTGACTCCCTCCATAAGAAGGTAAAGGCCCTGTCACACTGCCCAACGGATGCAAAACGTTTTTAAAAAGGACACAACAGACGAGCAAAATGTTCCATCTGTTGTTATCCGCTCTCAAAAGGGGCAACAATTTGCATAACCGGAGCGGAAAACACGGAAAGGAACGGACGCGGGGAGGACGCAGAGCGGATGGAAAGTGGATGTGGAACGGAAGCCCAGCGGATGGAAGCAGATGAGAGCGGATGGCACATCCGCTAGGCTTCCGGGGGGCCTCAGCAAAGCGGATGCGGAATGGATACAGCGGATGCAGAGTGGACGCCGAGCGGATGAAGCGGATGCACATTGGATGCACAGCGGATGAAGTGGATGCACAGTGGAAGCCTAGTGGATGCACAGCAGAAGCCGAACGGATGCCGAGCGTTAATTGCGCATGCGGGAGGGATGCATTCCGTAAGCCCCACGGATATAAAGGGAAGCAGCTCCCAAGCAGGTCACCATTCTGAAGAAAGACCTGCTGCCGGATACATCGAGTCCTTGCCTGCCCTGCCTGCATGCCTGCCTGCAAGCCTTGCTGCAAGCCTTGCTGCCAGCCTGCCTCCCAACCTGCCTCCCAGCCTCCTGGCCAGCCTCCCTGCCAGCCTTGCTCTCTGCCTGCCTGCCAGCCTTGCTCTCTGCCTGCCTGCCAGCCTTGCTGCCAGCCTGCCTTCCAGCCTCCCTGCCACCAGTCTGCCTGCCAGCCTTGGTGCCTGCCTGCCTGCCTGCCTGCCTGCCAGGCTTCCTGCCAGGCTTCCTGCCAGCCTTGGTGCCTGCCTGCTTGCCAGCCTTTGTGCCTGGCTACCTGCCAGGCTTCCTGCCAGCCTTGGTGTCTGTCAGCCTCCCTGCCAGCCTCCCTGCCAGCCAGCAACCCCACAACCATGGGGAAGAAGTGAAAGCCTCAGCAACCTGCCACTATCCCTGGCAAGAAGGACAGGGCCACCCTCCCGCCCCATGTCCCTGACTGTGCTTCTGCTGGGGCTTCTGCTGCTCGGGCTCGCTCTTCTGGTGCTGGAGCTTCTGCTGGCACTGCTCCTGGTGCTGGTGCTTCTGCTGGTGCTTACTCTGCTGCTCCTGGCGGTGGTGCTTCTGCTGCTGCATACTCTGCTGAAGCTGCTCCTGGTGGTGGTGCTTCTGCTGCTGCGTACTCTGCTGAAGCTGCTCCTCGTCCTGCTGGTCCTGCTTGTCCTGCTCGTGCTCCTGGAGTTGCTCGTCCTGCTCATGCTACTGGTCTTGCTCGTCCTGCTCATCCTGCTCGTGCTCCTGGTCCTGTTTGTGCTCCTGGTCTTCCTGGCGCTGCTGGTGCTTACTCAGCTGCTGCTGATCCTGGTCCTGGTCCTGCTGGTGCTGCTGGTGCTGCTGCTGCTGCTGATGATGATGATGATCCTGCTGATGCTGCTGCTGCTGCTGATGATGATGATCCTGCTGCTGCTGCTGCTGATGATGATGATCCTGCTGTTGCTGCTGCTGCTGCTGCTGATGATGATGATGATGATGATCCTGCTGGTGCTGGTGCTGCTGGTGGTGTGGAGGAGCATCCCCTACTACCTAGGAGCCCCTTTGATGAGGGCCCATCTGGTCCTGCCAAAGGGAGAAAGAGGCGTATGCACAGACCGGAGAGGAGGCAATACTCCATTGAGGAGCAACACGAGGATGAGGTGCTGGAGTGGCTGAGAGAGAATGACTATCTGTGGCGGAAGGGACACCAAAAGGAAGCAGGCTGCTTGGAGAGAGGAGGCGGAGAGTATGGGCTACACTTCGGAGGTGCTCCTCGGCTGGTGGAAGCACATGCACACCTGGTACGGGAAGCTGCACCTGAAGAAATCTGGCCAGGCCACGGTTAAGCTGACGGACAGAGAGACCTACATCATGGCTAGGTGCAGCTTCCTGGAGGGTGAGATACGCCACCGAGGAGCACCAGCAGCCCCTCTCACTACCCTCTCTCTCCGGCAGCCTGCTGAGAGCCAGTCCTCTTCTGGCCGAGAGTCAGGTCCTGTCTCCAGGCAGGTTTCTGTGGAGCGTGCCACGGCAGAGAACCCGCGGACAGCTGTTGTAACCGTGGTGGAGCGCGTGGAGGACTCCCTGGTGCAGTGGGAGAAAGGAGACGGTGCGTCCACCACAGCCCTACCCGCATCCACCTCCACAGAAAGGCAGAGAGCCAGACAGCAGGAGGGGCAGAGCCACACTGTCCTGCTGAAGATCAGGGACACCATCCGCACCAGCATAGATCTCCTCTCTCAGCTGGTCAGCACCGACTCCTCATCCTCCAACCACAAACCCTTCCTTACCTATGTCAACCAAACCCTCAGGAACATGGAGGAAGCCCAGTACCAGCTGGTGAAGGACCGGATCACCAAGCTGCTTCACAACCCTCCAGATCCAGAGGAACCTGCTCCCACCCAGTCCAGGTCTGCTCCTCAACCTCCACCCCATATGATGTCCCTCCCATTCCAAGGCTTCCCACAGCCCCTCACCTACCAGGGCTATGGCTACAAGGAGGTCCAGCAGCACAGGCAGCAGCCCTTCCCAGTCCAGGCACAGAGTCATCGGATGACACCGTTGCCACCGGTTCCACTGATGCCACCGATGCCACCCACGACACTGATGCCACCGACGCCAACGATGCCACCCACGACACTGATGCCACTGATGCCAATGATGCCACCCACGACACTGATGCCACCCACACCACTGATGCCACTCACGACACTGATGCCACCCATGCCAGTCCTCACCCAGCTGCAGACCAGACAGCCCCACTACACTGCTCCTTCCTCCACCCCACAGCCAAGCCTGGCCTCAGTACATCTGTCGTCGGTATTGAGGCTGACACCCCATGGCATGGAGGAAGGAGCTTTCAACATCACGGGGCTGAGCCAGCTGTCTGAGAGCTTCCTCAACAAACCGTCATTTGTTGTCCTCTCTGGGCCAGGCACCCCATTGATGCCTCAGACCAGCACTCCAGCAGCACCCACCTCCACAGCAGCTGGACCCTTCACCCCTGAGACTGGGCACACCTCCGAGTGACCGTGAAGACTGCCAGAACTGGCTGGCTGGCTACCTGTGGACTTTATTTGGACACTTGACTTGGGTTATTTTTCTTTTACAGCTTGTTGTTCAATAAAGTTTATCTTTGATTCACACACTTGCTTCATTTCTTTTTTTTAATAAAGTCTTGGTGGAAACTTTTAGAAATGGTTTAAGCCTTTGCATGCTTGTGGGATGGGTTAAGATAGCAGTGGGGTGGGCAGAGATACCTGTGGGATGGGTAATAGCTGTGGGATGGGTTAAGATAGCAGTGGGATGGGCAGGGATACCTTTGGGATGGGTAATAGCTGAGGGATAGATAAACCTCCAGTGCAAGCATAGTGGGACTGGATGGTCCACCCTCCCAGGTGCCACACCTATGGCCCTTTATTATCAATAATAATGTAATAATCATCCTCACATGTCAACACAAACACAACTCTTTATTAAATGCCCTGTTCATTGTAGGGCCACTCAACATACATGGCCCAATCTCATCAGTGTGATGAGACAGGCTGAAGGAAGCATCCATTAAGCATCTATCATCCTTTCTTCCCACTCCACCACTCCAGCTGGGGAGTTGCACCAGTGTTTCAGGAGGTTGCGCTGCTTCTTCCCTTCACGTGAGGCTCTGTTGGGGCCTTGCACATCCTGAGTGTCTATCAGGTTTTGCCCTTGCCTCCATTCGCCAGGCTCCATGTCTCCATTCCTTGTTGGAGGTCCACGAGCCTGTTCTGCAAGACTGGGTAGCGGGTGCGCATGAGATTGTGCAGGATGCAGCAAGCTTCCATGATCCTCCTGACGGTCTCTGGGCAATGCTGCATGGTGGTGAGAAGTACCTGGAACCTGTTAGCCAGGATGCCAAAGGCGTTCTCCACCACCCGCCTTGCCCTGGACAGCCTGTAGTTGAAGATCCTCTCTTCACAGGTGAGGAGTATGGAGGTGTAGGGCTTCATGAGGTAGGTTCTGAGGGAGAAGGAGTCATCCCCCACGATGAAGTAGGGCACATCTTGCGTGTCGTTGGGCAGGGGGTCTGGATCTGGGAAGCCCCTGATGAGGTTGCATTCCAGTCCCTCCTTGAGGTCACTGGTGTTGTATACCTGGGCATCTGAAGCTGACCCGTTCCCTGAAGCGTCGATGTACATGAACTTGTAGTCAGCATCGACCATGGCGAAGAGGATGATGCTGAAGAAGCCCTTGTAATTGAAATAAGTGGACCCCAACTTGGCTGGAGCTTTGGAGGCCACGTGCTTGCCACCTATGGCTCCAACGGTGTGTGGGAAGTTCCACCTCTGATACCACTGCTCTGCAACTTTCTTCCATCCTTCTTCAGTGGAGGGGCACATCAGCATTGTGGTCAGAGAAGTGGTGCAGGCCATCATCGAAGAATACCTGCAGGAGCTCCTCCAGTGCCCCTCCACTGATGAAGGATGGAAGAAAGTTGCAGAGGTGGAACTTCCCACACACCGTTGGAGCCATAGATGGCAAGCACGTGGCCTGCAAAGCACCACCCAAGTCGGGCTCCACTTATTTCAACTACAAGGGCTTCTTCAGCATCGTCCTCTTTGCCATGGTCGATGCTGACTACAAGTTCATGTACATCGATGCTTCAGGCAGCGGCTCATGTTCAGATGCCCAGGTATACAACGCCAGTGACCTCAAGGAGGGGCTGGAAGGCAACCTCATCATGGGCTTTCCAGATCCAGACCTCCTGCCCAACGACACGCAAGATGTGCCCTACTTCATCGTGGGGGATAATGCCTTCTCCCTCAGAACCTACCTCATGAAGCCCTACACCTCCAGATGCCTCACCCGTGAAGAGAGGATCTTCAACTACAGGCTGTCCAGGGCAAGGCGGGTGGTGGAGAACGCCTTTGGCATCCTGGCCAACAGGTTCCAGATACTTCTCACCACCATGCAGCATTGACCAGAGACCGTGAGGAGGATCGTGGAAGCTTGCTGCATCCTGCACAATCTCATGCGCACCCGCTACCCGGTCTTGCAGAACAGGCTCGTGGACCTCCAACAAGGCAATGGAGACATGGAGCCTGGGGAATGGAGGCAAGGGCGAAACATGATAGACACTCAGGATGTGCAAGGCCCCAACAGAGCCTCACGTGAAGGGAAGAAGCAGCACAACCTGAGACACTGGTGTAACTCCCCAGCTGGAGCAGTGGAGTGGCAAGACAGGATGATAGATGATTAATGGGTGCTTCCTTCAGCCTGTCTCATCACACGGATGAGATTGGGCCATGTATGTTGGGTGGGCCTACAATGAACAGGGCGTTTAATAAAGAGTTGTGTTTGTGTTGACATTTGTGGATGATTATTACATTATTATTGATAATAAAGGGCCATAAGTGTGGCACCAGGGAGGGTGGACCATACTGTCCCACTATGCTTGCACTGGAGGCTTATCTATCCCACTGCTATCCTTACCCATCCCACAGCTATTACCCATGCCACAGGTATCCCTGCCCATCCTACTGCTATCTTAACCCATCCCACAAGCATGCAAAGGCTTAAACCAATTCTAAAAGTTTCCACCAAGACTTTATTAAAACAAAGAAATGAAGTGTGTGAATCAAAGATAAACTTTATTGAAAAACAAGCTGTAAAACAAAAACAACCCAAGTCAAGTGTCCAAATAAAGTCCACAGGTAGCCAGCTACCCAGTCTCTGGCCGTCTTCACGGTCACTCGGAGGTGTGCCCAGTCTCAGGGGTGAAGGGTCCAGGTGCTGTGGAGGTGGGTGGTGCTGGAGTGCTGGTCTGTATTGTCATTGGGGTGCCTGGCCCAGTACTGATGACAGATGTACTGAGGCCGGGCTTGTCTGTGGGGTGGAGGAAGGAGTAATGTAGTGGGGCTGTCTGGTCTGCAGCTGGGTGAGGACTGGCGTGGGTGGCATCGCTGTCGTCGGTGGCATCATTGTCGTGGGTGGCATCGGTGGCATCAGTGGAACTGGTGGCAACGGTGTCGCCCGATGACTCTGTGACTGGACTGAGAAGGGCTGCTGCCTGTGCTGCTGGACCTCCTGGTAGCCGTAGCCCTGGTAGGTGAGGCGCTGTGGGAAGCCTTGGAATGGGAGGGATATCACCTGGGGTGGAGGTGGAGGAGCAGACCTGGACTGGGTGGGAGCAGGTTCCTCTGGATCTGGAGGGTTGTGAAGCAGCTTGGTGATCTGGTCCTTCACCAGCTGGTACTGGGCTTCCTCCATGTTCCTGAGGGTCTGGTTGACATAGGTAAGGAAGGGCTTGCGGTTGGAGGATGAGTAGTCGGTGTGAACCAGCTGAGAGAGGAGATCTATACTGGTGCAGATGGTGTCCCTGATCTCCAGCAGGACAGTGTGGCTCTGCCCCTCCTGCTGTCTGGCTCTCTGCCTTTCTGTGGAGGTGGAGCTGGGGGGCGTGGATGTGGCTATGACTGTGGTGGACTCGATGTCTCCTATCTCCCACCGCACCAGGGAGTCCTCCACGCGCTCCACCACGGTTACAACAGCTGTCTGCGGATTCTCCGCCGTGGTATGCTCCACAGAAACCTGCCTGGAGACAGGGACTGACTCTCGGCCGGAAGAGTACTGGGTCTCAGCAGGCTGCCAGAGAGAGAGGGTAGTGAGAGGGGCTGCTGGT
Organism: Laticauda colubrina; assembly: GCA_015471245.1. Lineage (NCBI taxonomy): Eukaryota > Metazoa > Chordata > Lepidosauria > Squamata > Elapidae > Laticauda > Laticauda colubrina. The sequence goes on along the minus strand of BLBF01000010.1, from coordinate 29,727,137 downwards.
GCTCCTTGGTGGCGGATCTCACCCTCCAGGAAGCTGCACCTGGCCATGACGTAGTTCTCTCTGTCCGTCAGCTTAACCGTGGCCTGGCCAGATTTCTTCAGGTGCAGCTTCCCGTACCAGGTGTGCATGTGCTTCCACCAGCCAAGGAGCACCTCCGAAGTGTAACCCATACTCTCTGCCTTCTCTCTCCAAGCAGCCTGCTTCCTTTTGGTGTCCCTGTACAGCCGGTGTCCCTTCCGCCACAGATAGTCATTCTGCCACTCCAGCACCTCATCCTCATGTTGCTCCTCTCCCGTCCGCGCATATGCCTCTTCCTCCCTTTGGCAGGACCAGATGGGCCCTCATCAGAGGGGCTCCCAGGTGGTAGGGGCTGCTCCTCTACACCAGCAGCAGCACCAGCACCAGCAGGATCATAATCATCATCATCATCAGCAGCAGCAGCAGCAGGATCATCATCATCATCATCAGCAGCAGCAGCAGCAGCAGCAGCAGGATCAGCAGCAGCAAAGTGAGCACCAGGAGCCCCAGCAGCACTAGCAGCAGCAGCAGCAGCAGGACCAGGAGCATGAGCAGGACCAGGGGCATGAGCAGGACGAGCAGGATGAGCAAGACCAGGAGCATGAGCAGTACAAGCAGTACGAGCAAGTCCAGGAGCAAGAGCAGGACGAGCAGGACGAGTAGGACGAGCAGGACCGGCAGGACCAGCACGACCAGCAGGACCAGGGGCAGCTTCAGCAGAGTACGCAGCAGCAGAAGCACCACCGCCAGGAGCAGCTTCAGCAGAAGCTCCAGCACCAGAAGAGCAAGCCCGAGCAAGAGAAGCCTCAGCAGAAGCAGAGTCAGGGTAAAGGGGCGGGAGGGTGGCCCTGTCCCTCTTGCCAGGGATGGCGGCAGGTTGCTGAGACTTTCGCTTCTTCCCCAAGGTTGTGGGGTTGCTGGCTGACAGGGAGGCTGGCAGGCACCAAGGCTGGCAGGAAGGCTGGCACCAAGGCTGTCAGGAAGGATGGCACCAAGGCTGGCAGGAAGGATGGCACCAAGGCTGGCAGTAAGGCAGGCAGGCAGGCACCAAGGCTGGCAGGCAGACTGGCTGGCAGGGCGGCTGGAAGGCAGGCTGGCAGCAAGGCTGGCAGGCAGGCAGAGAGCAAGGCTGGCAGGGAGGCTGGCCAGGAGGCTTGGAGACAGGCTGGCAGGAAGGCTGGCAGCAAAGCTTGCAGGCAAGCATGCAGATAGGGCAGGCAAGGACTCGATGTATCCTGCAGCATCCTCCGAATGCTCGCCACGTGCGAGCTGCTTCCCTTTATATCCACGTGGCTGATGCAATGCATCCCCCCCTGCATACGCAATTAATGCCAGGCATCCGTTAGGCTTCCGCTGTGCATCCGCTAGGCTTCCACTCTGCATCCGCTTCATCTGCTGTGCATCCACTCTGCATCCGCTTCATCCGTTCCGTGTCCACTTTGCTGAGCCCCCCCGGAAGCCCTGCGGATGTGCCATCCGCTTCCATCCACTTCCATCCGCTAGGCTTCCGTTCCTCATCCGCTTTCCATCCGCCCTGCGCCCTCCCCCCATCTGTGTTATCCACTCTGGTTATGCAAATTTTTGCCCCTTTTGAGAACGAATAACAACGGATGGAACATTTTGCTCGTCCGTTGTGTCCGTTTTGCATCCGTTGGGCAGTGTGACAGGGCCTTTACATGAATGAATGAATATGATGTTACATTTCCCCAAATGTAATGAACATTTCCTCAACAACTCAAAAAATAGCTTAGAGTGAGTAATTTTCAGAAAAGTAAATGCCCACAGGGGGAAAATAGGGGCTCCGTAACATTGAAAACATAGGAAGGAAAATCAGCTCCCAGAAAAGAGAAGCAAGCAAGACTCTGATCCAGGTGATCATTGGTTCTGTCTATCCTTCCATTATGAATTCCTTCATTCCATCTTCTGTCTTTTAAACCTGCTGTGATGGGCTCATGAATTTGTCATTTTCTGTGAGAGCAAATTCTTTGGATGGCTGAGGCTGGCCCCAACAAATGTATTTGCTGGAGACTTTGTGATTTCTTACATTGTCATTTTCCATAGGATGCTTTTTACAGGTGGCATCTAAAACAGTTCAGCAGTACTTATTTGCAGTAGATCAAGTTGTTCTATAGTATCTAGATAAGGTATTTTGAATGGAAAGAAATTAAAACTATTAAAAATGATTTATAGAAATAAATGTCTTAGTTATGCTCTTTCTGTTCACTTTCTAATGATATTTCCAATTGTTCTCTTCCTGACAAGAAAATTATATCCTAGCGAAAATTGTGTTGTATTTAGCAATTGTATTTAGCAATGTTTTCTCCAAGATTTTGAGAAATTCACACTCGAATTGAATGCATGTGTTTTACTTACAGAGTTATTTATTGTACAACATGGGAAACCCATAAGCAGTTCCAATATTTTGAGAAATGTTTTCAAGGTCACGCACACATTGTATAACCATAATTTTTCAATCATTTATCATTAGTTGAACTGTCAACTTATTTTGAATTTTCTGCATTAAAAATGTGTAGAATTACTATTTCACATTGAGCTCTTCAATGTACATAATACACTATCAAAAAACCCTGTAAGCCAATGTTATAATAGTGTATGAAATCATGAACTTTCATTATTATTCATCTGGTTGTTGTTTTGTCTATAATACTGATGGTCTTTTTTGTCTTTTTAAAATTATCACCATTATATGGCAGCAGCAACAGACAAATGGCAGTAATATAAATTTTAGTGACATGTCAATAACAGAGAAAATACTGTTAGCTTTAATTTTTAAAAGAAATGTTAAACAGAGACGAAATGTCATTCTGTGATCCTTTTTATTCATTCCAAAAGGTAATTGATGTAACCTTTATAATTTATCCTCCGTCCACATAAGTAATGAAAGTTTACATCAGATTTCTGGCAGTATCATTTCTGATGATAGCTCTGGTTTGTCCCTGATAGAGATAAAAAAAGAGTTAGGGTTAGGTTTCAGATTTGTTTTGTTGGCTTATTTAGCTACATGTTAGCATATTTACTTAAAATACAATGTTTTTATTAAAAACATAAAACTGGAGAGATACATATAATACAGGGGTGTCAAACTCGATTTCATTGAGGGCCGCATCAGGGCTGTGTTTGACCTTGGGGTCTTGGGTGGGTATGGCAAGGGTGGGTGTGGCCAGCTCGATGTCACTCATGTCAGGGATGCCTGTGGTGGCCTGAGCACTCTGCCAGTGGAAACAGGCACCTGAGGTCTGTTTTAGTTGCAACAGCCTCCTGCATCCTTCTGCCAATGAAAACGGAGTTCGGGACAGCTGTGTACAGCCCTCCTGAGCTCCGTTTTCACTGTGGGTCGGTCCTTTGTTGTTTCCAGGATGGGCTTGTGGGCCAGATCTAAGCACCCCATGGGCCAGATCTGGCCCCTACGCCTTGAGTTTGACACCCCTGATATCAGGGTTGGGATTCAACCAGTATTACTACTGGTTCAGTGACTATGTTTTGCACTGCACACGCATGTAAAAAAAAATCAGCTGAGGTGCCCAGGGAGCTGAAAAACACTGTGTGCGGGTGTGCAGCATTTGAAAAGCCTCTTTTTTTCCTGTTTTTCAACCTCAGCTGTGCCACGCAAAGCAGCTGAGGTTGAAAAAGCAGGAAATAAAGGACAGGTAACAGCCCGGGCAGGCGGGTGGGCCAAACAGCAGCAGACACAATACCGGTTCAGTGTCTGCTGCTCTTCAGAGCTATCAGCTCTATATAACCAGGCAGAACTGGTAGCACCCCATCCCTATATATATTATAATATATAATATATTCAGGTATACTGGTAGTCTTCAATTTACAAACATTCGTTAAATGACTTTCAAACTTGCAATGACAGTGAAAAAAGGTTACACTTCTAAAACCATCGCAACATCTCCAAAATCATGTTATCAAGCTTTCGGTGCTTGGCAACCAGCATGTATTTATGGTGGTTGTATTATTCAGGGGTCTTGGGTTTACATTTGTAACTTTTATAGGTATAGGCTTCTGACAGGCAAAGTCAATGGGGAAAGTCAGTTTCATTTAACAACTGCATGATTTACTTAACAACTATAGTAGGCTCAAGAACTACTTGTATTGATATACTGGTATCTAACTTGATATATAATTTTTACAGCTTTTCATTAATAGAAGCTACAGTTGTGAAGGTTTAGGACTGAGAGAGCTTCCAGAACAACTTCCTTTCACGACTGAAGTTCTTGATTTCAGCTTCAACTTCCTACATCTGCTTCAGCAATCAACATTCAGCAGGCTGAAGGCTCTGGTGCACTTGGATTTAACAAGGTTGGTTGAATGTTTACATTGCCCAATTGCAGAATGATCTGGGAAATTTCACAGTTAAAACAAGCAACACTGTATAAAAAGAACAACATGGCATCCTTCTACAACATCCCCATTTAAAGGCATTCATTCAAAGGCTCAATCAAGACCTAGAAAAACTGGTTTTAAAGAATTTCTTGACTACGGGCAAAATGGTGGACATATGAATTTCCCATGGGAAGCTATTGAAATAGATAGATGCTACAACAGAGAGGATTCACCTTCTGCATTTGTTAAATTAGTAACACCGTTGTTAAGTGAATCTGGCTTCCCCACTGACTTTGCTTGTCAGAAGCTAGATAGCATCACTTACCTGACAGGACCTGAAGCAAGCCAACTCTATTGGAGCACACAGGCTGAACAGACACTATAGGAAATAGATTCTGTCTTCCCTTCAAAATTTCAAGATGGTTCACATCACTATTATTCCCCACCATTTTATCTTCACAATAATTCTATGAGGTAAACCAATCTGAGAGAAAATGGCTGAGTAAAAATACCTTAGTTAACCATGATAGTTTAATATGGAATTGAACTCAAGTCTGCTAGGATCTATTCCAACAACTACATGGAGTTCTCGAATTACAACAGTTCTTTTAGTGAGAGTTCAAAGTTACAATGGCACTGAAGAAAGTGACTTCTGGCCATTTTTCACACTTCTGATCCTTTCAGCATCCCCATGGTCATGTGATTTATCCTCGAATCCTTGACAATTTATAATGCTTGCAGTGTCCCTGTGTTGTGAGATTCACCTTTTGTAACCTTCTGACAAGCAGAGTCAATTGGGAAAGCCAGATTCACTTAACAATGGTATTACTAATTTAACAAATCCATTGATTCACCTAACAAATGTAGCAAGAAAAGTCATAAAATGGGACAAAACACACTTAACAAATTTCTCATTTAGCAACATAAATTTTGGGCTCAATTGTGGTGTAAGTCGAGGACTATCTATACTCTTTTTTTTTTCATATCTTTTTTTATGCTCTTGTGTTTTCTCATATATATTGCTCTGATGGATGAAGTTCTAAATATCTCAATAATAGTGGCAATAATCTTCAAAAATTATAGTTCTAGAAAACCTGAAAACCTGCAGCTGTTTGGTAATAAAGGCATTGACTCTGAATGTGTACATTTATGTACACTTGCCAACATGGAAGCTTTTATTTCTTGTAACATTTGACATTAGCTTTAAAATGTTATCAGAAATTGTCCTGTACTTTTATGTAGAAATTCCATTTCCTACAGTATTTTTCAAGGATTCACCCAAGAAAACAAATTTGAATACATTTTAATCAGAATTTGCAAGCTTGTAACACTCTTCCTGAACCTGTAATTGATAGGTATTTGTGTCGTGTAAGCAGACATATCATGATGTGCTTACATAACCATCTAAAATCTGTCAGCGTTGATTGGGTCCCTAAATTGATTTAAAAAATAATATGCTTCATTTTGCTACCTAGTTACCTAATGATCTGCTAAAACAAAAATAGGGCATCTATTTCAATTATATCCACAGTTGTGCTTTGTTTTAATACCAAATTTTGTTTTGTTTTAAAAGGTGTCAGATTAATTGGATATATGAAGGCACTTTCAAAAACAATATTTTCCTGGAGACCATTGTCTTTACTGGAAATAATCTTCTCTTTCTGGCCTCAACAGCATTTACGGGTCCTCGGTGTCTGAAGCATCTTGATCTAACCCAAACAGGGATCACTAAATTAGCATTTATCCCATTGCAGGATCTGTACAACATAGAAACACTGTTACTAGGAAGCAACCATATCCAAACATTGGAGATGCTACCGGATTTTCCAACTAGAAAGCTCAAACACTTGGATTTACAGATGAACAATATACAAACAATATCAACTAGAGGCATAGAGGCATTAAAACAAGCTAACAATCTAACCCTCAGTCTTAGGGACAACAAGATTATACACATAGAGTCCAAGGCTTTTAGCTCATTTTCTTTCTACAGTTTGGACTTTGGCAGTTGTAGTAATATTTCAGTGATCTTGGATGGATTGCAAGGTGTCAGCACTGCTATCCTCTGGCTTGGCTCTTTTTTGGGTGTAGACAGCCTTCCCATTCAAGAGACCACATTGCAAGTCATATGCAACATCTCTGTAGACTATCTCTCTCTGCAGTATCACTCTTTCCTGGAACCTTCTGGTGACACTTTCCAATGTTTATCCAAACTGAAAAGATTGGACTTGACCCACACCTCCCTTTCTGAGCTACGGAGCCTTCCTCGGATGAATTTACTGAAAGAATTAAATCTCAGTTGGAATGACTTTTTGAATCTCTGCAACATTGACTTTTCTGCTTTTCCTTCTCTTACCCATCTCTATATCCAGCAGAATTATAACACAATGAACTTGAGTTTTGGATGTTTGGAATCCTTGTCAAAGCTTCAACACCTTGATTTGAGTGGGAGTAAAATAGAAAGCCTAGACTGCTGCAGCAACCAACTTCGTGGTTTAATTGGATTGCAACACCTCAATTTAAGCCACAATAGAAAACTTTTATTCCATAACACAGCATTTGATGAATGTCCTAACTTGAAAGTTCTTGATCTCTCTTTTACACATATTACCATCAATAATTCTCAAGGCCCATTCCACAATCTACATTCTTTGCAGATCCTGAACCTTTCTTTCTCTCATATTGATACAAGCAAGCAGAATATTTTGCAAGGTCTCAGCAGCCTTATTGTCTTAAATATGAATGGAAATACCTTCAAATCTGGCACCATTTTGAATGACAACTTTCTTCAGAAAGCACCCAATCTAGAGGTGTTAACTTTAGCTTCTTGCCAATTGATGGTTATAGAAGCTAAAGCATTTTCTGCCCTCAGCACATTAAAACATGTGGATCTGAAGCATAACAATCTTACTGCATTCTGTTCAGATGTGTTTTCCAGCCTCAGGAACATTTATCTCAATTTTGCCAATAATAGGATCCATATTATCCCACATGATTTATTGACTGGACTATCTGGCCAGAGTATAATCAATTTAAGTTACAATCCACTGGAATGCACCTGTTCTAATATTGGATTATTAACTTGGTACAAGCAGAACATAGATAAAATTGAAGATTCTGAACAGATTTTGTGTGCTGAACCCAAATCACTAGCAGGCACTAAGCTTTTCTCTATAAATCTGTCCTGTAGATATAGCACTGCAAAAATAGCATTGATTACTCTTTTTGTGATAATAGTAATTGTAGTGACCTTCATTTTGATTATGTATGCTTTAAAGCAAAAAATTTAACAGATAGCTTTTGAGAGAAAGGAAGGAAAGAGGAATTTTTTAAAATATACAAATATATTTCTTAATAGAAAGGCATTTTTCAACATCAAAGGGTGTTTCTTTTCCTTTTTATATGAATACCACATCAGTTAATTCTGACAACATGGATTTGGGGAGAAAATGACTGCAAAGGAGGGAAATCAGTTGCTCAGTATTTCATTTTCCAATTGTTGTATGTCTAATTTCATTCTCAATGTGTTAGGTGTTGATAGAATACCCAAGGCGCTCATTGTTGTGACAAATAGATGAAGAACATAGTAATGTAATATTCTTGAAAACAGGGGAGAACTCAACTTTCCAATTGATTTAATTATGTTAAAATATGAAGATTGCATGCCCTTAGTTGTCTCTGAAATCTTTTTTTTTTTTACACATAACAGTGATACTGAATCTATGACATGCACGTCAGAGGTGACACACCATGACTGTCAAACTTGAAGCTGGCCTGGCCAAAGCCATCTTGGGCTTCAGTGCTGCCACACTGGAGCTGAGGGTTAGGGAGGGGGAATTAGAGAAAGCTGGGACTGTGTAGTCAAAATAAAATACTTGGGAACTAAGGATGTTCCCACATCTGGTCAGAGGAAGGAGTGATGTCACTGGACCTTCGGACAGCACTTTGATTGGACCATGTGAATGTTTAGGATTGAGAGAAAATTTTTTACTCCAGATATGTGCCAATATATTTCCAATAAAGCTATTCTTTGAGGAATCTACTTGCCTTGGAGTGTTGCTTGAAATGGATTTATTACTTGGAATTTAACCATTGGTTAACCTGACATTTAACCAACTCTGAAAAGTCCCACGAGTTTTCATCTAATTAATAGTAAAAGGTTTTGGTGACATGCCAATGTTCACCATCATCCAACGAAAACTATTCTTTAAAGCACCCTCGGTCTTCACACAATTTTTGAGGCTATAGAAGTCGTGCTCTTGCGCAGACTCTGGAACCTCCAAAAACTAGTTTGTTTTACTCATATTTCATTGCTGTAATTGACATTACTTTATATAAAATACACAGCAGCATACATGATTGGACTGTAGTTTTAAAAACATATTTAAAAATAAATATGTAGGAAATTATTTTTTTGTTCAGGGACGAGGATGGCGGTGACATGCCAACAGAATCAAATTAGTGATTTTCCAAATTTTTGACATGCCAAGCCCCATAAGTTCACCATCATTGTATTGGAATATATAAAAATTATCCTTTTCCCCAAAATCTGTAAAGGTTTTAATACAATATGTCAAAATACCAGAATATACACTTTTTAAACACTGGTTTATTAGGTTTGTTTCTTCTTCTAAATGAATATGAAGTACATCTTATACCTTCTATTACATTTCAGAAAATGTAAACATGTTTTACCTGTAATGCTAAAACATAGTTTAGCTTCAATGACTAAGTCTACAGTCCTTTTTTGCACCTTATTTTCTAGAACAGTGGTTCTTAACCTTTCTGGCTCCATGGACTGGTAGTAATGGTGACAGTGGCGGGGTGGAAGGAATGGTTTTGCATGCACACCCACCACTTACACAAATCTTGTTGCTGTGCATAGCTTTTTTGTTGTTCAGAGCTCAGTGGTAGAAAATATCTTTGTAGCCTAGCAACAGAGGCCTAAAATAATCTCCCATAAAATACTAGTGATACTTCCAGAGTTAGCATCCAGTTACCTAGGAATAATTTCTTCAATTTTTTTCTGAATAATTAGATGCCAATGGAATATGCCTTTTTTTTTTCTTTTATGATATGAAAAACTTTTCTCCTGGAAATTTACTTTGTGATCTAAAATCTACAATGTTGTACAAATCAGAGAAGTAAATTATTTGAAAACCAGGTAGCTTCCACTTGGAAAATGCCTGGTATTCTTTCCAACAATCTTATGCTGTATTATTTATTCCATGGTCACAATGATGGAATAAAAAGACTCCTCAATTTTCTTCACATAGCTGTATCATTTCTCAGTTCCATAAAATGTCATGAGTCAGAATGGATGTGCTGACACTTCTACATCTTTACACAGGCCATTGGATAAAGTGAGTATATAATGTATATGGTCATAAATAAAGTAATTAAAGTCTTTGTGTCCTGAAAAACACTCTACTTTGGTTGTTGAATTTTTCATATATGTGATTTCAAGTTTACTGGAAATGTTGCTATTTGTTCCTATTTCTTATATCTTTATAAAGATTTATTTTTTTCATTTTATTCTCAGTTTACAACCCACCAAGTCTATGATCAGTAATCTTTCTTCTGTCACTCTTTCATATTTCACTGAAGAATAAATCATATTGAGTTTCTAAGCAACAGAATATTTACCAATCTCTTTCTTTTTCTCATAGCCTCCTTCACATAATTCACATGGAGTTCTGGTGCAGATTGTACTTATCAATGTAACAAAAAATATTTTATGCACATTCTTGTTCTATTAAATCCTGAATTTTTAAAATGTAGTATTTTAGAATTCAAGAAAGCCAATTCAAGAAACAAACTCAGATTTCTTTCATGCCCTTTTTTATTTCAATGTTCTCCAACTTCCAAGTATAAATATTTGCATTTAATAGGCAATTTTTATGACAATCATGGGGATCTTTTAAAGAAAAAAAAGACTGCAAATATTTTATTGCAGAAATTCTAACAATTTTTTATATAATTTGATAATTAACAGTTGGGGATACTACAAATGGACATTATAATATACATCCACACAAAGACTGACAAGTAATACACAATTCAAAAGACCTTTAACAGTTCACTTTAAGGTAAACATTAACGAACAAGGAATTACATGAATGCGAACTCAGGTGCTACAGTATTTTCAAAATGAGGGGAAATATTTGGCAAAAGTGATAAAGCACTATATACAAAATATACATTAAAAGATACATTTGTAAACAAGATAACTAAATGTGCCTTAAAGAAAAAAAGTGAAAGGGTTTTCTCCCCCAGTACAAGTAACTGTAAACTATGAAATACTTCCCAGAGAACGACATTTTTATTTTGGGGTGCATTTGCATTCAGTTTTATTCCCAAAGCACAGATTCAAACTATAAATGACAGGAATACCTGAAGAGTATTTTCCTTTCTCTGCTTGTTTTAAATAATTCATGAGTGGCAAATGAATATACTATCACTCAATGGACATTTAGAAACTGGCTGCTGCTGTCATTTTCTGAGACTTATAAATATGAACAAATCCCACCTGGTTTATTTCTTCCCCAGGGAAATGCATTTAGCATACTTGTAAAGATCTCATAAACAGTCAGTTCATAATTAGGTTATGCTTGGTTGGCTGTAGTTAGGAAACAGGAAAAATGCCCTGGAGGACACTCAATTTTAAATGGACTTCTATAAGGTTATATAAAAAGAAGAAAAATTAATGAATTCTCCTCTCATGTTAACATTCTTGTCTATCATATCCTTTGATGTTTTTATCTAAGTTTCCAACCAAATCGAGTTTCCTTCAAATGTCATTTGTTTAAACTTATTTCATGAATCATGAAATTAAAGTTAGGCTTAGGAAAACTTAAAAGAAACCATGCTCACAAACAGCCCCAAATAGCTTAGGAAAACTTAAAAGAAACTATACTCACAAACAGCCCCAAATAGCTCCAACATGTTCTCCCCTTTTAGTCTAAAAATGTTTTTCTTATTTTAAAAATTAACTTTTCTATACAAATAAATATCATGCTATGAAATGTTTACAGATACTTAATATACGTCAACCAGAATGTGAATCCTAGCATCACTTGCAGAAAAACAGCAAGTTTAATCTACAATGTAAGGCCCCAGCTAAGTATTTAAATGTTATAAGGTACAGAATATCTTATCTTGATAAAACAAGGAAAAATACATCCCTTCACCACTTTTATCATAAAACAGCAAAGAAAACTGAACTGCTAAATGACCAAATTTACCTATCATGATAGCAAAGATGAAATGTAGTCCTAAGATATTTGTTTCTACATAAGTATTATATCAGAAAGGCCAAACCATACTTAATATGACTTGAATAAAGATAAGTATGCTTAGCATGCCATGAAGAAAAAGGAACATTTCCTGTTATTCAAAACCTGTCCTCTTGCAAAAAAGTTTTATGTGAGAAGACAAAGGAAGTTATTTCTGTTTCCTCACATCAATACTAAACAAAGACAATCACTGTGCATTAAAGAACCAGTTTGTTCATTTGAGCCAGTGTTTCTTAAACTTGCAAACTTTTAAAATGTGTAGACTTCAACTCCCAGAGTTCCCCAGAAAGCATAGGTGGCCAGGGAATTCTGGGAGTTGAAGACCACAGATCTTAAAGTTACCAAGTTTAAGAAGCACTTGTTTAAATGAGTTAAGTCTGGCTCACGAACCACAGTATGAATCTGTAGGTCTTAAAACTATGCAGCTAAACTCATTAGAAAGCACTAGATTTTGATGTTCTTAGATTTTTATGGTGGGTGTACAATTCTGAACGAGAAAAAATTGATCTGCTTTCATCCTCCTATTAGAGCAATGCATTTGTGGGTTCAGTTTAGGACTAAGCTTTAGCAATTCTGTTTCTTCTTTGATTATGGCAAATTGGTGGCAAAGCAGCAACTCTAAAAAAGAGTAAACAATACAATCAGCAGCAGTTGGATATTGTAAATTAAAACAAGCACACTAAATATTTACAGTGAACTTGCCATGACCAGCTGCAACCCCAGGCCCATTTTACCTCAAATCTCTCAACTTGTAAAAGTATTTCTATGCTAACAGTTTAACCGGTAATATTTGGAAAGACATTTATGAAGGGAAACAAAAACTTGAGTCTTTCTTTGCAGACCCTGCTTAAGTGACACACTTTTTTTCTGAAAGAAAATACTACACAGTGCTGATTTTTGAGGGGAGGGGAGACAGACAAGAAACTAGATTTTCATCTGAGACATCCTATTTGCAAGCAACTACTAAGAGCTCTTTTTGTGAGGGCTGTGTCTTGAGGGGTCTTTTCCTCGTTTCTGTCGGGAAGAATCTTTGTCCAATGAAAGTGCATTGAGAGAGTCATTTGTAGTCCCTGACTTTGGCAAATCTTTACCTACATTCTGTTTTTTTATAGCAGAAGATTGAGGCAGACTGGGGTCTCTTCCTTTTATGTCCATAGTGCTAGCAGAGTGAGACCTCTCCTGACCTCTGGGCTTTCCCCCCAAATCGGAAGTAAGAACTTGCTCTTCTTTAGGGGGCGAAGTACAGCGAAAGTTCAATAGTGACACAGTTTCTGTTCTGCCCTCTGCTGAGGAAGAAAAGCTGCTTTGCTTTTTGACTTCCTTGCAGCTCGCTTCAAGGGGCGGTGCTGCTGATATCACTTTAGCCTTTGAAGAAGGCAAAACAGGGGCTTTCTGTCTAGGTTCTGGGCAGCTGAATGGGACATCCAGCTGCTTTGTAGTGTTTCCCACCGTGTGACACGAATTCTGCAATGTGGTCAAGGAGGAATGTTTTGTTGGATTTGATTTACTCCCTTCTGCCAGTTGCTTTGGATTTGCGTGTCCTTTTCCTTTACAGTCCTGAAAGTTTTTGTTACCCATGGCTGACTTTTCCACACCTTTTCCTCTGGCATCACAAGCAGAAACAGAAAGGCTGGGATCCAATTTCCTGCTGTCACTTTGAAAATAAAGTGCATCAGTACATTTCCTTCCTTCATGTTGTTTTTCTGAAGAGACTGTTGGGTTACTTGAATCCTTATCTCTCTCTTTGATCAGCAAGGAACACTCTTTAGCAATGGATACCTTTGGCTTGTTCCGTAGATGGAATGGCTTTTGATCAACTGGATCTCCTAAGCTTGCTGTCTCTTCCTTCTGAAAAAACTTGGTATTCTCTGTCCCCTGGCTTTTACTAAAAGATTTAAGCTGATTTTCAGCAATGGTTCTATTGAGCTGGACTGGTGGTTCTGATCTACATGCTATAACCACATTCTGTTCTGTCTGTATCTGTGCATTATTTAGCTTTCTCTGAGAGCTTGAAGAATGTGTGAAAGAATCCAAAGTGATCTTAAATATGTTTTTCCCCTCCTTTCGAGAACCAGCCATTCCCAGTGCACCATTTTCTTTTTCTTTTACCTGTGTAGCTAATGGTTTATGTGCAGATTTTTCAGAATGTTTTAATTTAGAGGAACATGCATCAAGAACCTGCTTTGATTTAACAGTGCTATTCTCCATAGCAGGCCAGAGAATTTCTTGATTACTATAACACATAGGAACATCTGCTGCAGATGGTCTGTTGAATGTTTCTTTTACTGCAGGAACATCAGAATTGCTACTTTGTGGCTTAGAAGGAAAATTAGGCTCCTTATCAGCAGTTGGAGGCTGTGTTTTTTTGGATTGCCTCTGCTCTTTTGATCCCAGGTCTCGAGGCTTATCCTTTTGCACAGTTGCAGCAACCATTGTTTTTTCTATTTTAACTGAATTAAAATACTTTGGGGAAAGCAAAGTATTAGTTTTTAGTTTAGGCATGCCAAACTCATTTCCTGAAAATTCTCCAGTGATGTTTTCATCTTCCTTTGCAGGCTGTTTAAGCATATCTTTGATATCTTTGGGCTTCATCTTGGAATTTGATGCCTCTACTTTTGCTGTACCACATGCTTGTAAATGAGCAGTTGAATCCAAAGTATACCTTTGACTGTGCTTCGAGTCTTGATTCGAAACCAAATCTGGAATGAAGCTCTTCACTGAGGAATCTGCAGTCCTCCCATCATCAGTCTGTTCAGTTTTCGTGTGGCTCTCCAATACTTCTTTAATGTACTTCTTCTCTTTTCGTTTACCTTTTTCAGTATTTCCTTGTCCTTGAGTAGCTCTGCAAGTTATCAAAGCAGAATTCTGATTTTGGAAGCCATTAGATTTCATACTGTTTGCACCAACCTGGACTGTTTCTCCTTTTTGACAGGTCTCCCTTACAGAGGAGTCATCCTTAGCAGTGAGACTAGAGAGTTGTTTTATTGCCTGCTGTTGAATCATCACAGGTGCTGCAGTTGAATGCTGGGTATTTTGATTAGGCTTTGAGCTCTGCAGCTCCAAAAGATCAGATTTATAGAGTCTGGATTGCTGGATGGTTGGTAGCATCTTCTGAGATAATGGCTCAACTTTCAGGCTGCTGTCACATTGGGGAAGTTGGTCATTTTTAATACTCTGGTCACCTTGGAATGCACATGAAGACACTTCTGACTTTGACGCTTGTGGCCTTGAAAGTAGAGCAATATCTAATGTACCTTCAATTGGTTTCAAACAAGAAACAGACCTTCCTTCTAGTTTGTAATCTGAAGAACTCTTCCAGGCCAATGATTCTGTGGAGATCAGGGTTGATTTCTCAATACCAGGTTCAGCTCTGCTGTTCAAGGTTTTGAGGGGAACAAAAGAAACAGAACTAATCAGAGCAGCATGAGCACTGCTGAGAAATGATGGATTTTCAGCAGGCAAATTGGAATTCTGTATAATATTTATAGCCTTAGCTGAATTAAGCTGTTGGCACTCATGTTTGTTTGCTGCCAATTTAGGCTTTAGCACTGGATTGGAATTGTCATCACTTTCTTCAGAAGATATTTTCTTTTGAAAATAATCTATATTTGCAAGTTTACTATCAAATCTTTCAAATTTGACAAATTCTTTTGTTGATGCATTTTTATCTACATTCCCTTCTTTCCCATTTGCCAACTTCTCGGATGAGTGAGGCAGAACATCTAGCAATGTGCACGGAGGGGAAAATCTTTTGAAATCATAAGACAAATGACTAAGTTCATTAAGTGCAGGGCTATGACATGACATGCATGCATCTGAAGCACTGTATTCATTGGACTTCAAATTTGCATTCTTCTGAAGGGTGTCTTTCAGTATGCCACCTGTTGCCTGTGTCTCCAAAGCTGTAATTTTAACTTCAGAGTGATTTGATCTTTCCAAAGCTTTTTGAAATACTTTTTTGTTATCCTTGTCTTCCAGGCATGAGATAATAGGGTTTTCTGATTCATTGCAAAATTCATGTACAGTGCTTGTTTTCTGCAAATATTCTTGTTTTTCTACCAGATCTTCTTTTTTCACAACTATCTTGAATTTTAATTTTTCTCTATCAAGTTCATCAACAGATTCTTGCCTGCCCAGTTTCCTGCAAAGAGGGCGTTTTAAACAGCCTTGCTCTGCAGGCCTCACTCGTGTGACTGAAGGCAATTCCACCACATTCTCCTCCAGACTCTGAAGAGTTATATCACGCTGGGATGCTTCTCTATTAACCTCTTCCTGAGTTACTTCCAAGCTGTGTTTGCGTGAGCATAAATGTTTCTTATCAGTGCCATAAGAAGGAGCAAGTTTTTCTTCGGATTGAACCCTTTTGAGTAGGGGGGATCTTGGTGGCTCTGCACTCTTAGGTCTGACAATATGTCTTACAATAGTGGGAGGAGAATGCATTTTACTGGGGAAAGCCTGAGCTATTTTTGCATTTCCTATTGAATGACCCAGTAAGGGTGATGGAGATCGCTGAGGAGAGGTTGGCTGAGGTGTTGGAGACGGAGTCCTTGCCAATGGTGAAAGGGGAATACTGCCAGCTGATTTGCGCCTTCCAGATCTGTATCTTGATCCTCCAAGCTTGGGTCCTAAACCATGGAGTGTGCTAGGTCTAATATGTCCAGAGCCAGCTGGAGAATTGGGTGCACTTGAACTTGGAGAACTACTTTGGGAAGAATTTGTCCCTAGGAGAAAAAACAATAACACATGAAACATTATTAAGTTCTTCATTTCAATATTTAGAAACTATCATAGAACACATTATTTTCATAGAATCTACAGATCATGAAAAAATGATTCTTAAGTCTGATACAGACTAAATATTATCAGAGATCATATTTCTCAAGTCTTAGAAGTTTTATGTTTGGGCTTCTGGTTTGAGCTTCTTCAGCGACAGACCAAAATCTGTGATCATGCACAGTTTCAATCTGTGCTCTCTGCTGGAGTGCCCCGAGCTGGCTGGTTTCGGGGCTAAGCCACCCCGTAGAGGTGGTGAAGAGGGGGGAGACCACCAGCAGGGTCGAGGAGTGTTGCATCTCTCCTCCCCAGCTGGCCATTACTCTCTTTTCCGAAGGCAGTTGCAGCGGTGGTCAGAAATGGCCACCTCAAAGAAAAACTCTTTAAGCAAGAAACTGGCAAAAAATCTACTTTGACATTAACAGGTATTTAAGCTGAAAATAAAATGTCAAAGGAATAATAAAGATTTCTGGATTTATAAAAACTTTTAAAAGAAGGAAAAAAACAAAAGGGTGGGATCTGGAAAAATGGAGGAGATCACCTGGAAGTGAAAGGAATTAACAGTGAAACTTTAATAAGATTCCTAAAAGATACATTTTAACTGAAACTTTGTAACAAGATAAGAGAACCCCAGGAAGAGAAAGTGGAAAAAAGAAGCAAGAAGAAACAGCTTTGGATTATTTGGATTACTTGGTAATTTTTGGATTTTTGGCTATTGGATCTAAAGGACTAAAATTAATTGGTTGGTTGTTTAAAAGTTTTTAAAATGGTATCACTCTTGGAAGAATTGAGAATGGAACTTAAAAAACAGAAATAAGATGCACAAGAAGGAAGAGGTTCTTTTGGCTTCGTATTTCAATTTTTAGAAATGGAGATCCTGAATTATGAGAAACAACAAGAAATGCCTGTAGAACAAGAAAGGCGGGACAAAAAAAAAGTCATCTCCATGACCAAGTATTTCTATGTGAGGAAAAGAAAGGAAAGGGGGGGGAAAGAGTGAAAAATTCAAGATCTGAAAAAACAATCCCAAAAAAGAATAGTTGGAAAAGTAATTACAACATTAGGCAGAAACAGAAGAGAGGACTACAGAAGAGAGAATCAGAATGAGAGAGAGAAGGGGTCAAAAAGGGAAGGGAGAAGAAGAGGGGGAAGAGGGAAAGGAAAAGAAATTATAAAGAACAGAAACAGGACATAGAGAAACAGGGAAAATGTACAAGGATTAAGGGTATAAGCCTTAGAAGACACAGAGATAATGGGTGAAAACTTAATTGAAAGGGGGATTCTGCAAGGGTACATAAGATAATATTGTTATATTAGAAATAGAAATGAACTTTGAAAATATGAAACAAGTGTGATTAAAATTATAGATAAAATACTCATTGTAATGTAATGTTTAATAAATAAATGAAATAGAGAGAATGAGAGAATGAAATTAGGAAAAGAGGGGAACATTTTAATTATTATAAGTGTGTTATAAAAATGTAAGTGAAGAAGTACATGGAAGAAACATGAAAAAATTATGGAAATATTATAAGTGTTCCTAGAAGTATAATACCCAATTGAAAAGATATGTTAAAAATGTCAAAGATTACAACTAACATTAATGATAGAGTTGAATCGGAATAGAATAAGTATTTTATTTATTATTGTTATATATATCTATATATATTCTCTTTAAGAACTTAGTGCCTATTTTAAGAATGTACCAAACAGAATTCGACTGGAAGTTATGTGTTATATTGGATGTTATAATTGTAAAGGCATAAATTGAAGTTTAAATAAGAGTTGAATGGATAAAAATTAAAAGATACAAAGGTGTCATACTCCAATTAGTAACTACAGGGAAAATTTTTGTTTAATGAGAAAAGAAAATATGAAATTGAAACAGGACAGACAAAAGTATAAATATAATGACTGGAAAGATATTGAAACTTAGAAAAAGATATAGATATATACAGATATATATAATTGAATTTAGAAAGGAATGAGAGAATTAAAAATAAGATTGAGAAAACTAAGGGAAGAGAAAAATTATTGAGAAAATGTTAAAATAGTAATAAGATATAGAAAAGAATACAAAGATAAATATGAAATTGAATTTGTGTCTGTAGGGAGAAGTGATAACCCGGTACCATGCTATTTTCAAAAAAAGAAATTTTACTTGTGTTATGTTTTGTGAAAACCCAAATAAAATGTTTATTTAAAAAAAAGAAGTTTTATGTTTGACACTCATACAGCAACACAAGAAACTTCATGAAAATAAGTTCACCTTCACACTAACTCTGGGATTAGTGTCTGAGGAACTTTTCATTTTTTTCATTGAGACTCTTTTATCACCAATTCCTTACCTGAGGGGAAATCAGGGGTGGAACGAAGGCTTGGTGTTGGTGACCGGGGAGACAAGCTATGAGTTGGAGAACCAGGTAAGCTTTCTCCTGATGATAATGATCGATTCAGACAAGAGAAACTCCGACTTGTGTGAAGAAGAGGTGATGGTTGCTTAGCCAGCTTTTTGAACAGAGATCTCCTCCTAATATGAAACAAGAATTTTTCAGTAAAATCCAAACATCTAAAGCAATAATCCAAAAGTTATGACAACATTTCCCTTGGTAGTTAAAAACTTACCAAAGTTTTACTTGACATTACAACTAGATATTTAGGCACGTACGTTGTAAATCAGAGGAATTTGTTAAAATCTACAAATTATGAGAGATAATTTCTAATATTCTACTCTGGAAATCTGGGATAATGTTCTGATAACATGCTAGGTATCTATCTATCTATCTATCTATCTATCTATCTATCTATCTATCTATCTATCTATCTATCCTCTGTATCAGGAGTGTCAAACTCACATCATCATGGAGGCATCACATGATGTATTGGGACTTATTTCCCCTTAGCTAAACTGGGTGTGGGTGTGGCCAGAGCATGATGCATCTGGCCCACGAGCTGGGAGTTTGACAGCCCTGCTCTCTCTCTCTCTCTCTCTCTCTCTCTCTCTCTCTCTCTCTCTCTCTCTCTCCCCCTCCCTTCCCCCCCCCTCTCTCCATCCATCCATCTATTCATCCATTGCCCACCTCACCTAAGTGACTCTGTGGAGTTTACAAATAGCAATAATAATAGCACTTAAAAGCCATATGATAAAACACTTTTTAAAGAAATCCTAACTAACCAAAATCTTAGTTTCTGAAAAACTCTTGAAAAAAAAGATCTGTTATAAAACAAAAAGAAAAAAAGAAAAATCCCACTGTCCCTCATATTACTTACATATAAACACAGAAAGTAAGGCTCACAACCCCAGCAACTTTAACTATTATAAAAACCACAATCTTAAATTATTCTAATGAAATGCTATTATTCTAATATCCTAATTAGACATATGATTAAACCTTTGGAGATTTTAAGAGATTGTAAAACATGAGTAATAAATCAATAGCCTTTGAGGCAATATTTAATGCTAGTAAGATTTTAAAAAATTGTAAATCTTGAATGAAAATACTATTAAAAAGATACATTTAACATAAAGAAGTACATATTACACAAATGTTACATATTTACTCTTCATTAAGGAATCACAACTCACCTTTCCAAACTCTCCTTCTTTTTTGTTTTCTTACTCCGTCTAACCATTCTGCCTCTATAGCTATTCTTTCTAGCTGGTCCTGTTTTTATTGAGGTATTTTCAAATGGGGTAGTAGTAATTGACACTTTATTGCCACTCTGTCAAATAAGAAAACAGGATCAGACAATATGGTACTACTATAAAGTCTTTATTAAAAAAAGGAACAAAATAATCAGAATATGGATCTAATATGTGAACCAGAAGGGAAAAAAAATCTATTACGTTGGTGCATTCCATCACAAACCCTAAAGGTTGATATACTACTGAGATATTAAGGGAGGGAGATGTTCACTTTTTATTATCACTACTCATTTGTGTCTTGACCAGGTATTCCTGGATTTTTCTTTAATAATATATCTATAGCTTGAAAAAGTTTGAGAAATCCTGTTTTCTATATCTATATAAATATAGAACTGATGACCAAATCTTAATTTTTGCTGATGACCAAATCATTCTGATGACCAAATCTTAATTTTTGCTGAGCAAAGCCATTATAAATAAGATTTTTACTATAAACAGTGTTTTTCTTGCTTTTAGCATTCCTTATGTTTTATATTACAAGTTATGTTAATTTAGAATGCCCTAGTAGCCACTTAACAATGATCTGGGTGCTTGCCAACTAGCTTGTGCATATAATGGTTGCAACATGATCAGTATTTTTAAAAGATTTTATGAAAACCCATTTCCTAAAACTCTTTCATTGTGCCTTTTATTTCAATTTACAAAAAGAAAACTAAAAATTTTTAAAACCCTTCCTCAAATTATTTGAATTCACACACTTTTGGTAATACAGAATATACAGTAATAGCAAAATATGACATTTTCCTCTATTGTGAGAAAAACAATTGAAAGTGGCATCTAATCAAAAAAGGCTCATTTTGTTCCATCAGTTGCTGGATTGAAGCTGACAAATTATTAGAACTGTGGAAGACAGCTTTTCAGATAAAGCTAATTACCTTTTTCATAAAAATAAAGATTTTTCTTTATAATTTTAGTCTCTCTAAAAAATATAAAAGCAACAGTATACCTTGTGCAAGCTTGACTGTAATATGAAGGAGTTCACTTGCAAAGACCAACTGCTGGAGGCTTTCTTTAGTATATCATTACTATTTATCAGGTGTTAACAGAAAAAAATGGAAAGAGGTTGAAATATAATTACACAGTTCAGAGGATAGCTAATTGCAAGGAGTGCTTTATTTTATATCATTACATTTCTGCTATCAGCTTTGGAAGCCATATTAGTACCAGAAGCTTCCATGCTGCCACATTCCTGTGCCTGAGAAAGTAGGAGCGGGGAAGGTTTTTAGAGTGTTGATAGTTCGACATAATAGCATTCTTTTTTTTTTTTTTAAGCAAGGTCATGTTATTCCTGCACCTGGAGGAGGAATGGTTGAAGGAATGTCTCAAGTTGGGATGGTTGATGATTGGACCATGTGATGGACTGATAGGTGCAGGGCTTGGATTTTCATTTTTGAATTAGGGGATTAGGGAAAACCCAGAACTGTCAGATTTGGGTTTTCCCAGATGTGCCAGTATAACTACTCTAATAAAAGGAAACTTTGAGAAAATGCTTCTTTCTGAGTTTTTAATTGGAGTTGGTTTTTTTCTGGAACCCTGACATCTGCCATTTATCTCTTGGGAGATAATATCTTATCTCTTATTAACTTGGGAGTGCATTTTCACCCATCCTGCCAGGTTGACTCCCTGGATGCCTCCACTAGCATGGAGAGGAACATCCAAGGCCTCTGTTTTTATGACATGTAAGTGATTTTATTAACCATTTTCCATTTGATTAACCAAATGCATATGGTTCAGAATCACTACCAAGCACTTTAGACTTTTAATTATTTTAATGAGGCTTTTAATTATTTATAGATCTCTTTAAAAAAGAGATAAACATAAACAAACCTACCCAATTTAAACAAAAACCAAATTGTAAGGAATTGAAATGGATAAAAGAGCCAATTAAGTCTAAATCAAAGCAGGACTTTTCTGAAACACAGTGTAGTCCCTAACCCCTATGGCCCTTTCAAAGCTTACTGAATCAAAATTACTCTACCTTTAATAACAGTTCTATGACTTCAGTATGAACAAGGCCATGCACTGGCTCTCCATTAATATGTGTAATGAGATCACCAGCTTTCAACCCAGCATGATAGGCTGGACTTCCCTCTTCAACGTTCTAGAAAGTAAAAGAAAATGCATAAGCTCAAATATATTTGTCCAAGAAGTATAATACAGTAGCTTCTGGATTTATCAAGAAAAAAAGGATTACTTTGTTGTTCTTCTACATGCCAATGGCACAGAGTCAATCACAAAAACTTGCTCCATCAGTGTAAACAGTTCTGCTCTTTAATATCACTGAACGTTAAAGATTAATTGCTAATGTTAATTTTTCTGTCTGTTACATGCCAGTTTTCATTTTAAAACTTCTACATTCCAAATCATGAGAGAAAAATTTGGGGAAACCAAGGGTAGTACTAACTAGTCTGGGTTGGTGACAGCACAATTTAATGTTGTAAAGTAGAAAAGTCATTTTACAAGTATATGCAAATCCAAGCTCTCCTATTGGTGGTGGGAAGTTGGGTTTTTTTTTCATTTAAAGTTACTGTTGTATTTTTCAAGACAAGGAGATCTCATTACAGCTTGGTCATTTAATGTATTTACAGATAAAGGAATGTTTGTGCAGAAATTAGAGGAATGTTGATTGGATAGATATGCATGAGTACCTTTTGATGGAGATGATGCCATGTTGTTGGCTGAGAACCTGAAAGATTTGCAGCAAATGTTAGATATACTGCATGATGCAAGAGTATGGATCTAAAAATTAATATATCAAAGACCTAAGAAGTTATTTTAATAGGGGAAATGCAGTGAACAACTGCAAATTATATATAAATGATGAACATCTATAGTAAATAGATGAAATTATGTTTTTTAATAGAATAGTTACTAAAGATGGAAAATGGATGAAGAAGTTTTAAGATACACACACTCTGATACAGCAGTGTATGGTGTGCTTTGAGGAGCGCTTGCAAAAGGAAAGAACAATGGCTATATATAACTGGAGGCTTCTGCCTGCTTTGTTATATACAAGTAAAATTTGGAAGAAATGTGAAATGTGAATGGACAGGGAATGAGCTTAAAAAGAAATGTGTGGGATAAAACAAGAAAAGATCTGGTTAAGAACAGATAGGTGAGGAATTAATGTGGATTGAATACAAAAATGAGCAGCCATTACAGATAGTCCTCATTTAGTGATCACAATTGAGACTGGCAACTTTGTCATTAAGTCAAGTGGTTGTTAAATGAAAATGCAATTGTCCCTATGATCTTACTTCCTTTGCTTTACAAATCTGTGAAGGTTATAAATGAAAGGATCATTCAAAAAATGACTTTTTCATCACTATTATAAGAACTGCTAAATAAGACAATCGCTAAATGAGGATTACCTATATTAAGGAAGAATGCTGAGGTAGTTTGGTCCTATATAAAAATATGAATCAAAACTGGAATCAATTAAACCAATATGTAATGAAAGATGGATAGTTGAGAGGAAGAGGGAAAGAAAATCATAGCTGAATTGATCAGAAAAGGGGACTCAGGCAGCAGCAAAAGGCCCTGGACTTTAGATCCCCCCATTAGTATTGGATTCAGAAAGGGGAATGATTCAACTTCTTTTGTTAATTAAATACTGCCATAGCAAGAAATTGCAAGACATTGTTTTTCTAGACCAAATACTAATTTTAATGCCATTTACATTTTTGGCTGAATTGGTAAGTCAAGTTACTAGAAAACTAAACTTTGTTCCTGAAGATTTTTCTTTTGAATTTCATCTTGATGCAGACAAAATGAAAAAGGTACATTGACTGAAAGATTAAAGAACCCAAACTTGGAACTGACCCACAGAAATTACAGCACCTTAATAACAAATATTATCAGCTTGAAGATTAGTAAAGAATAAACACCTGCCAGGATTTACATATTAAGATGTATTTTGAAACTATATTTCATTTTAATAAGCTTAAACAAGGTGAGAATCTCTGTAGATTTTCCTCCTTTTAAGTTCAAATATTCTATTTTAAATGGTTAGGGCTACTTTGTGTTACAGGCACTTTAGTTATATTTCTAATTTAGATTAAATCGGTGGCTGTCAAAGTGTGGTCTGGAGAATTCTGGGTTTCCCCAAAAGCCTTCCAGGGGATCTATTAATATATTAAACATTTTAAAGTTTCTCAGTTTTAATTTCTAATATAGTAAATATTGATAGATATTTGTGGTTCTCAATCATTTTTAAGAATGTAAAGAGGATCTGAAACCAAAATGATTCAGCACAGCTGGATTATGTATTATACTAGGTTATAATACTTTTCCATTTATTAAACTATACTAAATTATGTGCCTCATTTAAGTATAACCTACAAATAAATTAATCAGGTACAAGAGTTTGTAAATTTTACCCAAATAATGTGATGAACTGTGTAGATGTCGCTATCACCTACATATACTCGGATTGCTCGGATAGTGAATCCATACTTTTTGCCTGAAGTATGAATTATGACAGGCTGGTGGGGACTTGCAGGAGCAGTTGATGAGTCATGGCTTGGGGAAGAATCTCTGGAAGATGAAGGATCTGAAGATATGGAATGGGGGGACATTGGACTTCCCAAAGGCGACATCCCAAAAATATCTGAAAAAAATGGTCCTCTGTTTAGGAATATATTCAGGAATATACTGTTTAGGAATATACTTCATATATATGTTAATACACTATATTATTATATTCACAGATTTGCTGTTAAAGAACTATCTGTCACTACTCAAAACATTCCAAAATATTTCTCTTTTTTTCTGGTGGAAAAAATTACCAATCAACAGGTTTATGTATTTAATGCAATGTTTATGGTTAAAATCTCTTTGGTTAAAATCTCAAGATAGAATATGTTCCTACCCTTACAAACGATATAATATACCCATGTTTTTCAGAATATTATTTTATGGTTAAAACAAAGTAGGGAAAACACGGGATAGTTTCATTCTAACTCCTCACCAACCAAGTCTTATAGGACTAGCACAGTCCATAGAAATTAGGAAAGGCAGCAGATATGCTGATTTGGATAACAAGTCCAGAAGATAAAAAGCAAGGTGGCTTCGAATGGACCAATCCTTAGCATTCCAAGCCACTATCTATAGTATCTGACTCTCCCTTCTGGATTAAATCCAGCCCATTGTTTAAGTCAAAATTCCTTTTTCTGATAGCAAATATTCATCAGATAAGGAAACTTCTTTTACGAGAAGGTAACAATATGTTGCATGGGGAATATTAATTATTAATAAAAATTCAGTGTACGCACCATGCAAAACCTTTAAAAACGTGACTCGTTTTAACACAAGAAAGGTTTAAAAGAAAAAGAGCATCCATTTCATCATTATAAACAGTATCTACCTCCTGGAATCATAAGGGACAGAGCACTGGCCGAGAGGGACTTTGTAACCTTTGCTGATATTTTCTTTTTTTCTGTAGTTTCTAATCGTTGACGAGCCATATGAGATGCTTGTTCACTAGATGGCTTTGAGAAATTATCTGTGCTGTCTACACTTTCATTTCTTCCGTTTATCTGATCCAAATGCTCTGAAAAGCTACCAGCTGCACAAAATAAAAGAATCAACACATTAAATCAAGATTTGGGAGGAATTAAAGCAATAAGATGAGGATTTATTTTTCTGCTACAATCTCATGCAATAAAATTCGGGAACAAGCACCTGCACAGTTATTAATCATCCTTTCGGGACGTGGACCAAGCATTAATATTAGTTTCTTTGTCCCTCCTTGCACTAAACATCCCATGTTAATAATTGGTGTAATTTTCACAACTCTGCTTAAAGTTGTTGGATTAGCTTGCTGTCAGCTACCATTTTTGAAATACAACATACAACATACCAAAAATGCTTTTTCTAAAAAAACAATTGGACTTTCTTGGGTTCTTTTTTTCCTTTGAAAATATTTCTCTTCTTATCCAAAAAGCTTCTTCAGTTCTGAAGTGAAACATTTTCAGAGAAAAAAACAACGAGAAAATTCAGTTGCTTTTTGGAAAAGGCAACATTGAGACATTCATGACCTGAATGATTGAGAATCTCCATAAACATTTAAAGCATAAAACCAAAAGAGCTGATATAAAAGTTAGTGCTCATATGAAAAGGGGAAGATTATCAGACCAAAGCTGATTATTTATGTATACTCATAAAATACCATTTCAGGCAAAGAGTATATTGCTTTTTATTAAACAATATAGAAAACTGAGATGAGAAAGCAGCAGTATTAGAAACATTGGAGAAAAGTGATCATCTAATGCTGGAGCTTCTGACTTTAAATTAAACTAAGCTGAGTGCCTTGGACTTTAAAAACATGTGCCTTGGACTTTAAAAAAGTTAATATGAATTTCTCAGGAATAGGTATTACCAGATTACTAATATATAATTTGTATTAGATATTAATTTATTAATAGATTATAGGAATATACTGTATAGATATATCTTGATTTCAACAAAGAATTGATGTTTGTATCCTCATATTTTACTCAGCAAGCTAGGCAAATAAGGATTAGCTAAGTAACAAGTAGATATATAGCTAGCTTGAATACTGTACTTATTAAACTATATGTACATATCTAACCAAAAGATTGTTGAGCTTGGAAGTTTGTTGTAGATATTTTATTATCAGTCTAAATCTTCAGTGCTAGATCAGGGCTTCAGACTTTAGGGCTAACACTGAAGATGTTATTTAGTCTGGTAATGACACGTTTGCCAACAATCAAACTGAGAGAGCACCAAGGACTCCACAGTTCAAATATACATATTTTTTTCTATTAGTATCAAAGGATTGTATCTTGGTTTATTGATGCTTACAAGAGCGTTATAAATCTTTATATCTCTGAGGATGAGACCATGATCTTTATATCTCTGACCATGAGATCATGAATCACATTAGATTTTTTTATTCTTCATTAAAAGTAAGTGTTAAGGAAAGGGTGAGGAGCACAATGAAAAGCAGAATATAGAAAACGTTAATTCTTTGTTGTTTTAATAGATTTTCGTCCTGTTACAAATATGCTTTTAAAAAGTTGACATAAGTACTGACAGAACTTTCTTCTAACTAAACCAAAGGTATTTTTTTGGACACCAAAAGGGGCAAGAAATAAAAAGAAGTTGTGTTCATTCCCCTGTTTTGATATAAAGAAAATGATCAAATGTGCTCATCTGAGTGACCCATTTCACACCACTAAGCAGTTGAAAAATTCAAGATAACTTGGTATTATAGCCCACTTAATAGGTAGACTAACAAAAGCCATTTCTATATATTATGCATCATACCTGAGAGTGTGGAATTACTAACTGTGCTTGCTGGAGTTGTTACCTCTACTTCATCTTGAACAGTTTCTTCACTTACAAACATAGTCTTTTCTTGAACTTTATGAAATTCACCAGAACACAGTAATTCCTCTGAATCTCCTTCAGCTGATATAGCTAATTTTGGAAGTAACCCTGAACTGTGGCGTTGTTTAACACTTTCAGTATCTGAAGAAACTGATGTAGATATCTGTTGCCTATATTTAAAATGATATCACATAATGTCAACACACACTAAACATACGTAAGTTCACAAATGTTGCACAGTAATAAAATATTAATATTACTTACACATCAGAATATTCTGAGCTCCAGCATGAAGATTCTGAAGATGTTAGTGTCATATTTGTTGTTCCTTCTATTGTATTCTCCTTTTCTTCAGTTTGAATAGTGACTCGATCTATACTACTAAAAACCTGTGCGCAGGGGTTGGGGATGAGGATAAAATAATAAAGTTAATGATTACTTGTATCAAACAGAACTTCATAAAAGTGTGTAATATGTTTCAAATATTTCAAATGAATGTGTGTACAATCTATGTGTACTTTCATACAAGGAAGAAATATATAATGGGGTTTGTCTGGATCATTCTAGGTAGCTCACAGTACAGTCAAAGTGAAACCCAGATTATTTTGGTTGTTTTTGGTTTTGGTAAAGAAAAAAACCAAAATAGGTGAGTAGTGCAAAGCTCCTGCTCCTTCATCCTTCCTCTCCTTCTTGAATGCCTTTGTACCAACTTGCCTGCTGATGGCTTTTTTCCCTTTCTTTTCCCAACTGCAACCACCTTGAATACAAGTAGAGCATAAAATGGATATAAAAAGTCTACATACCCCTATCAAAATGCCAGGTTTTCAAGATGCAAAAAAAATCAGTTCAAGATAAATCACTTTAGAATTTTTGTTCACCTTTAATATCACAATTATAAAGATGTCAATTAAAATGAAAAACAAATGGAAATCTTTTGGAGGAACAATAAAAAACATATAATGTTTGGATTAGAGGAATACACATTTATATTTTTTAAATATAATAATTGAATCTTATGGGCGAAAAGAATTTGGAAACAGGATAGTCCGTCTGAATGAATTTACTCACAATAATCCAAGAGGGTACGACTGTAGCATACAGTTATTGCAATTCCATATCAATTGCAAACTCACTCTAAACTTTACTTTAAACCTTCCTTCTCAACACCTTCTTTCAATGTGAAAAAAAAATGCATTTCATGGTAATCATATTGGCATCCTACTGATTCCTTGAGCTGCTGGGAACATAATTTTATTGTCCTGTGAGGATTTGCAGAGGTGGCTACTAAGGATGACAAACGGGTTCTGTGCCCTGAGTTGCTCACCATATTAACATACTGAACCATATTTAACATACTTAAATTTTTATGCACAATTATTTTGTAATCATTTATAATTACATTTTTGTATTACATATATTTGGAAGTGGAATATTTAAATACTAACTTTTGAAAATCGATGTGAACATGAAGAAAACTGCCTTATCTCCAAATTAAAGTCTTCATCGTTTGTATCTTCTTCTTCTGTCTCCATATGATGATACTTCTCAGAACGAGCTATAAAACAACATGCAGATTTTATCTCTCTCTCTCCCCCCCCTTCCCCCAAAATCCTTAGATATCAACAAAAGTACATTTCAAAATCAGCTACAACAGCCATAAAACTTAATGTATGGATATTTGGTATATCTCTATCGAAGTAGACATACTGTCAAAGTAGCTTGTGTCATCTTCAGATTCCAGCTGAGGAATGAATTCTGCTTTCTGTCTCAGCAAACTATTCCAATCTAAGGTTTGAAAGAACTGATGTTGTTTCACTTCATAAGTACCACCTGGGGGAGCAAGAGAAACCAGTTGCAGATTACCATACACACACACACACACACACACACACACCCAAAAAATTGTTTATACTTTAAAAAAGTGAATTACTTTCCAGATTTACACATAATAATTAGAAGGGCTGCAAGTTTATCATGCCACTAATTTTCACAACTACTGAGAAATATTCCCATTTGGAAAAAGGATATCACAGAAAGTACAATATGTCCATTAACTATCAGTGCATTTTTAAGTTATTAAGCAGTGTACAATAATTTTACATTAGACCCAAAACTCAGACATAATATTAAAAGAAGAAAGCTTATTTATAAATCATCTGAAAACAAATATTTGAAAACATTGTAGTAATCAATATTTTTCAAGATTCTTCTTGCATTTTTTGCCTAAATTTTGTTTTACAGTACTTAAATTTGATAGGTAAACAATCTTTGTCAGCATGTAAAGCAGGGATGTCAAACTCATGTCGTCATGGCAGCACCACGTTGACTTATTGGGATTTTTTCACTAATCTGGGCATTGGCATGGCCAGCGCGTGACACATCCGGGCCAGGAGATTGACAGCCCTGATGTAAAGCATTTGGCAGTGTACTGTTGGATTGTATATAATACTCATTTTATTGTGATTTTCAGGTGTGGTTTACAATAATTTCTTAGAGTAATCTAAATATTTAAAGAAAGTAAATATTTTTTCATTGACATATTACCATTTGCAAACAATTCTGCAATCATGATTAATGAAGCAGAACTTTGAAGCATAAGAAATTCCATCTTCCATTGAAAACAAATGACACCTCCCTTCTCTTCCATTACTTCTAGCTGCAGCAAACTACAATTCCCAGAATTACAAAGCAGAATTGTCAAGAGTGAATGATGGTTGCTATTGTAGCTTAGGCAGAAATGAAATGATACACATTTTCGATTCCTTATATTTAAGAAATCCTCCCTACTGAAAAAGAATGAAAATGTATTTTGTCATTGAAAATCATCTGTAGTTTAATCACTAATTAAATTTACTGCAATATACTTACTCATTATGGATTATACACTGAAGGAATTTTCAACCTATTTTCTCATAGCAGTGGAAGGCATGAATGCAAGACTGAACTGACATTACCAATTATATAAAGAAAAAAAAGAAAAAAGAAACCTGCAACCTTGATTGCTCCTATAAATACCATTGCTCAAGCTATTCTTAACAGTTCAACATCAAAATATGAAATTTTATATAAGAATAGATTTATTTTAGTCATACATGACTATGTGTGTCTAATATACAAAATATTGTTACACCTTTTAATTATTTTGAAAATTATCTAAGCTGTTGAAAAACAGTTTCTTCATATTAATTATAATGCTGAATGGGAATAGAATTAAGACTTTTTATTCTGCAGGGAATAGCAGTAGATTTTTAAAAGTACAGAAAAATATGGAAAAAGTAAAATCATATTTATTCTCAGTTATTAATATTTCAACATCAACATAAATATATTGTATTTGAAAAATCTGGAGTAATCCTCTTAGAGATTAGTGAATAAAAGATTGAACTAAAATATATTTTAGTGCCATGCTTTCCATTGATTGGCTATGAGAAAGTCCTTTAAGTTTCTGAATTCATTCCAATCAAACCAAGTTACTTTTTTTCCCCAGTAGGAATAGTATTTGCTTAACAATTACAACTTTGACTTTAGGCTTTTTTACTCAAAATTATCAAACTTTTACTATAAAAACAAGTTAATTTTACGTATTTTAAAGTTAGTGGATTGTAGGTACTTTAATTCAAAATTGCTGCAGTATAATGCAATTTGGGCTAATTTGAAGGTACAAATAGATAAACAGATAAACATAATTAGACTTTTAATAGTCTACAACTTGAGTCCTCAACTGTAGTGAAAATTTTAAGTATTAGGAGGGGGAAATAATTGGCATACTGCTTTAAAACACGTGTGACCAATTTAATGATTAAAGAGATCCCTTTAAAATTTTTGTTCTCATTGTCATAGCAATCATTATATTTTTTTAAAAGTGGAGTTGTGTAATACTATTATCTAGATCAAGGGTCTTCAAACTTGGTAAGTTTAAGACTTGTGAATCTCAATTCCCAGAATTCCCGAGCTAACATGACTAGAGGAGGAATTCTGGGAGTTCAAGTCCACAAATCTTAAAGCTGTTAAATTTGAAGACCCCCTGATCTACATAAACCATTCTAGGTTGTCTGCAAGTCTCAAGCATGAATCAATTCTGAATCCTCCACAGCAGGGCTGTCAAACTCGCAGTCCATGGGCCGGATCCATCACATGCTGACCATTTAGCAAAGGGGAAAATATCATATGTCACATGATTGCACTGTGACAACCTAAGTTTGACACCCCTGCTCTTTAATCTTTACCATGATGTCTATTGAGGACCAGCATTTATTGATCTATTGTGGGGAAAAATAGGAGGAAGAAGGAGTGTTAAATAAGTTTGTGGGCTTCAGCTGTTTGTAAAAATAACGAAGACAAGATACAAATAAATAAACAAATAAATAGTCAGAATAGGTTAGAAAATGAGAAGAATTTAGAAGGTGTAGTTTGATTCAATGCCAGCTTAGTTATTGTTTAAATTAGCAAAAGAAAGAGGGAGGGAGGGAGGGAGAGGGAGAGGGGGAGAAACAGAGAGCACGCTAGGAAATACATTTTTAAACTACAGAAATACATTTTTAAACTACAGCCAGAGACAGGTATTTTTCAAGTAGAAATAAAAAGACCAAACACACAGCAGACTAAGATATAACACTTCCAGCATGTAGTAAAATAAAATAAAAAGTTTTCTAACCTGTTCCTAATCTCTCCAAGGGATTTTGTCTCAGAAGCAAAGCAATCAAATCTTGGGCATCTGGAGGAGGTGCTTCATCCTTTTCAGGCCAGTTGATCTCATCTAGGACAAAAAAAATACCATTTTTATATCAGTTTTTTTTTTCATGTTGTAGGCATACTATGTGGACAAATCAAGCCAGCTTAATTTTCAGTTTACAGTTGTTAATCCTTTATAGATTTTGAGCCCCAAAAACGTTTGAAGCACTTGCACTGTCTAATATTACTAGTTTACTGTAGTATATAACATATTATGCATATACCCAAGAGTTTAAGCACATAAATAAATAAAAGCTTATTTTGAAGTTTGCTGGTTTTCACTTTTTAAAATGCCATTTAAATTTGATTTGAAAAATATGAATATGTGTTGATAACCTAAGGGATCAAAGCTAAAACATTTGTTACATGTACTAATTAAACATTTCATGTAGCTTTGCACCATACCAGAAACAGTATTTATTACTTGTATTATGAACAGCTACTATATTGTATAAAAAGCTCATTAACAGTAGGCATACCATATATTTCTTTCACTTTTATTAGAAATATGCCAGAATATTTTTTTAAAGCTTTTTTAAAAACACAATTGCAATTGTTCCCTTACCATTACCACCTCGTTTTATTAGACCTTAATAGCATATTTTATAAAATATATTGGGAAATGAGTAAAAATAGATTGCTTGACATAAACAACAGGTATCTCTTTCTATGCATCTGGAAAACATGAAAGAACACCAACTAGAATTGTGATAGATGTGGTTCAATTAGCATTTAGTTTTGCCACAAGCTGCAAAATAATACTTTGATTCAGCCTGCAAGTTACTATCTAAAAGGTTATGGAATTTTAATGAAAGAAGACAGCTGCTACAGAAATAACATCATACTGTAACAGCCACCAGTGAAATCATTAACAATCTGTGAACTACATTTGAATTCTTCTTTTCCCCATTATTTATTATTTGGGAAACAGTTACTATAGGTTTTTATTACACCCCTTCTAATTTATTGCATTACGCTATTAGGCATTTTCCATTTTATGCAAATTAAGTCAATGAACTTTTTAAAGTATAGATAAATTTAAGGTTTGACTAGACTATGCTACTTTGAAGCATTAATCTAAATAGTTTCTTTCTGTTTAAAGCACCTGACATTTTTTTTATTGCTTTCTCCACTCTTTTCAAAATATATGTAGTCACTCATTTCTATAATGTAATTGCTCTGTATATGACTAATGATATCTTAATTTTAATTTCTTTATGATCTTATTCTTCTCTGGCAGCTGTGTAGCAAATTATTTTTCCTTTTCCATTCCTTTCCCTGGTTCTTTAATCGGTATTGCTCTATACTGAGAACATGCAGACAGAAATTGTTCTAAATGTGTATTTAATACATAGTCACAACTTTACTAGCATTTGTTAATGTCATTGTGATTGCTGTCATTATAATTACTGAAAAGCAAACACATTTACTCAGATGACTTTACAATTGGGATGTGTGTCAAGAGAAAAGGTTCTTCTAGCAGTGAAAACTTTTAACACTTTACAGAATGGGAAAGCATGGAAGTGATTCAAATTATAAAAAACAAATTACACATTCTAGAAATAATATACAATAATATTTCTTAGTGAATTTATTCTATTTTTTTCTGAAGTTTAAATTTGCAGGCATCATTCTTGCCTGATGGGCAAGAAGGAGATTAGTTATGGATAGCTAATATAGTATTATAGGCTTTCATAAATAATAAAACCCTGATTGAGGAATTAAAACTGGTCAAGAAGTGTCACAGTCATACCCAAGCCCAAAGACAACATGTTGAAATCTAATCGAATTCAGTTCTTCATTTGTATATATGCCTAGTAAAATCCTGCCAGACTAAAGGCATAATCTTTTAACCTAATAGATATACTTCGGGAGATTTTAAAATGAGGCTACTCTGAACTTCCTCCAACTTCTCCATCCAGTTCAAGGCTGTGCAGGCTTCTGTTTTGGGGCCCTATCTGGGATGTGCAGCATCCTCCCTGAAACCACAGTGCCACAATTCCCCCACTTCTTGCTCCAGCTGCACTTTCCATCACAGGTAGCCATCCCAAAAGGAAAGTGTGTAATGATATAAGGAAAATCACTTCTGTCTTGTGATAATTACCACTGATAACTTGTCCAAATAGCTCCTCTGGTGTATCTCCAAAGAATGGCACACACCCAACAAGAAACTCATAAAGGATAATTCCCATGGACCACCAGTCTACCGGCTTGCCATAACCTTGCCTCAGAATCACTTCTGGAGCAATATATTCTGGTGTACCACAAACCTAAATAAGGAATTGGTAAAAAATAAAACAGTAAACTTTAATGCCTATCATATTAAATAATTTCAAATTTTCTTTTCCTTTTTTAATTTTGGAAAACATGTTAATATTTCACATTTTTCTAATAAAAGTTTCTAACAACTTGCAGGTAAAAAAAAATATTTCACAGATACTGTCTGCCAACTTGAAATAAAAATACATTATACATATATTTATACAGATTATGTTTGGATTATTCTTATTTTAAATTGAAAACTTGAAGATTTTACTCTTAGAGTGAACAGATTGTGGGTAAATGGTAATGAGGCATGCTTAAAGGGAAATGGGCCATAGCTAGGATTTTTAGCATCCTTGATTGTACAATGCATCATGAGTTTCGCAAGTACTCTGCTGAGACACTGAATTCTTTATAAAAACAACGTTCAATTTGTCTCTTTCCAACCTCACTTGCTTTCAATTAGATCATTCATCTTACTAATAGACCATAATGGTGAAAAATCTGAAACAATCTGCAGTGCAAAAATAAAGATAACTCTTATATAGAAATTTGCAATACTATTATAGAAATTAAAAATAATTTGCTAAACTTTTGGAAAGAAAACAAACATTGCTTACCTGTTTATCCAGAAATTCTCTAGCATCCTTCTCAATATGACCCTCATAAAGATTGGTAGTCATACTCATGAGGCCAACCTTAGACAGCCCAAAATCTGTTAACTTTATATGTCCCATGGATGTTACCAGTAAACTGGAAAAGAGAATAACAATAAATAACTATTAGCCACTTCGTTACTGTTGTAACAGAACAAGGTTTTCAAATCACCAGTTAATATTAAGTATTTATTATAATCACATCCTATCTGCAAGAATACTGGAATTATTATGACACTTGAAATGTGGTTTTTCCTGCAGTATATTTAATTTTGAAAACAAAGTACTACTAGCTTAGTGAGATCCATCAAATCACAAGATAGTCTTCAGGGATAATGGGAGAAGATTTGACTCCTTAAAAAAACTAATCAATTTGTAAACTTATCAGATTTTAATATTTTGAATATTTAATTAATTAAATATTAAACATTATAACACCAAAATTATAATGCATTGGTACACTCAATTAAAAATTTAAAAATGGAAATTATAAAATATTAATCAATGAACACATTATGAACATAAATATCTTGAAAATCTGTACTAATATTCATCATAATTATGATTTACTTCATATACCATCCTTCTTTATCTAATTAAATCATAATGATAATCACATTGTGAATTCTGAATTTATTTAACAAGAATAAAATAAACATTTGTTTCTTGCTTCATATTATACACTCCTAGTTTTTCTGTAAGTATTTTCTGTTAATTATATGCTACATACATACTTATCAGGTTTCAAATCTCTGTGTACAATTCCATAGTTGTGAAGATATTCCAATGCTAAAACAGTCTCAGCAAAATACATCCTGGCCATATCTACAGGCAAAGGACCCATATTTTTCATCAAAGTAGCACAGTCTCCACCTAAAACATAATGCATATTGCTATATTTTATTCCACATAGAGAAATCAACCACAACATTCCGACTAGCAAACAGCTGGAAGTATTAAAAACAAAATTACCTTGTTAGTAAACAAAAAACAAAATAAACTTCAGTGTGGACATATAGAAATTCTTTTTTGGAGGGAGTTCAGGTTAAAATTTGAAAATATTGTACACTAATTTGCTGATTATGCTATAGCGAAGAAAGTATTTTTGCTCATGACTTGGGGGTAATTTTGTACCAACCAGGACAAGTTTAGTTAGAGTCTGAGAATCCCACTCTCATTTCTTTTCTCAAAAACCCATGAGGTAAATTTAATAGATATTATGACAGAAAAATGACATTATATAATATCATGATCATACAGAGAGACTTGATGATATATCTCCC
The DNA here is from genome assembly GCA_015471245.1 of Laticauda colubrina. Taxonomy (NCBI): domain Eukaryota; kingdom Metazoa; phylum Chordata; class Lepidosauria; order Squamata; family Elapidae; genus Laticauda; species Laticauda colubrina. The sequence continues at coordinate 29,690,710 of BLBF01000010.1, read as the reverse complement.
TTTTCCAGCCCTGTTATTGCTATACAAATACTATGACATATGGAGGAGATTCATCATTTAAGTCAAGAGAGAAAACATTTGACATTTCTAATTTTCAATATTCATTTATGGTTTTTCAATATTACAATACATTGCACTTGACACACAATGTAAAACAAGACTGTACCTTCCACATACTCCATGACCATGCATAAATGGCGTTTAGTTTCAAAGGAACAATACATGCTGACTACAAATGGATTTTCTGCAAATGTCAGGATATCACGCTCAACAAACGCCTGCTGAATCTGGTTTCGAAGAATGAGATTCTGTTTGTTAATCTTTTTCATTGCAAATCTCTGTCTTGTTTCTTTATGACGCACTAGGTAAACAGCACTTGGAAAGAAAAATAATGGGGAATTATTAAATCAATTACAATTTAAAAATCTGTAATAATAAATAGGTGTGCAATCTGGAAGGGCAAGTTTAACATTTGAGAGGTTACAGAATTTATTTTTAATTCAGCTTGCTATCCCAATCTATCTACGTACTCAACTACAGAAAAGAAGCATCGATACTGTTTTGATAATTATCCCTAAGTTCATTTCATCAAATTTTTCATAAAAAAGATATGGCACAATATTACAATTGTAATGATACACAGATAAAATGTTTTTTTTTTAAATAAAGTTTTATTTGGGTTTTCACACACACAAAATACAAGTAAAACATATTTTTTGAAAATAGCATGGTCCCAGGTTACACTTCTTTATACAGACACAAACTCAATTTCGTGCTCATTTTTGTGTTCTATTCCATATTTTATTACTATTTTGCATTTTCTATTTAGTTTTTCCCCTCTTTTAATTTTCTCAACTTTATTTTGATTATCTCATCTCAATTCAAATAATTATGTTTATACTTTTGTCTGTCCTGTTTCAATTTCATATTATCTTTTCTCATTAAACAAATTTTCTCCTGTAGTTACAAATTGGAGTATGACACCTTTATATCTTTTAATTTTATCCATTCAACTCTTATTTAAACTTCATTGTACACCTTAAGATTATAACATTCAATATAATACATAATTCATAACTTCCAATGGAATTCTGCTTGGTACATTCTTAAAATATACACTATATTCTTTAAAAAAAGGATTATAAATATATGTAATTAAAACCCTCATTCCATTCCAATTCAGTTCTATCATTAATATTCATTAAAGTCTTAACATCTTTAACATTTCTTTTCAATTAAATACCATACTTCCTTGGGGACACATATAATTTTTCCATAATTAATTTTTCCCCTATTTCTCTTCACTTATATTTTATAAATCATTAAATATTCATTTTATTACATTTATTTATTAACAAACATTCCACTAAATTATAACTATTTTATCCATCATTTTGATCATACATTGTTTCTGAAATTATTTCTATTTCTAATATAACAATACTATCTTATGTATCTTTGCAGAATCCCTTTTTCAAATAGATTTTCACCCATTATCTCTAAATAGGCCGTTTCTCTATATCTTGTTTCTGTCCTTTATAACTTCTTTTCCGTTCTTTCTTCCCTCTCTTCTTCTTCCTCCCCTTTTTGTCCCCTTGTGTCTCTACTTCTAATTCTCTCTTCTGTAATCCTCTCTTCTGTTGCTTCCTAATATTGTAATTATTTTTCAAATTATTCTTTTTTTTTTGGTTGTTTTTTCAAATCTTAAACTTTCCACTGTCTTTCCCCACTTTTCTTTTTTTTCCCCACATAAAATTACTTGATCATTAAAGATGGCTTCTTCTTTGTCCCAACCTTCTTGTTCTACAAGTGTTTCTTGTTGTTTCTCATAGTTCCAGATCTCTATTTCTAAAAATTGAAATACGAAGCCAAAAGAACTTCTCCCTTCTTGTGCATCTTCTTTGTACTTTTTAACTTCCGTTTTCAGTTCTTCTAAAAGTGGTGCCATTTTAAACACTTTTAAACAATCACCCGATTGATTTTAGTCATTCAAATGCAGTAACCAAAAATCCAGAAGGCAACAAGTAATCAAAATACTCCCAAGCTGTTTCTTCTTACTTCTTTTTTCACTTTCTCTTCCTGGGGTTTTACTATTTTGTTGCCATGTTTCAGTTAAAATGTATCTTTTGGAAGTCTTGTTGAGATTTTACTGTAAATTCTTTTTAATTCCAGGCAGTCTCCTACCTTCCAGATCCTGCCCTTTTATTCTTTTTCTCTCCTTTCCTGCTTTCAAAAGCTTTTAAGTATCCAGAAATCTTTATTATCCCTTTGACATTTTATTTTCAGCTTAAATGCCTATTGATGTCAAAGTGGATTTTTTTTTCAATTTCTTGCTTAAGTCTCTTCGCTGTCAGTATAGGGAAAGGAAGAGGAGGGGGAAAAAAATCAAATCCTTTGCCTTTTGTCTCCTTCACTGCTTGAAAATCTTCTTTGGGAACAGTGTTATTTTTTTTTTATAGTTTAAATTCCAGGGTACCTTATTTATTGCTTTTGCTGTTTGATCAGGTCAACCAAAACTTTCTCTTCTTATCTTCCTCCTGCACATTCTTTTCCAGTCGAGTTCTTCTTTGGGGTGGCCATTTCTAATCACCACTGCAACCGCCTTCAGGAAAGGGAGTAATGGCCAGCTGAGGAGGAGAGATGCGGCTCTCCTCAACCTTGCAGGCAGTCTGCCCCCTCTTCACCACCTCTACAAGGTGGCTTAGCCCCGAAACCAGCCAGCTCGGAGCGCTCCAGCAGCGAGTACAGATCAAAACCACGAAGAAGCTCAAACCGGAAGACAGATAAAATGTTATTGTACCTGGAAATGTTCAGTTTCAAAGGAAAGTTGAAAGATTGTAAATGATAGTAATAAAAATTCATTTATTATTCCAATGTCATGTATATGCTCTAGGCACCTTATAAATAAATAAAACAACATAAAACAACAATTTTACAATAGTAAAAACAATATGAAAACATTTAAAAATCATCATAAAATTCATAGCTGAGATAATCACTGTAACATTCAAAACCACCCCTGGGCCAGTTCTGCATTAATAAATTAAGAATTAATTATTTAATACTAAGTGGTATTTGAACAAGTGCTTTTGAACAAATTATATCCTACACTTTAATCAAGGTATTAAGTCCTATTGATCTCCATTATATCAATCAAATCATAATTGCATTAATACATCAAGATTTCTTGTCTCATATAATCATTGAAGTCAAAGCATATGTGTATGAGGTAGCAATGTCTCAGGGTCAGGTGATCTCCATTTGTCACCTTCCCAGCAGGCTTCCATCAAGAAAACTCAAGGGAGAAGCTAGATTCACTTAATGACCATGTGATTCACTAATGACTATAGCACACAAGTCATAAATTGGGCATGGTCACATGATCACATTGCTTAGGGATGGAAGTTCTGGTCCCAAGTGGGAGTTGTAAATTGAGGGCTATCTTTCACTGTATATATCTCTTCAGCATTTTGGTAGCCTATCTCTGAACCCATTTTAGTTTTTCAATGTCTAGGTCTGATGGTGGTGCCCAAAACTAGATACAGTATTCTAAATGGGTTCTGACTAAAGCAGAGTGAAGTGACATCATTTAAGACATTCCTCTTCTAAAGGCCCTGTCCCACTGCACTTACGGATGCAAAGAGGATGTAAAACGTTAAAAAAAAGCTTGCCATCCGTTGGAAAACGCAATGCACGTACTCATTGCATACGTGTTTCATACGCTCTATCCATCGAGGATCCGTCCACTGCGATTTCATTCGCGCAAGAAGTTTTGAGCTGCACAAAACTTTGTGAACGGATGAACTTTCCGCCGTGTACGATGTAAATCCGCGACATATGAGCAACAAATGTTCTATGTCCGTTTATCATCCGTTAAACATCTGCTGTATCCTCTCTGCATCCTCTGGGCATCCTCGCAACTCACATCCGCTGCAGCTGAAAACGGAAAGAGGGAGGAAAGAAAGGGTACATGGAACATCTATACATCGTTAGTAGCACAGAAATAGGAAGGATGAGTTTGCATCCGATATACATCCGTGCAGCATCCCCTTTCTTTCCTTTAGGCGTACGTGATGCATCCGCTTCATCCACTATGCATCCGCTTTGAAATTCTCCCCCCGAACCCCTTCGGAGGTGTCATCCGCTTTCATCCACTAGGCTTCCTATGAACACCCGTTTAACATCCCCGCTACATACTACCCACGTCCGTTCTTTTCTGTTCTGTTTATGCAAATTTTTGCCACTTTTTGAAGTGGATGACAACGGATGGAGCCACCCCCGAAATTTTGCTCATCCGCTGTGTCCTTATGCATACGTTTTGTGTCTGTCGGCCAGTGGGACCTAGCCTTAAGGAATAGGAGGATGGATGACACCACCACCTATGTCCCCAGAGTTTTCTGCTTCCTTCAAAAACATTCACAGTCCTCTGTAGTATTACTTCCCCATGTGGATTAGAAGGGATAACTTATTATTATGTATTTAGTATGACTCAAAGTTTATTCAGCCACTAATCCTTGCTTTGGGCAGGCAGGACACTTTATAAGCCAAGCTGACAAATATTTATTTTCATTCCTTGTAGTGTTATTTACCACCGTGACTGTTTCATCTTCTATGAGGATACAGCTGCATCTCCTTCTGGGATTCAACATCCTTTCTTCTGTTGGGCTGTCTTCATTCTTTCCTCTGAAAATGCCCAGCTTGATTCTTCTGTGAAGTCTTGATAGCTGTTTCTGAGTTCCAGCAGTGCAAAATAGTTTCTATGTAGCTTGTTTCTAATTGCAACTCTTTCACTGCTTGTCCCTTTGACTCCCTTCCTAACAAAGAGTCACTTGCTGTGTCAATTCTTAAAGTCTCTTTTATTTGCTCTGATAAATCCTCCTTCTTTGTTACAGGAGGGACAATGGCCATTGCTTATTTCCACCAGTTAACTTTTTCATCAATGGTGCTAAAAACAGTTCGTTTGCAGTAAAGATAATGCCAGGTTGTTTTCATACAAGTAACATACATGACAAAAACACTGCAAGTCACACCCACAGAATCCTGTCCACATATTTTCACACTCTGTCCTTGGAACGTGGAGTTCTGTAGCAGAGCTGATAAACCAATGTTAATCAAATCTTGTTAAAGCAAAAACAAGGTCAAAGCAAGGGGGAAAGAATCAGTTTGTCAAGCTAAAGGAACAGAAAGTACCAAATCAATGTTACAGGAGAGGATATAATCACCATAGTAGTATCAGACTGTGTTTCTATGTGACTGAGCAAAGCATTGCAGTTGCTGGCAACATTGCAAGCTATAAAGTAGAAATTTAAATGTCATTATCAAGTGTTTCTTAGGGGGTCACAATTTTGACATCTGCTGGAAGTTATAGAAGAGTGTCATTCTGCAAATCTATGGTGAAGGGTAGTTTGGATTTCCAGAAGAAAGGGGCTACAAATAGCAAAGAGGCAGCAAAGCATGGAAGGTTTTGGTCAGAAGAAACAGAGTTAAGAAGACTCCTCCCTAGCAATTCCCAGAGTGTATCTCAGTGGTGTAAATAGTTGCTTTAGTTTGACAAGATTTCTGTTTATATAGGTGAACAACAATAAAGACAATTACTCAGAAGTAAGTTCACATCTTTCTTAGTTCTTGGTGCCTAACAAATGTAGTATAGATGCAAACATTGGTTGTTATTTTTGTAATGCTTCTATGCACACTAGGACCTGATGGAACAGCATGGGAAGAATGTAGCTTAATCAGAAGCTCTCAGGATGTACTTATTTTTATGTACTGACACATAAAACATATTTATTTGCCACCACAATCAAACAGACATTTTTGCTGTCAATCCCTATTCCAGAAATGTTTTCATTCTCAACCAATCCCTTAAAACAATGTCTCTCTTCATTTCTCCCAATTCCTACTCTCTGAGTTCTGAGCTCTACCAGCAAATTCCTCTTTTCCATCCTCTATTCCATCAAGCTGCTTTCTCATTTCCCCTATACTTCCATGACAGCTGAAGTATGAAGGAGAGTATCACTGCTTCAGATTTATGACTATTCAGTGCTTCACACAGCCACTAGCTCACCTCTCAATTACTTTATTCTGTCAACCTGGGATTTTCTCTTCAGGATCATTGAAGAATGCTATAAAGCCACAGTGGCCACCTATTCCCTCTTTCCCTCTCCCTCTCCCTGGAGTCATCTATTTTCATAAGAAAGAAATGACAAACGCATTTCATTTTAAACAGCATGTAGGCTTCAGTACATTTCTTCTGACATTTTTTCACAGCAATATTTTTAGCATTCTTCCAAAAGAAATACAATTTTTGTGTGTGCTAAGAAAAATATACCAAGGTACATAAAATTGTGACAAAACCCAGAGAATTGTATTTATTTTTACTCACCCATATGCTCCATTGCTAATCAGCTTAATTGTTTCAAAATCATTTTCACGAGGCCTCCTCTTAAGTTTAAGTGATGCATTAGAATTCTTCAAAATAAATAGAGGAAAATTAGTTACACAGACAGTAACACTAGGGTTGTGCAGAATTTCAGATAAACTTCAAAGCATGCATAGGTGTGCATGGACACTTGCTGGTAACTCCTTAAATCAAATGGTACCTTTTCTTGAAACTATGCTGTAATTGATGAAGCAATGATCTTGGAATTAAAAAAAAAAACCAATTAGCTTCTCTGACTATTGGCAGGTCTATGTGAAACCCATGTATTGTGGAGTATCTTTTTCCTTTCTCATTAAAAGCATCACCACAGGTCCTCTGTACATTTAATCCATTATAGTTAGCAGATCTTCAGATGTAGTGCCATTCATCAAATAAATACTGTCTTTTTGGTAATGCCCAGCAATATATTACAAAGCATTATTTTATCAATGATTATTTGCATACTGTGTTACAAAGCGTTTAACATCATCAAGAGTAACCATAACAAAGTAATTACAATCAGTCTTAGATGAGAAATACAGTGTCATCATTAACATCTAACACTTAATGTTTTCTCTAAACTTTTTTTTTTGTCTTGCAGCGTTAAGAGTTTTTATGTCTGGACTTTGAAGTGAATGTTAAAGTGGCAACATGGAAAGGACAAGAATTTTTCAGTTGTTTAAGGAAACACACAGGTGCTGATTCAGATCCATATTCTTGCCTTATTTACTTTTGTATGACAGCCGAATATAAAAACCAGCTATTCTTAAATACCACTAAGCTAAAATACAGCTTGTTTTTTACTTAGCAATGACATACTTTGTTTATCATTAAGGGTAAGTGAATTTGTTATGATTGTTCCCATAACTTAAAAATATCATTTGCATTTTGGATAAATTCAGCCAAAGCAGAAACTATTTATTTAATAGTAAAAGTACAAGAGAACAAGAGACTTACACTGACCGGTTGATCTGTTTCTGGAGTGGCTGCTGCTCCACTGTCATAGTTAGTCAGCTGAGCTATTTCTATCAGAAAAAAGAATATCCTTTTTAGAATATATTCCAAAGTTTTAAGTTAAGTTTTATTAGTATTGTTTTATGTTATGTAATGCACTATATCCTAGCCTCTAAGATGGGAAGAAAAAATTTAATTCAGGATCTTCTTAAGTGGTATCAACTTTTCACATCAAGATACACTAAATTAAGATCAATGTTAAGTTAGATTCTATCAAGTTCAAATGCACCAGTATAAAAACAAACAAAGGCTTCGAATGAACTGTTAGGCTTTATATGAACTGTTGGTTCACTGAGAATCAAAAATCCCAGTCATAGGCCATCTAGTCAAATTTTTGCTCAGTGTGGCTTTTGAATTCTGATGTGCTGGCATCTTAAAACAACATACACATTTATAGGATGCTCCATAAATTATATTGGGGGTTTTTTTAGTAAAAAAATCATTAGATTTTAAGGTTTAGTATTAAGAATAATTAATTGGTTTGCAAGGATTTCATCTTCCATATTTAGAAATAATATGCATAAATGAATCATAGAGCTTATCAGGAAATTTAGTAGATTATATGGCTACTCTATAAGATATATTTGATATCTTCTGAACATTTCTGTTAATTTACTTGCAGCAAACATGTAAGGAATGAAATATTTTAAAAATGTAAGATATGTCTAAATAGTTATATTCCTTTTTTAAAAAATAATAGATTTGAGCTTTATTCTTGCCAAATGCAGAAATTCCAAGATTATAATCACACAAGACACATTCTTGTTTATCTTCCCCATACTTTCCATTGTAATCTCAGAGTATATTTCTACCAGTAGTTTCTGTTCTGTAGAAGCTATTGGTAGAAATCATAAATACAATCTTAAGTGTGAACTATGTTTTTCTTTTATTTATGATATGTAATTAACATTACTACAGTAATTCTAAAGATTTGAAACTTTTTAAATTTTTCCCGTGTCTCTTCAATAAGATCTTCCTATCTATCTTAATCCTATGTTGCCAGACTACATGTTGATATCACATACAATCATGGCAAGTTAGCAGAAAGAAGAAATTATTAGGGAGAACCTATCTATATTTTCAAATTAGTGCAAGATCCGAAGATGTGAAAAGGCAGGACCCATAGAATTGCCAAGAGTGGGTTACAACTGAACAATCATCATCTTAAATGAATTATTTTAGAATGGGTGCAGCTCAAAAAGGAAATAAAGACTTGGTTTTCAGACTTCTTATGTTTGGATATCAGCACGATCTAACTTAACTGTCAGCAATGCAAGGGTGCTTCTAGAAGTTGCATAAATCACCCCCTTTTTGCTACACCAATTGATCACTTCTTCAAGAGTATATTTTGGACAGGAAAGCAGTGAGGACAGATCTCTTACAGCAGATCTTGGGGGTCACCAGAAGTTATCTACCAGCAGAAGTGATATGTACCTCATTCTAATTTCCTCTGTGTCAATGCACTCACATTTATTCAGGTAATGCAAAAATTCACACGACTGGAAAAAGACTAGTCTTTTTATATGAAAATCTCCATGTAAATTATGTCTGTGTTTCAAACTTTGTTATTGCATTATAGATTTCCTTACGATGAATATTTTAGTCACAGGAACAAATACAGATGCAGAAACTTAAAAAACACAAAGAGGCTTATTTTGTGGGTTTGTACAGATATTCCTCAACTTGTGTGTTCAGCAGCCAGTCAATAATTACAATCGTGTTCTGACCTAGGCTTCAGCTAATGTGAATTCCTATCATTCACATCCAGCAAAGTCCCTGCAAACAGTCCTTCAAGGTGAATTATAACCACAGACCTTATCAGGCTTGGAGAGCTACCAAGTTGATATCTTCCAAGCGCAATGCTGTATAAGAAAATATTAGGCAAAGAGTCTCTGAGAGTCACAAACAAATCTTCACACTAATTAAATTAACTAATTGTATCCTGCAAAACCCCACTTCCCTTTCATTCCTCTGTATTCCCTATGGGAGGGCTATTCACTGTCCACCAGTGCCTTTTCTCCCAAGCCAATCCTTGTTCCTTAACTATTCCCTTCTCCTGGCAGCTCGGCACATGCACACATCAGAAACAGGCTCCAGAACTGGCCCATGTTTCTCCCCAACTTCCTCACTGTCTGATTCTACCACCAGTTCCACTAGCCGTTGGCGGGCCACAACAAATGGCACTGAAAAAAGAAGACGTACAACCATCATTCTACCCCCTGCATCAAGGAATTGTGATCATGGCTTCTTGGCAAAAAGATCACCCAACATCTGCAGTGTCCCATCGTCACGACTGTCATTTGTGAATTTCCCTGCCAGGTTTCCATAAGCAGTCAATTGGGAAGCTAGCAGGGAAGGTCACAAGTCACTCTGGTAAATCACTCACACTCTTTACTGCCTGATAGCAGCTAGCCCTTGTCCTACTGTGCCTTCTAGGAAACTCGCACGCCCTCCACCACCCAGCAGCAGACACCCTGGGCCCCAGTGTGTGCATGCCGTACACGACATCTTAGATCTCTGCTGGCCTGTATGTGAGCTGGCTGGGTTTCCCTTAATGACCTCTTATTCTTGCTGAATGATGGCAATGGGGGAATACCATCATAAAGCAATATGGTCTGTTTTATTTGCTTTATGACCACATTGTTTAGTAATGGAAATTCTGGTACCAATTACCATCATTAACAGAGCTCTACCTGTACACACAATTATAAATATTGACACAACTTGTTTACTTTGAAGCTGAAAGCATGAAGAGAAAGATCTTATCATGGCAAATATAGCATTCATAATTCAAAATGTATTTATTTAAATCACAACCTAAGTCAAACATGCCTGGAGGGTATTCTTTCAAATCAAACCCAGCATGTTTTATTTAAGATGAAAGAAACTTAGAACAAAAACATAAAACTTGAGATTAGCTTTACTATCAATATATAAATGTGAAACTTTATTAAAGAAGTGCTGTGAGAAATAGCTTTTGGTTTGTTTTTCATTTTCTAAAAACCAAGCCTTTGTAATGTACTTTGACAGTTTTGTCAATTCCATATTTATATTCATAAATAGAAAATAAAAGTGGTTCAGTTATGTATCCTATTTTTTAATTAAAAAATAACCATTATCTGAGAAGTGCACATTATTTGTAAACAGTAGGTAATAATAGAATAAAACCAAATCAGCTTTTAAAGCTGAAAGCTACAGAAACATTTTGTAATGCCTGAAGACATTTTTTAAACTCATCTAAATACCATTAAACACCTGCTTTTTTATTTTATTGACGTAAACCATTTCTAAAGAATCATAATTCAAAAAGGTAAAGATTTAATCTAAAAGCCACAGGGAAAATTTCAACCTGGGGAACATTTCTGAAATACAGTGACCACACTCCAATAAATGATGGATTTGCTATTTATTGTTCTGTGTAAAAAATAGTTTTATCTAGCATTATCTGCAAAAGCTGCATGCATCATTTTATTTGAAAAGAAACTGTACCTAACGGACAAAAAAGTAAAAGATGTAATTTTAATTCCAATTACTGGAAAATTCCATTGGAAGCAAAGAAATATATTGTAACTGGGAAAAAAAATCAATGTCCTTCTTTAAAATATGCTTTTATAACATAAATCAGCAGCTGTAAACTTGGCTACTATAAAGTTTCCATAATACAGCACAACAAATAAAGCAATACTAAATTTATATTAATCCTAGAGAGAAACTGAATACTCCTTTGCTACTATTTTAATTGTTTTATCAATTATCATATATATATATATATATATATCCAATTTATAATAACTAAGGACCATAATTCAGTTAAACCTAATTTCATTTTGCTCTGAAATATATTTCCCTAGAGATATATTTGTTTGGCTTCTTCTAAAGCATGTAAAAATAATTGATCAATGATACCTTCTTGAATATGGAAGCTGAAATATTTGATATACTAATTTCAGAATAAGTCTTGTTCAAATTTGTTTATTCTAAAACATGTAGGTTACATATTTAGTTTACACACTTTATTAGAATGTGATGCTACAATGTGGGGTAAGTAGGCTACATGACATTCAGACTTACATAACACATTTTCTTTTTAAAATGTATACAAATATAGACACTGTGGTTGAAATTCTGGATTTGTAAAAATCAAAATGAATGTGTCTAATTTCAAAACAATATGAAGCTGTGATTGCTTTTAAACTTTTATGATGGAAGAAGAAATAAAATATATTATGATTCAAGTAAGATAGATAAACCTGAACCTTATGGTTCAAGCATAATAGATGAAACAAAACAAAATGCAATTTTTTTGCCCTAGCATAATTTATAAACCCATAAACCTACTATTGCTTGTTCAGCAAACTATTGTTAATGCAAATTGAACATTACATAGAAATAAAACTATATTGTCCTAGATACCTATTTCCATAATGGCAACTAATATAAAGCATTAAGTCAAAATATAAACATTCAATTTGCCAAATATTAATGATTCTGAATTAACAGATTATGCACAGTGAGGTGCATTTGTGCCACATTCAATTTTATTATAAAACTAGTTTATTTTTATGACACAGATGTTATTGTTTCTTTTCAATTTGTACTTCTACTTCATTAATTGTCCAATAAATTCTTTCAGGTTTTTACATGAAGATAATTAAAAATTGCCCCAATTATTAATGTTTCGATGTGTTCTACTGTAATTCTGGATTTTCATCATGCTTCATTATCATGGCCTACAATCTGATCAGATTTTCATTCATTCCAGCTTTGACAACATTATCAAACATCTTGCTCCAATATGCCTTCTTTGAAAAAGTTGATATTAAGCCCTAACTCATCAATTGTTTTCTGACATGAACAAAGAATTAGCTTAATCTTTTAACTTATTTTGTCTATCAAAGGTCTGTTTGGAAATAAATCCCGTGATGTATTAGATACATATATTGAAATATGCAAGATTAACAAAAATTAATCCCAAAATGATCAAAATAAAAAAATCATTTGTGTTTATTACATTATTATATTATCATACCTTCCAAAGGATCCTTATTCAAACCCAGTTGACTTATGATATATCGAGGGATGTCAGTTTTAATACCTTGTCCCTCTTTTGCATGGCCTTCTGCAGCTTCCAAAAGATAGTAAAATTCTTCTGGATCAAACTCCTAATGGAAAAGGAAGTAAACATGAATTGGAGATTTTATCCTTACCCCTGCAGACATTAACTTACTTCTTGCTGCAGGAAAAGAACCATTTCTGTTTTATGGTTACTCTTATTTTTGACTGATTCTTTGTAAAAACAACTTTATGTATAGCAATTCCTATAAACATGATCACTGCTATATATAATTTCTGAAGTGGAGAATAGGAGGAAAAAATTGAATTAAACTTCTGGCAAAAAAGTCCTCAATTTACTTAATCTATCCTGTAAGTGTGTGTGTGTGTGTGTGTGTGTGTGTGTGTGTGTGTGTGTGTATGTATCAGACATTAATACAATTGAGCGAGAAGAGTATTCCACTCCTCTGCTCACAATAGAATACCATATGCTACCAGGCTCGAAATTTTGGACCTGGACAACCTAGAACTATGGCGCCTACAGTCTGATCTAAGCTTAGTACACAAAATTGTCTGCTACAATGTTCTACCTGTCAACGATTACTTCAGCTTCAACCACAATAATACACAGGAAAACAATAGATACAAACTCAAAGTAAACTGCTCCAAACTAGATTGCAGAAAATACGACTTCAGCAACAGAGTGGACAATGCTCACTACCTGACTCTGTTGTTACATCCTCAAACCCCAAAAACTTTTAACCTTAAATTGTCTACCGTGGACTTCACTCCATTCCTAAGAGTTCTACATAAGTGCACCAGTATGTCTATCGTCCTACTGTTCCCATTTATTTATACTCATTTATTATGTATATACTTATACTTGTTCATACTTATATGTTTATATGTTATGTTCATACAAACTTGTTTTCTCATACATGTTTGACAAACAAATAAACAAATAAACAAAAGTTGGTTTGGTAATGAAATGTTTATGAACCATAAAGGACACATTACACGGCCATTTACCCATACAGAATTATCTGTAAATTCTAAAGTATAAAATATAACAGTGAATTATACGGAATTTGATTGTTATTTTAACATTCACCAGATCATCTGATGATTAAATTTCTTTTTTCCTTAGAGTTATTCAATCCAATCATTTAAAAAAAAAAAAGATGTGTAAGTTCAAGTTATATTGCATTCATTCTCTGAAATTATTGTGTATGTTTTCTTTGCCAAATTTTTAATATATTTCCTAGTTGAAATTTTATGTATAATAGATTTATTTAGACCTCAATGTTATCATAAGTATGTACACAGTTATATCCTGATGTGTTACAGGATATAAGTAATATGTCCATAAGTAATATGGTTTGTCTTTATATTAGCCAGATATTATCTGTTTCTGACAGTATCTGGGTCTTAATCAAAGTCCCAAATGTTTTTCAAGGTATTGTCATGTTTTTAAGCAATGTATTAGGACAAAGCATGGCAGATTCATCACTTTCTCACTAATATTACTGACAATTAGTAATATTAAAGAGCCTGCAAATCCAGTATTTGCTTTGAACTTTGTTAGATATCTATTAAATCAGATATAATGAAGTTGTTCTATTTTCATCCAGAGCCAAGGATAGTCCTCATCATTATTAATACAGGAAATTGCTCATTTTATTGGACAGTTGTATATTTAATGCTATTTAAGTTTAATCAATACATGAACTTTTATGTTTATGATTTATATGCTATACTTCACTAGCTGTCAAAGTTATCTAAAGCAAACATAATCTTACCAAACATTCAAGTAAACGAGCAGGACGTGCAATGACAATAAGTATTTTTCGAACAAGCTGCTTAATAAATGCCAATTCTCCACTTTCTGATCGTTCTTGGGCCTGTGAAAAAGCATTAAAATGCTCTTGATATTAAACATGGACACAAAGAAACACTAATATGATAGACTAAATATAATGAATTAAATAAACTATATTATTTCAACATCATCTCAACAATCTTGAACATTCGAGAAAACCAATACATTTGTAAGTGAACAATTACTGTTTAGCATAAATTGATTGATATTTACCATCTATCATTTGTTAATTTCTGTGGTATAGGAAATTAATAGCTAGAGAGATAAACATCTTAGTCCAAATTAACAATGAGAGCTCGGGAAGAAATTATAGAAATAGACATAATGTGAAAGGACCCTTACTGATTTGATCTACTAGGGCAGTTTTACCACAATGTGTGATGCCAGAAAGTTTGGATGTAGCCCCCCAAATACCCTTAAATTTAAAGAAGTAACAATAAATGAATGATCTAAATGAGATAAATGGGGAAATAAATTCTATATTTTGTACTGTATCCAGAACTGACTTGTAAGAGTAGACTTCCAAAAATCTAACAAATGCAACCCCACCCCCCACCATGTTTTTTCCTGGGTGAAATATTCTTATATGGCTTTGTTCATATCTCAGGAAGACATTTTTTTGCTTCATTTCAAAGCAATTTCATGATAAAGTTCAAATCCCACACACTACTTACAAACTCCAGTGGTGGACAATTATTTGTATATGGAATTGAATTAAACAGATTACAAGTCACTCCTCGGCATTTGGTTTTAAAACATTTGTTCATGAATAAGAAGTTTGTAAATATTTATAATTAAGATAAAAATAATAACAGATTTTGAATAGATTTAATTAGTTTATAATTCAGTTTTTCCAAACATTAATTAATTACAATAGAAGAAATTGATAAATTATTTTAACTGTCAAAATTTCAGAGATTTCTGTCTACTAAAAGCTACATACCAAATATATTACTATCAGTATCAAAGGCTTAAATGAAAATATGAACAAAGCTTTTGTGAAGTGAAAAAATGCCAGCAATAAAACTCAGTTAACCTTGACCTGAGAACTCCTGAAATGTTAGCTAAACAAAACTGTTCAGATGCCTTGTGACTTCCCTAGGCCATGCATTGCAATCACAATGTGCCAAGCAGCAGGGGACACAGCCATCACTGAATGTCACAGCTGGGGACTGACTGAAATGTATCACCAAAATACTAAACTGTATTCCCACAGTCTAGTTCCAAAAACAGCAGGCTTTCTTGCAAGACTACATGGTTGATAAACACAGTAAATCAGACAGAAAATAGAGGATACATAAATGAAAGCCATAAAAATGCCATTTTATTCTAAAGATACTGTTTATAAATATGCTTGGGAATCAATGTAATCTTATCCATAAATTAAGAATATCAAAATCATTCCACTGCATTAAAGCACTAGGTAAAAACTGAAGCATTATTTCAATATGTTTCTCCTTGCTGATTTACCACATGAAACCATACTTTTCAGAAATATTTGTTGACATTGTATTGGAATAGGTAACATAGACTTATTTGCCTATTAAACATAGAAACAATTATTCCAATCGGTCAAATACACTGACATGCAAAGTACTTCCAAAATTATGAAACCTTTATGCATTTTACTCATAAATTTTAAACATCTAAAGAATATTAACTAGCAGAGGAGTTGACAATGATTCCATGCCTAAGAAAAGTCTTTAAAAATTGTAATGGAATCAATATATACTAGCCAAAATGTCAAAAAAATTCTGTTTACTTCTGAAAAAAACTTGCCTAGAAAACAGCAGGGACTTAGAAGTAAACAGTGATTTGAAGGCACAAAATAAATAAATAATCTTTGCTTCGCAATTTATGAAACTTTAATTGATTATACCTCTTGTAGGAGCTTATCCAATTTGTGCTGTAATTCAAAGAAATATCGTGAGGTAATAAGACCCTGATGAGATTTATCCAAGCAATCACGGCCCAGTTCAATGATCTGATGGTGGGTGAAGCTGAGCACTCCATCTGCCAAAGGAAGGATGTTCTCAGGAGAATGGTTGGTGATAATCTCTTGAAGCCTTTCTTCCATCTGAGCAGTAGCCTGTATAATTTATGTTTTTTAGACTTAATCAAGGTATTAATGAACTTAAGCTTCTAAATCAAATTTTGCACAAAAGCACATGCAAAAACCAAGAAATTTACTTTTGAATTACAAATAAAACATTGAACTTAATAATAAAGTTATAAAGATAACACACACAAAAATAAAACTATTTAAAATATTTTAAATAAACTATTAAAAATAAATAAAATATAACCCTATAAATTAGGGAAATGTACATATGTATAATATATATAGACTTATTGATTCCAGATATATTTTCCTGCCCTGTCAATAAGGAAATCTTTACAATTTAATGCTAACATAAAAGTCAAAAGTTACTACCTTTTCTGGAATTTAAAAAGAAAAAAAGCTATTTGGGATTATTTTAATCTGAAACATAACACAATATTTTTTCATATGATTTTCTTGTGAAATTAGCACTAGATACAATTTTGTAGTTTTTGTTACCTTAGGAAACCTTTCTTTGTACACATGGTTCATCATAATAATTTCATGATCACAGCAGGCAGGAGGACGTCCAGGACTGCAAGCAAAAACATTAACCCTTGAATCTCATTCTAAATTAACTTAAAGTTTATAGTCCATATTTTCCACTGATAGCCAGTCAGTTTATTACAAGTCACAATCTCCCCAAATAATGGGACCAGCTTCTGTTTATTTTTACAATCTGCCAACAATATCTTATTTTATTTGGTTTCTGTTTCATTGCCAATTTTTGACTATGTTTTATTTGCACTTTGCACCTACTTCACATATACAGTTAACTTATAGCATTATCTTTTTTTAATGTACTTTTCCTTTTTTTTCTCCTGCAAGTTCGCAGTTTTCTGAAACCTGTTAATGTTTTAACTTTTTATTAATGGTGCCAAATTGTCTACATATTAGACAAAACACAATATCTTCTAACAGAATTTCAATACATTGAAAAATTTTAGACTATTATTAAGCAATTATTTCATGAACCATTCAATATTCATATTATTACTAGTTAAGTTTGGCATATTTATATATTGATAAAGATATTAAACAAATATTAATTTTGGAACTGGTAGGACAGAGATATGCTGAAGCCAGCTCTGATATTTTGTTTCTTATAATAAAGATCATAACTAAAAAATACTGTACCAGGCAAACAAAGAGAAAGGCTATCGTAAAATTTTTCTGATTTATCTTATGCAATGTTCAGAATAACACTTTAAGAGAAAAACTTTTAATCAAGGTTACCTCTTAATATACAGGATGAATTAAAATGAATGGACTTCAGCTCCCAGAATTCCTTGGCCAGCAAGATCTACCCATCTTAAAGATCCCAAGGTTGAGACTTACTTCCTCATATTATTCCTGATATTAAAATGCTACAATGTTCTTTATTGCCTTTTATTTTATTTATTCAATTTCTATAGCCGCCCAACTCAACAAAGTGACACTTATTCCAAGTATGATTAAAGGAACAGTCAAACAAGTGTTCCTGTAGGTTTTTTTAATTATTACCATTAAATATTTGATAAAACAATGTTCTGTATTTATGTGAATTCAATGAATAGGAGAAAAAGTATATCCCTCGGGGGAAGATGGATAGTTCAGGAATGTGAAAAATAAATAAATAAAATAAAATAAATATCATGAAATTGATTACTTTTTTGTGATTTCTCCACTATTTGGCTTACCTGGAGACCAAGATTGTAAGAAATTTGTAGGTATTTGGGGTTTTTATAGGAAAAATATTCTAATAAAAGAAAATATTTACATGTATATAGAAACACACACACACAATTGCAAAGTTTATAGTAGGAGGTGGACTTTTATTCATTCCAAATTTAAAATGTTAATCAAAATACTTAATGAGCAAGTTATAAATCCATCAAAATAAAGTATCCATTGCAAAAGTGGGACCATCAATGTTTATCTCTTCTCAGATTAAAATTCCTCTCTGTCAAACAGAATGTATTATGGCAAGACCTGATTATAAAACATCAGCTTACCTTTATCAATCTAGCCCTGTCTTATCAAACCATATTTCTTTTTCTCATTCATCCAAAATCTATATACTTCCATTAAATTCTGATTAAAGTAATAGATGATATCAGAGAAATCTGATCAGGGTTCACTGCATGCATTAGATTGACTTGGTTATTCTGACACACAAATTACAATCCCCTGTTCAATTATATTGTGCTGCTATTCAATAAAATCAAAGTAGCGAACCACGAACATAATAGCTTTTGCCTGCAAAACCTCTATTCCATACACTGTATTCTACTAGTCATAAATACATAAATGTTAAAAGTACTCATATGTTTTAATAACAAAATATATTTACATGTTTTTCTTTAAATTTGGAGATTTCAAATAATTTACATTGCCATTCAATGTATGTTTAAGATAAATATATATTTAATATATCTTATAATATATAATACATTTTTTCTAATGTCCATTGCTAATCATGTTTCTAAAGATTATTAGACTAGAAATTCACCAGAATAAAAATGACAAACTTAACAGTAAAAGTCTAGATTTTATACAAATACTGCAGAGTTATACAGTGAAATGTACCTTTTGGAATCTATTTTCCTTTTTAAACAACAATATAAAACATGACGGGTTAAATTTTTACTGGCATCTCAAACACCAGTATAATATTTTTATTATTATTGCATTGTTGTTTATTGTTTATTATCACATTAATAATATAGGGGTGTGTGCGGGTGTGGGTGGGTGTGTGGGTGTGTGTTCCGATCATTTTTCACAAGTTCCTATACCAAGATACAAGTCATACTTCTAAAACAAAATAAACTTACCTGAGGCTTCTGGATCGTGGCCTCATTTGAGTGGTCCTACATCTATTATCACTAGCAATACTTTCAGTAGCACAGAAATGTTTAGATAAAAAATGAAGTTCGTCTGGTGTTGGCTGATACGGTAACTGGTGTAACTTCTCTTGAGAAGAACAAGATGACTGCAATAAACATGTGAAATATTAATTTGTATCAATAGTTGAAATAAAAATCTGCTCTTCTCACTTATCAACAAGGTGTGTATACAAAGAAGTTTCTTTTTACATGTAAATATGTACAATATTGCATTTCTAATATAATTTTCCATACTGACCAGAAAATGTGCTAAATCAGAGCAGTTGGAATTTAAATTCACAAATTAGAATGTTTGCTTCCTGAAAAATTACTCATATTTATGATTTTGTTTAAAATATAACATGAAAAAAATTAACTGTGAAAAAAGCGATTCATGAAAAACAGGTTTTCTCTTAATTATATGTTTACTATCTCATACATATTCTCGTGAAATAAACTTTGCTCAGTTTCAAATTGATGAGTAGTGGAGAATCTCTTCAATGGCACATAATGTAAAATCTCTCTGGAAACCTCTTGCCAAAGCACTTCATTATAACATTTTTCTAAAAGTTTTAAAATAGCAGAATTTGATAAATAACCTAAGAATGGAGGGATGCAATTAATCATAACTCCTTATGCTTTATTTGAATACTGTTCATCATAAAAATAAATATTAATAAAATTGAGTAATTAAGATAATATTCCATAATATTAGGAACCAAGCATATTTTCCAATGGATATGACACTTCATTAAAAGATGGATTTATTTCAAGGGAAGTAATTTAAATGTATCAATGCAAAAATGATTACCTAATGATTAATGCAGCATTAAGTCTTACATAGATAATAATAAAAGATTAGAAAAAATATCATACAATTCTCACCACAACAAACAGATCTTACCTTCCATAACTCAAACACAAGATTTTTTAGAGTAAAATATTCAAAGTCTAATGAATGGACTAATCTATCAGCTGTATATTTAGGTCATTTAAATCTCTGTCTCATTTACCAACGTGTTCACAAATTCTATTTAAGATTATTGAAATTCTCACTCACATAACCTGATTGTGACCATAAAAGAATAAATACTCTTTCTTATATTATTTTATTTATTTATTTATCTATCTATTACAAGTTTTCAGGTTCATATTGTTCAGTTATAAACTGTTTTAGATAGATTTGTTGAGGCTAGTCGCTAACCTATGCTATCAACATAGAAACCACAGACTTTTCTTCAGCATTTCCATTATAATAGAGAGAAAGAAAAGAAGCAGTTATATAGGTGACTGAGCTAATCAGTACTGAAATTATGATAAGTATTTAATTTAAATCAGACCAATTAAATTTTATTTGAATAATGTTTCTAGAATTTTTATAAAAGAAAATAAAGAATAAAGAATAATAAATAGAAATAGAAAATAAAGAATAAAGTGGTAAAAATGTGCAAAATATTTTAAGTTCAAATTTATTGGAAAGCAAAATATCCTGCTTTGACCTTGAAATATAGCTGTTCCAGTGCTATTTAGATCTTATTCAAAATGTTGGCTAAAAATGTTTTGATCTTGGAATGTGAGGCACATTTCTGATATTCCAATATAGAAATTTACATACCCAGCTACAGGATTTTCTAGCATCATCACTCAATTTCTATCTATCTAGTAGAAAATATGACACAACTAGCTCTACACTGACGATCAAACTTCTCAACAGGTTTTATTCATATGTAAGTATGTATATATGTATGTTATTTAGCTTTGTTCGGATATTTTCTCATGTCATTATAGTTGTGCTTTTAAAGTTGTAACAACGTTTCGGTAGAATCTCATCTGCCATCATCAGGCTTGTATAATGTGTTCGTCTGTGAGTCAGACTTTCACAACCTTTTTGTTTTAAATTTGGTGCTAGCCTACTGCTGTGCCAGAATGGATTTTTCTTCATCCTGATTGGTTGGGAGTCTTGGACCGTGTTTATTGGTCTTGGAGTTTGCTGTGTTCTGGTTGATTGGTGTTTCTAATATCTTCTGTCTAATTTGTAGCTTTTTTTTGTCTTGATTGGCTGGCAACATTGTGTTTCCTGTATTGGAGGCTTGTAGCGCATTTACCCAAAGCCAGGCCACACTAAAAGCCTCCAATACAGGAAACACAATGTTGCCAGCCAATCAAGACAAAATGCTATAAAACAGACAGAAGATATTAGAAACACCAATCAAGCAGAACACAGCAAACTCCAAGACCAATAAACATAGTCCAAGACTCCCAACCAATCAGGATATAGAAAAATCCGTTCTGACACAGCAGTAGGCTAGCACCAAATTTAAAAAAGAAACGGCTGTGAAAGCCTGACTCACAGACGAACACAATATACAAACCTGATGATGGCAAATGAGATTCTGCCGAAATGTTGCTACAACTTTAAAAGCACAACTATAATGACATGGGAAAATACCCAAACAAAGCTGAATACCATACATACATACATACATACATACATACATACATACATACATACATACATAGAGACAGACAGAGAGACAGAGCTCATTCTTTATTTATCAATCCTACCCAAAACTTCCCAGTTTTCTAAAACAGCTGAATCTGAAAATATGTGACAGAAAATAGCCAATATGAAATCACTTACTGAAACTGTTGAACTGGGAGTGTTTGTACCATACCCAGAAGAAGGGAGAGATGCCAGTGACCAACGCCGTCCATCAGTCCTAAAGTATATTTGAGTTTAGTCACAAAATACAACTGCAATTTTACCATGCCAAAATATTCAAATAGGGTTGATGCAATATTGACCAAAAGGAAAATACAGCATTATAAGCAAGCCTTATTCAGTGCATTTCTTTAAAGCATGTGCAAATGTTTGGAAACAAATGGAAGACTTCATCATTCTGATTAGCCAATTCAAAATGCTGACTAGGAAGAAAATAGAGAAAACAGTGGATAACCATCACAATCTACGTACTAAATATAATACATGTAGATTGACAGTTAAAGTAAATCCAGAATAATAATTATTTTATTTGAAAAATGAAACAGAGATTGTTATATTTTTGGCAAAATATTGATCGTATGGAACATTTTTTTGATCTTTAATACATGCAATGAAATTTGAGACATAGAACTACCAACCTAATTTCATTCCCAGTCACAGTCTAAATATTTATCTAACACATACATAGCTGTTGCTTATGCTTTAAATTTCACAACTGCCAAGCAATATTATTCTCAAATATCAACAATACATAAATCAGGAAACTCAACCAAGCTAAACTGTACAGCAAATTACATGCATAATATGAATGATATAACTACCACATAAGAAATTTCTGCTCAACATTGTTCAGAATTCCGCATGCAGAAACACAGATATATTTAGTCCTACATGTGAATGTTAACACTTTATCTACCACATATATATGTGTCTCATCCTGTTTAAATACACATACATGGAAAAGAAACACAGAAACACCCCACACAAGCACTCCTTGTTTTCTCTCTATGAGGCAGAAGAAGCAGGCAGAATACAGAATAGCTGCAGATTGTATCTGGACTTGCTGTTATGACCGATTCAGCCTTGCATAGGCATGGCTGCAACAGTGAGCACAGCTTGTACAGGTAAGAGATAGTTACCTTTCATTTCGATGCCCATGACTGCAAATGTAATTGTACCAAATATAATTAGAAAGAAATACAAAAGGACAACTTTTAAAGTATGGATAAATTACACAGAATCTTCAAATAACAACTGGGATTAATTGTTACAGTTGATTTCTCAAACAAAGAAAATCTGACTCCCAATGTTAACAATTTTTGATGTACAAAGATATACTGAACTGAATGATACAAATTTCTAATTCTTCCAGGTTTCCTTGGTTATTTATAAAATTTATTCAAGTATCCTATGAATGAAGTTTTTGATAATGCTAATTTGATTTTTCTCACATAATGAAGATGGGACAAACTGAATCAATTGATTGAATCAACTGAGTTCAGGCATCAAATAAGCATCAATTGCTCCCAAATTATGTTGATTTTTAAATATTACAATAGGGAGCACTATTAGAATGGGAAAGTTGAATTATTCAACTATATATAGAGCAAGAATATAAATTATTTTAGCATCAAATTTCACTGTTTTTTATTTTTGTTAATATTTCAATCAGTATTATTCTATATGCATACCAGTTTTCTATTTTCTACTTATAGAGAGACAGTGGCGGGGTACCATAACATAATTTGCAACAGAGCTTGTTGCAAATGATTATGTATCTCATTGACAAAGGAGAATATTTATAGCTGAGGGTTGAAATGAAGGGTCTTAGTGCTCTCTTGAGTTTGGTTGTTCCTTACAAACATTTTATTACCGAACTAGGTAACATTATCAGTGCTAGAAGATATGCTCTCAATTTATATTCTAGCGGTTTGCACTGTCAGTGTTGATAGGAATGGTTGTGGATTGTCTTTGGTTGGAATAAAAAAAACAAAACACCTCCCCACTAGCAATCAATACCCAGATCAGCATAGATTAACATCAAGATTAACATCAGATAAAAAATCAAGATGTAAACAATATCCAATCAAGAAACTAAATAAGCTAACAGTAAACAGTCAAACCATCAGCATTATCATTAAAGATATGTATCAAAACATTTTTCTGATGATAATTTTGACATTATAAGCATATATTTTCTTACCTTCGTGCAAAAGAGAAGTGGGCTGAGGCACTAGGAGAAAAATTTCTAGGACTGTCTTGAGGACTGCTGCCTGTTATGAACAAGTTGAATATAAAATGTCTTAACAAAAAGTTCCATAAATCACGAGGTTCAAGAAGAATATGTAATAAATTCCAATTATTATTTCTCATTTAGATGCCACTTCTTGCCACATCTTCCATGCCATATATACTTACATAAAACTAAGTTGTGGTCTAATTAAGATACCTGGCAGGGTATCTTACGTCCTAATTCAAGGAAAGTGATTAAAGTAGTCCTTGACTACAACAGTTGTCTTAGTAACTGTTCAAAGTTACAAGGGCACTGAAAAAAGGGACTTATGACCATTTTTAATACTTATGACCATTGCAGCAATCCCATGGTCACATGATTTATATTTGGATACTTGACAACTGACTCACATTTATGACAGTTGCAGTATCCTAGAGTCATGTGACCACCTTTTATAACCTTCTGACAAGCAAAGTGAATGGGAAAGACAGATTCACCTAACCATGATACTAATTTAACAACTGCAATGATTCACTTAACAAATGTGGAAAGAAAAGTCGTAAAAGGAGGCAAAATTCACTTAACAAATTTCTCACTCAACAACATAAATTTTGGGCTCAATTGTGTTTTAAAGTTTAGAACTACCTGTAGTAATAATTTGGTGAGAAATCTCCCACAAACATTTTTTTTTTTAATTTGGACTGATATTAAATAAATGCAAATGAAAAAGCAGCTAAGACAGTGACGAATAACCATTTTTCTTCTTATCCCGGACTTTATTTCTCCAGGGAACCATATGCTTGTTGGACTGAAGAAACAAGTCAATGGAGCCAAACTTAAAATGGATGGATGCCCACATTGTTTTCCTCAAATTCCTTTTTTTCTTCAACAGAAAATATAATTTCTATATTTAAGTATAAAAATATATTTAAGTATATATTTAGACCAAAGAGTATTAAAATATAACATATTACAATAATATATGTAATATATTAGTTTTCTTTCTAAACTAATGATGCAAATTGGTTATGTATACCAATATAAGTCATTTTGTGATTAAAACATTAAACATAAACACAAATTACATCACCTGTGGAACTTTATTTTATTTCCATAACAGCATCATTATTTACAGACAAAGTAATGTGGGCTTCACGTGTTTAATTCATTAGGTAGAACATATTTCTGTTCTACATTGTATTGATTTTTTAAAAAATCTAGAACGATCAGGCCATGTAGAGATGATTTGGAATGATATAAAGATGTGATTTATTGTGAAGAGGGCATGTCCTTTGGCTTTTTTACTATTCTCATATAGCAATAGCACTGAGACTTATATACTGCTTCATAGTGCTTTACAGCATTCTCTAAGGGCCCCAAAAAATCTGGATCCTCATTTTACTGTTCTCGGAAGGATGGAAGGCTCAGTCAAGTTTCAGCCCATCAGGATCAAACTCCTGGCAGTAGGCAGTGTCAGCCTCCAATACTGCATTCTAACCACTGTGCCACCACAGCTCTACATAAAACCATTCAACTTGCTGCTAAACCCTGAGAATGCTTCTACTTCTTCTTCTACCTTCAATATGTATAACTGGAGTGTGTGGATTTTCTATAGGCAATATATATGTGATACAAAACAAAATTGAACTTTTTATAAGCGGCAATGCCTGACAGAAAATGAATTAGTATCTGAACAGAAATTCTTTGATAAGCCTTTACTGTGCTTCACAAAAATATATCATGCCACTTTACTGAATACAGATGAGTTACTGCATATAGGACTTGTATTTTTCAACCTTTGTTTCAGTATTTGTTTTTTTAACTTAATAAATTATTAACAAAGCATATCATATAAAATATGAAGACATATCAGATCTTCATTGATTAACTACTTACTATCAATGTTCTACCAATTTAATTATGATTGTATAACATAAAATCTCCAACAAATGAAAATGAATTATAGTGTATATAACATGTTATTATTTATTTAGCATATGGTGTTTATACTTTGAGAACCAGGGAGTCTACAATGTTATTATTAGTTGGCTGCCTAGGATTGCCAGTTTGTTTAGTTCACTCGCGTGCTATTTGGGGTCCACTGCAGGGGGTAAGCTAGCTCCATACAGAAGTTGGCTAACAACATTTTGCAGGTATCAGTGTAATCCAGGGCTTCCTACACCAATTTTGCCTTGCATTCGGGCAGGTCTAGTGCCAGTTGGTTCCTTGCTATCGCACAAAATGCCATTACCTTCCACCACAGGGGTACCTATTTATTTACTTGCATTTTTACATGTTTTCAAATTGTTAGGTTGCAGAAGCTAAGGCAAATAATGGGAGCTCACTCCATCATTCAGTGCTAGGGCTCGAACTGCTGGAATACAGAGAACTGACCCTTTCAGGCTGGCAAATACAGCGTCTTTAAGCCACTGGACCTCTTTTATATAATTGGTTAATCTGTACCTTGGTATAAGGGAAGATTTTTTTTTTTAGCCTGACTGACAAATTAAAATATTTCTGTTTTACATATTCAAACTGCTTCTTCTAATCTAGAATATAAATCTGTTAAAATGAAAGACTGGATATCTATTATTCTGCAAAGACTTGCATGGTTTCAGTCCTAACTATTAGCTTCTCCCATTATAAATAGAATAGCTACATGATTTACATCATAGAACAAGATCCCTTACTTAAAAGATTGCCTAATGAAAATCAAATTTAAAGATACAAAAGAATATTAAATAGGGACACTGAAATTTGTTATTTCTTAATGGGCATTTTGATTGAAGAATCTAAGTAGCAAGATTTTTAAAATATTTTTAGACTCATATTTTTACCTTCTGTTGCTTTTAGCTACTTTTTTTTAAAAAAAGATTGAAAATATTTTCTGTCATTTAAAACAGTTTAGCCTTCTAGCTCTTTACCTGACTCTTAACTCTTTAATCCCTTCTCAAGCTTTGTTTTTCCCCCAAATAAACCAGTAGTCTTGATTATGACTACTCTACCGAAGTTCATATTTTATTAAGGGAATGTTGCTGAGGTGTTTTTTTTCTTAAAAATCTCCTATGTTCTTGGGGAAATTCTGATCTAAATGAAAACAATGAGGAATCACTGAAACAATTTTACAGCATGAATTATGTAAACAAACTAATCAGGCAGGGAAGAAACAGAATTGTCAGGGGAAATTAATGTACAACACAGCCCTATTTGTATCCATGCATACTTGGGAGATAAGATGAGAAGCAATGCTTCATTCCTGAGTTTCAAATGCTGTTTCTTTTTTCTTTCTTTCTTTGAGAAAAAGGGAGTGCTGACCAGCAAGGCCACAATTTCAACATGGGGAATGGAAGAAATAAAAGAAAAGGGGATGATGGAACTGCTTTTGGTCCAACCATTTCAAAGTAATATATATTTAATATTACTGCTATCTATTATGTATCTTAATTATTTCTGTTCAGTTCACTGCCCCATATCTACCTGGCTGTTTTTAAGGGCTCAGTTTATTCTGGCTGCAAAGAATCTTCTTGATGGAAAAACTTTTATACAAGATTTTTAAAAAGGAAGGTTTTTTTTGCTGTGGGATATTTAATTATGTGGCAATTGAGGGGAAAAATATAAAAATTAGAGCCCTAGCTATAACCTTCATAACTCACATATTTTCTCTCAGTTTTTGTCCATCCTAAATGTTATTGTTCTGGAGCTTGTTGCTTTCAAAGACTTCAAAAGTGTAGTGTAGTTTGCAACTACTGTTGACTACTATTTAAACCTAATCAATGAGGCCAGACATTATATACGTTGTTAACACAGGTTTTTCACAGACATGACATGAGAGTAGCTAATCATCACTGAGTGAATCAATCTGGTATAATAGATAAGACAGCAGGCTAAAAACTGAAAAACTTTGAGTTCTGATCCCATCTTAGGATGGCTTTGACCTAGTCAATCTTTCTATCACTCTTAGGAAAAAACCATTTACAAAAATCTTATCAGCTGCTTCCCCTGTAGTCCAAACTAACTCAAAGGCAGATATACATTAAGACATAGAAATATTTAAAATAGTAATGTATCCGAACTTATTATATGGGGAATATCATTGCACATGCACATCTATTCTTGAATTATTTTTTAATCCTGAAAACTTAGTTGCTATTGCAGCATGTGCATTATTTTATGTAATCAGGAATTTTACAATTCATGTAATTTTTCAAAATAAACGTTTTAAGGTTTGACTTGCTATTTACGCATCTGGATAGCAAAGTAACTTTTTAAGGAACAATATTTGCTTGCAAAAATATTTAGGGAATACTTTTAATTATGCCAGAAGGTAAGAATATTTAAATACAAAAATAATAACTTTTTAAATGGAGACATATTTTTAATTTCAAGTTAAGGAAAATACTAAACTTTCACTAAAAAGTCTTGCGGAAGGAGCAGGTTATTTGATTTTAGAAAATCTTTCAATCTGTAATTTGTCTCTCTGGGCCCACCAGAGACTGGGGAAATATGGAAGTACAAAAATGCAGATTGCTATTGGTAAAAAACTGGAAATTGTTTTTTATTATTACACACTGACCTTCTTTTAAATGTAAGCAGATGTATATAACCATCCTCCAGCACAGGAATATGAAGTACTTTATGTGTTTTCATTTCCTTATATTAGTGACTCCTAAATAATTGCTTTGGCTCCTAGGAATGGGCTATTTTTCCAGGTCTGGAATGAAGTTTTGTGCACATATGAAATTCTCAACTCAGGCCATTCAATATTAAAGAAACAGCATTAGTGTCTTATAGGAATTCATTTAACCAAAATATTTTTTTCACTAGAAGAAAATATGAATGCACTAGAAAAGAAAATAATTTTTATGGGAAGCTACAAATTCAATCTGATTTTATAATACTCCATGAGTTTTATAAAAATAGACATTGAAAACTACATGTTTATTTTATTTTATTTTTGTCAATTGCTTACAAGATAATAGGTATAAGGTAAAAACATAGTTATGAATACATATAAGAAAAATAAAAGAAACAAAAGGACAGGGACGCTAGGTACGCTGGTGCTCTTATGCACGCCCCTTATAAACCTCTTAGGAAAGGGGTGAGGTCAATAGTAGACAGTCTAAAGTTAAAGTTTTTGGAGTTTGGGGAAGAAACCACAGAGTCAGGTAGAGTATTCCAGAGATTGACCACTCTGTTGCTGAAGTCATATGTCTCTGTCTCTTGTCCTGGACAATAAGAATGGTGGGCATATCAATAGTTGCGGCAGGCCATTCTAGAGCCTTTCAACATGTACAAGGCATACAAAAAAATGGAAACAGAACTGCTAAACTGAAAATAGAATCTGATCTTTGTAATGCAAAATGGGGAAATTAGTGCTAGTGCAGTACAAAGATGGCAGTCCTTTGGAGTAAGCATTTAAGAAAACATATCAACCTTATTTTATTTCTGAAGCACAACCATAAGCATGGTTCACAAAGGTTTGTTTCTGCTGCTTGGGCAAGGATGGCATTTGATCATGCTTTGTATTGCAAGGCACTTTTTCAGCCTAGTCAAGTTGGCCAGGTTTCATGACAGATGTCATCATCAGATACCCTTTTTTTAATCATCCTTTCCCAAAGTGGCAAGTCTTACTAATGGCTGCAGAAGACAAAGAGTCTCTGAGCAATTTAGTCTTATCTTACCCAATATGCTATATCCCTTTAAAGTTGAGGTGAGAACAAGGAAATTATCAGGAAAGAAGAACAAGGCAGGCAAAGTAAGAGAAGTCATGGAAGGTGACTGTGATGACCTGTAGTCTCTCAAAATAACCCAAAACCCAAATCATATATTAAAGTCTGGTAATGCCTTCAACGTAACTTCACTGTTTTATTAGGCATAGTTTAAAGTCACAAAAGTAAATAATGAGGCAAAAGAAAACCAAAACAAACCTCATTCATGAGAGTTCCGAAGCAAGCCAAGATAATTAATCATACATTCCAGGAAGATAATGGGGAGAGTCCATGGGAAGAACGCCAACAAAGATAAACCTCTTTCAAAGGAAACTCTAAACTTTTACTCCAGCAATTCTGACTATGCAGTTACAAACTTATATACATAGCTCCAAGAAGGATCATGGTAATCTCTTCCTGAGTGGACCTCGCTTTTCCCTGATCCTCTCCTCTCTGCATGCCCTAGGATGGATAGGGGATGGGCCTGGATCCTCTTCTGATTGCTCAGCCGGCCTCTGCCCTTCCCCAGCCTCTTCCACAACTCTGGAGCCACACTCCCACTCCCTGTTGGCTGTTCCTCCTCTTCCTCAGAGTCCACCAGGGGCATGACAGTGACATGGGAGTTCCAGCAAATATGGTATGCAGGCAGGCAGAGGCATGACAGTGACATGGGAGTTCCAGCAAATATGGTCAGCAGACAGGCAGAGGCAAAGGCATCTCTGGAACAGGGTAGCTGGATCTGGTACATCTCATGGTCAGCTGGGCACTGTGTGTTTTGACAATGATTGAACTTTGAGGTTGGCTATCATAGTTCTAACTTGAAGATGCCACTTAAACGAATGACCAGGAATACACAGAGGAATTTTAATGTTATTTCAGTTTTTGAATTGAATAGACAAACAAGTTATTTCAATTGCAATTAAGATATTTTGTGCAAAAGCTGTGACCAAGTTTCTAATAAAATGGAGATATGGTATGTGAAGATGCTAGTCCTTAGAAAGAGGGTAATTATTTTTAGTATAAGTAATTGTAACTCATGCTACAAAGTACCCTACTATGCATTTTGATTAAGGTAAAGGCTTGGATGCATATTTCCAATTATTGGTTTAATTTATATTTAGTTCAAGTCATTTCATCTCCTTTTAAATACTTAATTAGTCATCTTTTCATACAGTTCGGGTATCTTAGGCTTTCAATATATTAATTATTTATTGCTATATTAAAATAATAACCAACTTCAAGAATTCATGGGATTCTATAAATCCAGTTCACCACAAGGGAGGAAAATGATAAGAAGTACTGATTCTTTAAAATATTGGAGTAAGATGCCACCTAATCATTACTCATTACAACCCCACCTCCACCCTACAGTATATTTCCAATGTAGCACTTTGTCCAAACCTTTGGCAAGGATGATTGATTGCCCCCTTTCTTTGTTTCCATCTGAGTTTGTTGTCTTGGTTTCTTCTGTTTGTCCTGGTTTTGTATTGTCTCTTTTGTTCATAAAAACATTTTAAAATTGTTTTTAAAAGTCATTGGGAGTCATTTAATAACTTTAATAAATTATTAAGTAACTTGACCAAAAAGAGGATCTTTACAATGGTATATTTTAATGTTTCCTCCTCTACCTTACAGTCAGAAAGATACTTTGAGATTCTATTCTTGAAAGATATTCACTAAGGTGGATAGGATGACATTAAGAAGTAGCATATATACTTTTACCTTTCTTCTATTCTAGAAAACCTCTTTTAACTAGATTTTAGAAAGATTTTTTAATGCTCTTTTTATTATTTTTCATAAAATAATAAAGCTACTACAGGCTCCTCCCTCTTGTTTGATTGTTTCCTAAGCGGTATCCCTTTCCCTCCTCCCTTAAGTGTCAGCTACACATTCTATTGCCCTAATTCTATTTTTTTTATTTATTTATTTATTTATTTATTTATTTATTTATTTATTTATTT
>BLBF01000010.1:29515822-29658967 GCA_015471245.1 Laticauda colubrina | reverse complement strand
TTTATTTATTTATTTATTTATTTATTTATTTATTTATTTATTTATTTATTTAGTCAATCGCTTACAAGATAATAGGTATAAGTATATACATAGTTATGAATACATGAAATGAATATATATAAGAAAAACAAAAGAAATAATAGGACAGGGACGGTAGGCATGTTGGTGTGCTTATGCACACCCCCTACAGACCTCTTAGGAAAGGGGTGAGGTCAATAGTAGACAGTCTAAGGTTAAAGTTTTTGGGGTTTGGGGAAGAAACCACAGAGTCAGTTAGAGTATTCCAGACATTGACCACTCTGTTGCTGAAATCGTATTTCCTGAAGTCAAGTTTGGTGCGATTAACCTTGATTTTGTATCTATTGTGTGCTCTTGTGTTGTTATAGTTGAAGCTGAAGTATTCATTGACAGGTAAGTCATTGCAATGTATGATTTTATATACCATACTTAGATCAGACTGAAGACAGCAAAATTCAAGGTTTTCTAGGTCTAGAATTTCAACAACGAGTATTCTACAATGAGTAGAAAAGTAGAGAACTCTTCTTGTGAAATATTTCTGGACTTTCTCAACTGAGCTAATATCAGATACATAATGTGGGTTCCAGACTGATAAGCTGTGTTTGAGTGTCGGTCTAGCAAATGTTTTGTATGCTCTAGTTAGTAGTGTGATATTACCAGAGAAAAAGCTACATAGGATTAGGTTAACAACCTAATTTTAATGCCTTTTTGGCTATGTAGTTACAGTGGGCTCTAGCACTTAGATCATTAGAGATGAGTATTCCAAGGTCCTTTACAGAACTTGGATCATCAACAAGGTCTTGACTATTCAGCTTGTATTTTCCTATTTTTTACTGCCACCAAAACTCTATGAAGTGAGCCAAGCTGAGAGAGAGTGATTGGCCCAGTGATTTAACCAACCTTTTATCAAATATTTGTTTGTATTTTATTTTAGTTTTTTTGGTATCTACCAAAAATGAATTCAGCAAAGCCCTATCTATAAACCTATGCCATCTACAATTAATGTCAACTGCAATTGTTTTGCCTTGAGTTACAGTTCCAAATCTATTTTATGTCAGTTCTGCAGATGTTTTTATCTTGTACTGTATCCGATCAATAACAATAACCAATTTACTTTAAAAGGGGTAACTGATGTCAGCTATTCAATTGAACAGAGAAATCAACTAGTGATGCAATTATCAATTACAATGTTGCATCATGCATTAATTACAGTATTTACATTTTTTCACTCCTACTTTATCAATGATTATTGCTGTGGTTAAAAGAAAGAATTATTCAAATAGATATGCCAAATTCATTGCAATAAAGATTAAAACCTGTATTTCATATTATTAAATTCTACATTAAAACATATTACATGCTATACATTTATACAAAATTTCAAATTATTGTTCAGGAAAATTTAAAAATACTAAAACAAATTTTAAAAGAGCAATGGTATTACCTGCATGAGCAGAAAGTGGTGAATGGGGCCGAGGCATAGCTGAAGACTGTCCATTACAGATCAAACTTTTTCGATTACTTGTCCGGCAACTATAAGAAGAGAGTACTTGGTTATTAAATGATAATGCATTGTAAATCATCAGTTAATATTTAAATAACTCAAAATACATAGTATCAGTGTCATCTATTTCAACACTATGTTACAAGCTTATGTTATATTCTGAAATAGAAGGAATAAATCCTAGAGTTATCTTATATATGAAATAGCATAGTAGTGTATATCCTATATATCAGGGAAAATGTAATAAGATAAATTAAACCACATTTAATACATTATCCAGCAAACATATTCATCCTCCACTTTCCTCTTCAAGGTTAAAAATGCAAGTTTACTTGATATAGAGCAAAGACCTTAAAGGTAAGGGAAAAGGCCAGAAAAAAATGATTGTGAAAAAAATGATTAACCAATGTAATTGTGTCTGTTTAGATTTCCTTATGTCAAACAGAGTAATGATTGATCTGTCTTATAATATACCAATTAAAAATCTAATTATTGAGGCAAATTTCACATCTGTGCTTGTTGTAAATAGATGTGGCATATACTACAAAGATAAATGTGTTCTTTTGCTCATATGCTTTGCATCTCAAATATTGCCAATTACAAATTTTCTCAATTAGAGATGACAGGAATATTATATTTATATTTCAAAATAGAAAAGATTTTTGCAGATTTTTAACAGTATTTATAAATCTTGAAATTCTAGACAATGGTGGTCACAAGATCACTATTTGCAACCTTCTCTGCTACTTTCTCATAAGCAAAGCCAATGGGGAAGTCAGCAAGAAGCCGCAAGTTGCTCCTGTCAATCACTCCCACTGTTTTTTTTTTCTGCGAAGCCCCCAGCAGGGTAAGTACAAATCCCAGCTGCATTCGTGCTAACTACCCTCAGCCCCACCTCTGCCTGCAATCTCACCACAGCCCTCACCCATTCACTCTTGCTGCAGCATACCAGTCCATAATCCATTAAACAAGGATTTACCTTTTTAAAATTATGAGTGTAGTTTGACATGAATTATCAAGGAGTTACTGGTTATTCAAGACTCCTGAATGCATGCCCTACTGTCTTATTACATTCTCAAATCCTTTGTATCTGGAGATCATTTTACAATAGTGACCCAAGATTTACAGTTCTATTGAACTATATTGCTATTGTTTCCAATACTCAATATTATATGATTCACTATTCACAAAAATCCTGGCATATAAATGCTGGTGCCTTTTTAGTGAAAGTTTGTCTCACAAGTCTCAGCCAGACATTCATAACACACATTGTTCACTATTGTCTCATTAACTAATTTAGCTTCAAATATTTTCATTACTTCGTTTTGATCAAATCAAAGGAATCAATCAGTCAAATAATTTCCAGCTTTCTTTGTCTATTTCTTTAGGTTTTTTCTAGATTGATAAGAAAGTCAGAGGAAAAATACTATCAATCTGCTAAATACTTTTGTTCTGCTTTTTTCCTTCATTCATTCTAATAGTTTAGCTAAACAATGAATCTGAGTCTTCAATTAGTACTGTCAGTATTTTTAAGTCCTATCAAATAAAATAATGGGTATTTCTTTCTAAACTGTTAGTGCAAAACCTGCAGCACTAAATATAAAGATTCTTAATTATAAATATACTATATATACACTGTGAAGTCTCATAGCAAAACTGCTCTTCTGCAGGAAAATGTTTTGATGATAGCAGGATAAATATTAGAATACTCAAGAATCAAATACCTAAATTACTTTTTGATTTAAAATTGTTATGTGTATTCAGAAAAAAATACCATTTTATAATAGCCATACTTATAATTTGCAGCATTTTTGATAAGTTATTTAACAGTCAATTCTTTTTAAAAATGAACTTAGTCCAGATAGAAACATTTGAAATAGAAAAAACCCTCAGACTTAACTATAATTCTTTAACATAATTTTTTAGGTCTACAGTCAGTTTAATGACTATCCATCTTTAATAGGAAAAATGTGCATGTATCCAATCATTAACAGATAGACAGGAACCTCTTGGCACAGCCTTCATATTATTCCAATGTTTATATATATAAATATATACATATATATAACACATAAATCAATATTAACATACAAACATTTTTCAAAGCGATGCTCCCAATGCAGCTTTTATGATAAGCAATCAACAGCACCAATAATGATACTCAAACAATATGATCCATTAAGGTTTTTTCTTCAGAGTACTATTTTATTCTGTATACAAGAGTAAATTACTAGCAATAAAGGTTAATTGCTAAAAGGAGCATGAATGGAAGATGTGCTGACAGCAATTACTCCTTATCATGCTTTTCATATGAAATTTGGCGTCTGCTTTAATCGTTTATAATGATTTCATTTTAACAACCTTAATTATTAATATTTTCACTTATAATGAAGATGGATACAAGCTTTAAAATACTATGGCAGCACCTTTAGGAGCATGTGCTGACTATTGTACTTTGCTGCAATGTAGCCCATAATTTAGTTGCCATCTGGATGAGCAGGAGATGAAGCTTAAAAAGAATATGAACCATTGTATTTGAAAAGCTACTGTGAAATAAAATAATACAGTCTGCCAAGAAAAATGTGGAGAAGAACAAAACTTAGTTGCAGTAAGTGAAAGATAAAAAAAGATAGACATACACAGATTCTTTTCCGTCCTTTATTTATCTTTCTTTGTAATAAGATGCAAAACATCTCTTTCCATGAAATAGAGTAATTCATTTCTACTTCAATTATATGGCATGCATTATGAAACATGCTGATCTGTTATTTCAATTATTTGCTGCCTTTCCAAATTCAAGTACAAAAAGTTATCTACAAATGCAACATTTTAAGATCTGGATAGCAGAAATTATCAATGAGATTATACATGTGGCTGAAGTACAGCAAGTGGCTAAAAAAAAACCCAACTGGTTGAAAAAAGCTATTATTTTAAAAAGTCAAAGAAGTTAATAAGTTTTCACTTGAAATACTTCTTCAAAATTTCAACAAAACTATTAATATGGGATAAGAAGGCTTTTAGCAATAAAACAATCTTGAATGCAGTTGTAATTAATATGTTGCTATTAGACAGATATTAGTTGTTGGCTTAGTTTCAACACAATTTCTCCTTATTAAAATGTGTCACAAGAAATCTGACAGTAAAATCCCTCTTACTCTATACAGTACTGCTTCCAAAGAAAGTAAAATATTGTTCTGTGCCTTATTTTAAAATACAATGCAGTTTCTTGCTGGGGATAAAACAATATTATGCAGCTATCATTTCCATTACAAAGAATCTATCAAATTTTGTTTGTACTCCAAGTAGAATAAATCTTGTCCACTAGCAATAAATAGGAAATATATATCAAGTTTCATATTACTTCAACCTTTCGATGGTTATCAAATCTCAAGGGGATATCCTCCCAGATTCAGTATTTATATACTGAATATATTAACTGCCCTTATCATTTCTGATTCTTCTGCTGATACTACAGGGAAATAAAAAAATATGTTTCAAAAAAAGTTTAAAAGTTTATTTTGGTCAGCTTGGAAAAATTAGGTGATAAGCAATTTTTCTTTGTTTTTTATTTTATTAAATAATTGAAACATACTGAAGGAAAAAAGCAGAAAATAAAGTAGAAAAAAACAGAAATTTAGAGGTGACCTGCACACAACTGTTTTTCAAAACCATATAAAGCAAAACCATTGCACAGAAAAGAGATGGAAGATTTATAGTGCCAAAGCAAGTATTTCTTTTCTGACAGCTTTTCAGGGTATCTCTGCTTTGGAGTGCCTGTACAAAACTTGTGAAGTTACCTTCGCAGCTTGGCTGGGAAAGCAGCCAGAAATTTTGTATTTCTAAATAAAAGAAGACAGTGATAAATTTTTGAATTACAAAAGTGGTAAACTTAAAGAAATGAATCATTAGAATTGTAGGAAAAAGAATCAAAATGGTGTTAATTTCACAATTCTGGAATTCCCTTCAGAATAAGGACTTCAGTTATGCTGATCAGCATGATTTATGATTAGATTTAGATTTAAACTTCATATACTCTTGCACACTAGAGTATATGAACCACTGAAAGCTAACTTGGGATACTTGTTAAGGTACCAGGCTAGAAACCAGGAAAACACAACATCTTGTCCTGTTGGGAACTGTACTGTATTAAAATGGTTAACTCCTAACCTCACATTCTGACTGGCTAAGAAAGCCACTATAGGGATTGGTTCACTAGGAACCAATCCTAGGAGCCACTAAAAAGGCGGCAAAACCAAACTAACGTCATTGGCTACAAGCCGGCAGGCAAGCCCCTATAAAAGGGCTGCCGCGGCTTGAGCCAATGTTCCGTTTTCACTTGTAAATCAACTAAAAAAGACTTGTTGTTGGAACCCGGTCTACCTCGCGTTTTTCCGAACGGAACAGGAACAATGGAAGCTGGATGCCAACCTTGGACCGATCAGTCTTTCTCAGACCAGCAACGACAAACCACTTCCAAACATTTTGTCAGGTAGTCCCGGGGGTGGGATGTCAAAACAGGGAGATCTATCTATCGAGCCAAATCTAGGGAGATGGTATCATGATATAAAAGAAAAAGGAGACACTGGGTTATTTCAAACAAAAAAACTATTCATAAGACAATTCATAAGAATAAATGATGTTTCTCAAAATTTAAAAGAGAAATTTAGCTGTTCAACTTTCAAAAAATATAGCCATGATAGGTATATAGCTATGAAGAAATTATTTCTTGTTAGAATGGTTATTTTATTTAAACAAAAGAGATTAATGATGTTGTAGGTTCAGCTCTTGGAAGAACCTCTTTTTCCGCAGTTGTTTTCAAATATTATTCACCTAGACCTAGTCAACTTAGAAGAGGCACCACAGTCTTGCAACCTTTTGGCAAAATGATGAAAGCAGCATTGTACCATCACAACATAAGCTCTGTACTTTCCATACCTCCATGCAACGTCATGTGCATACAAAAAGGCTAGAGTTTGCATTACAATGCTAGTTCCATCTTGCACCCTCCACTCAGTTCTGTGGATGCTTCTGCCAACTTCTGTGAATCTCACAATAGTTTAAAATGTCCATTATACAGTTGATTCAGAAAAGCTTAAAAATTAAAGCAAACATTTCAAACTCATTTTGATTTTCAGATATTAGCAATTATCCAAACTGTAACTGAATATAATCCACAACAATTGCAATGTAGGTAACAGGATGTTGGCTGGCAATGTAGTCTGCATGTAATTTAGATTGCATAGAATAATGTATGCATGCTTGGATAAAACTGGTCTTCAGCTGCACTTGTGATATATACTGGGCAAAATGTGTCTAAATTCTCTGATATTGTGCTTTATTATCAGCAAAGAATGTTGAATGGTTGACTAAGGATAACTGACTTTCAGTTTTTTAGATAAAGGCATTACAGGTAGTTCTCAATACAGTCATCATTTACTTTGTTTGTCAGACATTGGCTGGTAAGGTTGCAAAGGGCCCTCAACCTAGGATGAATTTTGAGGAAAAACCATGTAACATTCTGAATGAATGAATCCAGAAGAAAATACTACTATGTTAGGTGACATGAACAGATGAGTGAAACTGAAACGACAAACAGCAGAAAAAGTATCCGAGTCAGGCAAAGATCCAAGAATGAGTCGATATTGATTAAAGATTAGTTGCTATATGAGGTAACAATGCTGTATGATGAACATTAAAGCATTTTTGAGAATAAAATGAAAAATTTTGCAAATGGTTCAGCACTCTTCACAGACTGAGTAGATTGAGTGGAAGGGAAAGTGATTGAGGATGGAAGCAATGTATGAAGCACTATATGTACAAAATAGAAGCAAAAATGAATTTCAAGACAGAAAGGTATGAAGAGGTTTTGTGAATGTTGGTGTAAATTATATTTAACTATTTTTCATTTTTTGATTCTCTGCTTTAACGTTATTTTGCTTCTTCCTTTTTTTCTTTTTCTTTGCACTGTGTATAACATTTTTATTTGTGTCAATCCATAAATTATGTCATGGAATGTATGTACGAATATAAATATTGGGAGGTATGTACTATCAAAAAGTTAAAGATAGGTTTTGTTTCAATTTTGTAAGGATCCAAATACACTTGATAATAAACTTGTCACTTCCAATAATACCAATTTAATCATCATCACCAGCATAAGCCCAGTATCAACACGAACTGAGGTTATTTTCATCAAGACCATGGACGTGTAGAAGGTAAATTGGTCAGCCCTTCAAAATAAAGCATATCAGGAAGCAGGCTACACAAGAACTATTAGAACTTTACCAATGTAGGTTATAATAATAGAATCTTGAAAGGTTGCCAGACGTTTCCCTCTGACTTATTTTATATCATGCACAAAATAGACAATGTTATTTTGAATCTTTCTTACTTTCCCAGAGCTGACATTTAATTTATAGTTCTTGCATTCCTTCACCGACATTATTTCTGCCTCTGTCAGAGCAACACTCTGCCAGGGTCTTAGTTCTACTGAAAATTGTATCACATACTTTAAATATGCCTGTCGTATCCCACTTCATACCTACTGTTATGAAGAATATTTTCTCCTTAAAAGCCAACGTATACATGAACGTGAAAATCCTAGGAAGGTTTTTTTTTTTTGGCACTGAAATGGAAGTTGTTTGCTAGGAAGTCCAATTCCAATTTCTAATCATGCTTTGAAATGGGAGAAATGATGTATTTGGAAGTCAGCAACCCTGTATCCATATTTTGCCTTATTCTTCAACGTTAATCATGGACTAACGAGCCTAATTAGCCACCAAAAGTTGTAACTTTCCCTTCACTC
The DNA here is from genome assembly GCA_015471245.1 of Laticauda colubrina. Taxonomy (NCBI): domain Eukaryota; kingdom Metazoa; phylum Chordata; class Lepidosauria; order Squamata; family Elapidae; genus Laticauda; species Laticauda colubrina. Next base: position 29,650,640 of record BLBF01000010.1, on the reverse strand, counting down.
CTTTAAAGGTATATATTTTCATTGTTTTTCTCAAACAATTTTCTGTTATTTTCTTTATTATTATATTATGCTTCTATGAACAATTGTTTCAAGTTTGTTGAAGGATCAGCATTATTTTGATGTTTGCTATATTGTAATATTTCAATATTTCAAAGGAGGATTCACCCCTTAAATGCACTCCCATCCTTTGGGGTGAATCCTCTGATCAATCCTCTTTGGGATGGATCCTTTGGGAGAATCCTCTGGGAAGCTTGGTGCTAAGGGATCTGTAGGATGATTCCTGTTCTCTTCTGTTTGGATTGGAAGGTTTGCCTCTGCTTGAAGGGCAAAGTAGATAGATGATTCCCTTTTTAAAACTACTGGGAGGGGTGGGGAGGAAGCTGTCTAGCCAGTCTGTATTCTTAGGGAACTGGCGGAGGGAACTAGAGTAAAGAAAACTTAAATGGGGGGGAAAGGTCCACAGGGGGGTTTCGGGTGGCTGGAGCAAGAGGAGAGCACCCGACCATACAAGGGACGAGACCATCACCTGAAGCTCTGAGCGGGAAGCAAAGTGAGGTGTGGGGGGGAGAGAAACGATCACATCACCCTCCCGCCACCACTTCCATCCATCCAACCCTGAAAGATTCACTGACTTGCAGGACCTTGTCGATGCAGCTGCTATGAATCAAAGTGATGCCCCTGCGGGAGGGGGCAGGCAGTTTTCATCGGCAGAGGGGTCTACCTCACCGCTGCTGTTGTTGGAGATGGCACTGGCAAGAGAGGCACCAGCGCTGGAGGGAACCATGAACGCTACAGCTTCCCCACCCAAGAAGTGGCTGAAACGCTACCGGTGGAGGAATGTGCAGCACTCCATACGCGGCAGCGCACGGGCAGAAGGGAAAGCAACAGCGGTGGAGGAAGCAACAGCAGCAGGCACAATGCAAAGTGCCCCTCCACCACTGAGGCCGACATCTACACTACCGCCGCCCGCTGACCCAGCCTGCAACCAGCACCATAACCGGGTCTGCAGCAAAGGTGCTTGGCGGGAGTAGGGAGCACTCTGTGCTCCGCCATTAGGAGTAGCTGGGGTGAGGCGTGCTGCCCGTGGGGTGCTTGAGGTGAGAGTGCATGGGGGGGGGAGAAATTAAGTCACCCTCGAAAAGACAGCCTAGCCATTTTTGGGGGGGTCAGAAAAGATGATAAGAAAGAAAATAAGACCTGGCCTTATTTTCTGAGAAACACAGTATTTAATTTTTTAAAAAACTGACCACATAATATAACACGAAACCACAACATAGTTATTCTGATCTTCTTATCATGATGGCTGAACCATTAATTCCCACCCCCTGGGGTGAGTTTGTACATCAAAGTATGCCAAAATTAAACATTATAGATCAGTGTTATGTATAAATAAGACCTGTTATCAACTCTGTTAGTAAATTATATATAATTTATTAAATTCAGCATCTCTTTTATTATTTAATTTGTAGTTGTCAGGAAACTATTTTTATGCATACTACCACATAGGTAAAAGCTATATTTTAAAATATGGATATATCTTTTATGTTTACACAAAGTACTTCAATTTATCTGTGTACAAAGTATAGTACCCAACACTTCATAACCAGGGACTGGTTACGTAATACTGCCTTACTGGGAGTATCACAACTATAAACTTAAAATATTCAAGCTTTGCCATAAACTTCTATACAGCCTGAAAAACCTCAAATCCTATTCTTTTGTATTATCTTTAGACCTCAACCATTCATCTTCTATAATAACTCAAAGCTGTTTGATTGTTGTTTTGATTATGGTTGGTCATACACTCAGGCAGATATTTAGACTGGATTTGGTATTTTTATCCACCTGTTGAGTCCTTCCTCAAGGACCTGGGATAAGCAGGTGTTATTTAATGGTGTTAAAGGTATTGTTTCAGGATGTAAGCTGTTCCAAGTAAAGCTGCCTTTTTGCAGTTATCAGTGCTGATGTGTCCTCGTTGTGCTGCAGTTGTTTTGGGATTGCACCCAAGATGCTTATTATTGATACTACCTTTGCTTTCTTTTGCCACAGTAATTCTTCTATTTGCAAATCTTGTATTTTGTGATTGTTTCCATTCTCTTCTACTTTGTTGTCTCCAGGGACTGCCGTGTCCACTATCCAGACTTTTTTGTCTTTCTTATCAACAATTATTAAATCTGGGGCATTACATGGCAGGTATTGTCTGTTTGAATTCTGAGGTCCCAGAGCATTTTAGCGTCTTCATTTTCTATTTTTTGTCTATTTTGTGATCCCACCAATTCTTGCTTGAAGACAAATGGTATTATTTGCAGATATTCCAAGCACCATTGTTGCTTCTCTATAGACACGGCATTTGCTACATATTGCTGTTTTCTCAATTGTGCCTTTGTATGCATTTGTTCTTAAGGCTTGATCTTGTGCAAATATTTTTCAATTTCCCTGTTCCTAACCATTGCCAGGTCTTGTTCTCTGCTCTGCCTACTAGTTTTTTGCTTTCTTGTTTATGTGCTCGTACTGACCATGTAATAATTTGCCTTGCCATGTCTATTTTCTGTTCTTCATTTGGTCTTTCTTGTAGACTAATTTGGTCTGATTGTTATTCAGTAAGCCTTCATGGTGTGCTAGCTTCGGTGCATCTTCTTTGCTGTCTTTCAGATATTCTTCCAATGTCCTTTTTATTTTCTCAACTGTCTGCTGTACTTGCAACATTCCACACCCAATTATGTTCCTTGGTAAATAGAGTCAATGTTGCCTGTGTGCATATCATCATCATCATCATCCGCACAGTCAACAGATGTTCAGATGGGGTTTGGCATTTTTGTCTACCTATTTAGTCTTTATTTGGTAAACTAATTATTTCATAGAATTTCATAGAAATGTAAAATATTTTTTCCTTGCAATACAGAATATTTCATCTAAAATCCTAATTACAGTCATTTAATGCATCTTTTAAAATAGTAGTGGACATTTTGCACATGAATCCAATTTTCAAGTATTCCTGCTCTGACCAACAATTCCATCAAATTTTGGAGGGCAACTGCAAAAAACTGATGGGATTTAAAGAGTTTTCCACAATTTGGAGAAAGGCAACATTTGAAACTATTGTATAAATCATAAAATAACAGTAGTTCCATTTCAAAAACTATGTGTAAAATACTAAAACTCAGATCCATCCATGCAATTGATGTAGATCTGTTTATTTTGCAGCATCACCTTAGGCCATCATTTACTCTTGTCTGAATTTATTAAAAGTCAGGCATTATGTGATACAGTCTGTGAATGAGAAATCTCCTTGGCAAGAATGTGTTTGTATGTCAAATAATAATTCTAAAACTATAAATTGATTTAGATGTAGCCTTTTGATGTTCTAATCATATTCCATCACATAAAATGCAATCTAACCAGTTGGTCTTCCTTTTGGATAAATAATGTGACATATTTAGTTGGGGAAGGATTCTGCTGATAATACTATATTTTCTAAAGATTCACTATTTTCATGGAAACACAGACCAAGTTAAACGCGACCTATATGTCTCTTCCCCCAAAAAAGAATACCTTTTCTTCTCCCATATATTGAAAAAGGTGCAAATGGTCTAACATAAGATAATTCATTGTAACATGAGGATCTCAGGTGACAATCAGTGGGGATCAGGCTATTTTCAATGTTGGAAAGCTGCACTTGGGAAGATTTTGGGTATCTCAGGTGTAAAACATAGAGGCTGGGAGGGTTGTTATCCTCTCCTCTCAGCCAGGATGTAATGAACAGATTCTCCCTGGATCATATAGTACCGGAACTAACAAGGATGTGAGCTGTAAGGTCTTTATAAATATAAACAAACCTTAAATTAGACTCAAAGGTAAATTTGCAGCCATTACAACTCCCACAACGTCACTGTTATCTGCTATTCCAGTTTAACTGGTCAGCATACAAGCAGTTGACCTAATACCAACTGTAGCTTTCAGATGACCTTTAAGGCCAACACCATGTAGAACATAATAGTGTGTGGGAAACAGGAGGCAGGAGGAAGAATCACAGACTGGATAACTATCAAGTAAAACAGGTCACAAAACGATCAGACGGTAGAAGTGGCTGTTGACCGCACTTGGAGAGCTCCCATCGCCGGAAAGAGACTGCCCTAAAGGCGAGGGGACTAGGGCAGCCATGCCTCGCCCCGAAGCAGCTGGGGACTGTGTCCTCAAGGGAGCTAGCTTTCGATTGGCAGATAGAAGCAGCCTCGCGGTGAGGGAAGTGTGTGTATGCGCTTGCCCCAGGTCGCTTCTACCGGCCGATCGAAGTGGCAAGTGACTCTGCCTTCAAGAGAGCTTCTATCGGCTATCAGGGTATTCTAGCCTAGGCTACCTGCAGGGCACTCCTAAAAGCGAGTTTTCTCCCCTCCACCCCTGCCCTTTCCCCCCCACTTCCGCCCTTTCCCCCCATTTCTCTTCACCTCATGTAGTTCTAACGAACGATGTGAGAAATGGTGGGGAAATGCATGGTTTTAATAGACCTAAATTTAGGGGGCAGGCTTAATTTCACCTCATGCCTAGAAATCATGCTGGGCCTTCCTATTGGTGGAGGCTGTATTGTTGGAGAAACACGGTATCTATCTATCTAGTGTTCCATGATATAAACAAATTAAATGCCTTAAGTTCTCCTCCACTTACCATTTACACTTGCATGGAAAACTGAAAGCCTTGATACACAAACACATTTTTATCAGGTTTCATAGTGTTTTTCAAACTATATGCTCTATAATCTTTGATGGGATTTAAGAGGGGGGGGGAGAAAGTTTTACTCATACATAGCAATTTTCTATCACTAGAGTTTTGGTTTTGATAGAAAAAAGGGGTTCTGTGGTTTTTTTTTAACTAGCAAAGTTTGGAAAACCCTGGTTTAGTTTAGCACTGAATTTGGAAATATATCTTTTTAATACGTATCATGATGAACAATGAAACTGTTCAGCTACAGGAGATGCTTCACATGTTAGATTTCTGCTTGTCATGCAGGAATGTTTGTCAGGGAAAAATATTGGCAACAGGTATATTCAAATCACTTCCTGTTTTCTCGTCTGCTGAAGATAACTCATTCAATTTCTTAAGCCCTCTGCTGATTTTTTTAACAAGGAAATAGAAGACCATATAAACAGAAACAAGTCTTTGCTCAGATCTGAAAGTACAGATTAGAAGAAAAGCATTACATCACCTCATGTTCCTTTTAGTAGAAGGAAGAGGAAGGTAAGAGTCATCATACCTAAAGTGAGAAAGCTTTTAAAAAAACCCTGACCCTGGCTTTCTAACATGTCTCTTCTTGCTTCCCAGGTAAAGTAAGGCATGACCTATTTGTTAGTAATCTTTGGGTGGCACAGCATTAGTCATATTATTTCACACACTCCATCTAAATAAAAAGAAAACCAGACAGCCACAAAACTCGTCTAACTGCTTTTCCTTCTGTTTCATTCAGAATAAGCTTACGAAAACTCCCAGTGGCATAACAAATATTCTATCTCACTTTTAAATATACCACATGCCTTTTGGCACATGAAAAAGTTTAACCTATACTTTATTTATATATTTTAAAATTTATTTTAGTCAAAATAATTGTTAGAAGAGTCTAAAAGACATGTCCCCTAGAATAACTATAATCTAAGTATATGCAGTCAAATGAAATAAACCATAACTTCAAAAATGCATATTGCATTAAAAATACAATTTTGTAATAATTTAAAGTGTACATAAGCAAATTTATTTTTGTACTGGATCCCCAAATTCCAGATTTCTCCTGTATCATTTTAAGCAAGTGTTCCGTCCAGAAAAACGCGAGGTAGACCGGGTTCCAACAACAAAGTCTTTATTTTATAACACAGTTGAAAAACGGAACATTGGCTCAAGCTGCGGCAGCCTTTTATAGGTTTTTCTCTGCCGGCTTGTAGCCAATGACAAGTATTTAATATTTGCCGCCTTTGAGCAGCTATGTGGACTGGTTCCTTTTGAACCAATCCCCATTCGAGTTCTTTAGCCAATCAGAAACCTGTATTTAGGAGTCTACTATTCTTTATACAGAACACCCCTCCCCTCTTGGCTTAGTCCTACGTGGTGACGTAGTCGCGCAGGTAGGTGGGGCTTCTTTTGACTCGACTGGACTTGCGCGGTTCATTCCTGTTGAAGACTTCGACCGGTTCGGATGGGGTTGCTGTCTCTCTTGTTCTTTCCCATGGAACCGCCTGGAAGGGTGAGTCAGCCATTTTACTGCCGCCTAGATTTCTTAGGCCGGTGGTGTTGCCGCTCCCTCCTGGTCTCTCTGGGCAGGTCGAGCTGGCCTGGCTGGCCCCTTCGTCTGGACTTTCCCCACGATTGTCTTCTAACTGTAAGTCTCTTTTATGCTCTTTTTGATTGCTATTGTATTCTGTATTTAATTTTAACGGTTCTTTATTGTTTTCTCGTATTTCCCCCCCCCCCTCTTTAGTTTGGTTTTCGTCATTTTTTAATATTTGTGGTTTTGTGTTTGTACTTCTTTCGATGTTTCGGGAACAAAGCTGGTCTATGTGCCGCTTCCATTCCCTGCCATTGTCTATGGTTATTCGGTAGGACCGGGGGCCTGTAATTTGCGTGATTGTTCCTGGTAGCCATAATGGGTCCTCGGTAAAATTTTTTGCATAGACTAGGTCGCCTATTTCAAATGTCCTGAAACGGATGGAGGAGTCGGGGGGGTTTTCTGGTGTATAGTTTGGGTGCACTCTGTCTAGTTACGACCTTAGTTTTCTCCCCATTGGTAGTTCCGCCGGACTTTTGTTTGTTATGGTACTGGGTGTGATATGCTGGAGGGTGAGCAGGCGATTTATTTTATCTTGGACATCCCCAATGTCCATTCTTTCTAACCCTTCTTTTGTAAATCTAACCATTCTCTCTGCCCTGCCGTTCGCAGCCGGATGGGCCGGCACGGTTAGGGCATGTCTGATACCTAGGGAGGCTAGGTATTGTTTGAATTGAATGCTCGTTAACTGTGGCCCATTGTCAGACACTAGGACATCCGGCAGGCCATGGGTCGCAAAGAGTTTGTCCAGTTGTTTAATAAGGGTTTCAGTTGTCGTAGATGGCATAATTTTAACCTCTAGCCAATTTGAGTATACATCTACGACAATGAGGAAAGTATGTCCCTTAGTCGGACCCGCAAAGTCGATGTGGATTCGTGACCAGGGGCCTCGTGGGATTTCCCAGTCCCTTATGGGTGCTTGTGGCGGGGAAGGCCTATTTCTTTGGCATTTGTTACACGAATTTACCCAGTATTCGATGTCCCTATCTATACCCGGCCACCAGACATAGTTTCTAGCAAGGCTTTTCATTTTAACAATTCCCGGGTGGCCTTCATGAAGCATATTGAGTACCCTCGTTTGTAATTTGGAGGGGATAACAACCCGATCACCCCATAACAAACAACCCTTTTGAATTGAAAGTTCAGTTTGTCTGGTCCGGAAAGGCTTAAAGTTCTCAGTTTTTTGGTTTTCTGGCCAGCCTTTACCTACCCAGTTCAGTACATGGGCAGTCAATGGGTCCTTTGCGGTGGCTCTGGCGACATCATTTGCAGATATGAGCAGATTTGGGCATGTCTCTATCTGCAAGCTGGTCATCGTTGGTGCCGGGTCTTCCTCTATAATTGGTAGTGTTCTGCTCAAAGCGTCTGCATGGGAGATTTGTTTCCCAGGGCGATGTGTTAGAGTATATGAGTAGGCTGCTAGGAATTCTGACCATCTAGTCATTCGTGGGGATAAAATGTTCGGTGTTGGTTTGTTTCCTGCCAAAATTCCAAGTAGCGGTTTATGGTCCGTTACTATTACAAATGTTCTTCCATATAGATATTTGTGGAAGCGTTTTACTCCGGCGACGATTGCCAGGGCTTCCCTGTCCAATTGACTATAATTTCGCTCGGCTTTAGACAGAGTCTTTGAATAGTACGCGACGGGTGCCTCTCTTCCGTCTGGCAATTGGTGACTCAGGATGGCACCGACTCCAAATGGTGAGGCGTCGCAAGTTACCGTCAATGGCAGTGTGTTGGTAAACTGGATGAGAACGGTGTTTGATGTTAATAAGTTTTTTATTCTTTGGAAAGCTTTCTTTTCTCTATACCCCCAAGTCCAAATTGTTTTCTTATCCAGTAATCGGTGTAATGGTTCCGCTATTGTTGCTTTGTGGGGTAGGAACAAGTTATAAAAATTTATTAGTCCCAAAAATGCCTGCAGTTCAGTTTTATTCCTTGGTTCTGGTGCGTCTTTAATAGCTCTGACTTTTTTTTCGGTAGGGTGTATGCCCTCTCCATCTATCAAATATCCCAAAAATTCGACACGATCAGTCATTAGACAGCATTTTTCTCTCTTTACTTTAAGGCCAGATTCTCTGAATTTATTTGGGACATCTTTAAGTCTTTTCTTAAGCTGGGTTGCATCTTTGGCTGAAATTAGGACATCGTCGAAGTATGGTACGACCCCTTTTATACCATTTAACAGGCGTTCCATGAGACTCTGGAAAACGCCTGAGGCTACGCTTACTCCAAATTGGAGTCTATTGCATTTGAATGACCCTTTGTGAGTCACTATTGTTTGTGCTTCAGCCGTTAAGGGGTCTACTGGGAGCTGTAGGTAAGCTTGTGCTAGGTCTAGTTTAGCGAAAACTTTTCCACCCCCAAGAGAGTGTAATAGGTGTTTGCATGACTGGCACCGGGTATGCGCTTTGTTGCAGCGTGTGGTTCAGGGTAGCCTTGTAGTCGCCACAGATTCAAACTGACCCGTCTGGTTTAATCGGCGTTACAATTGGTGTTTCCCATTTAGCATGGTCGACTGGTTCTAAAACTCCTTGATCTATTAATTTATTTAGTTGTTCCTCTATTTTTGCTTTTAGAGCAAAAGGAACTCGTCTGGCCTTTAGTCTTTTAGGGGCTACCTGGGGGTCTAGACTAAAAGAAATTGGCATCCCCCGATACCTGCCTAGGGAGCCATCGAAAACGTCCTGGAATTCTTGGATCAGGTCTTCTTCCCAGTCGGTTGCGGCCACCCGGTCTACTCCGGTCATCCCAATGCCCAATGGTGCGAACCATTCGATGCCCAGGAGGCTTGGTCGATCTCGGTCGACTATCGTTAATGGTAGTACTGCGACATGTTGTCTGTAGGCGACTCGGAAATGTCCTAGGCCTACTCCAGGAATTCGGTTTCCTTGATAGTCCTTGAGGGTTAATTTTTGCCTCTGGAGTTCCTTGATCTTGATGTCTGGGACCAGTTTTTTGATGGTGTCCCATGACACCATTGATAGGAAAGATCCAGAGTCAACCTCCATTTCGTAGGGGTTGTCTTCAATTTTTACAATTATTTTTACCTTCTTCCCGCTTTCCGTCTGAGCGCTTCCGATAGTTAAAGTCTGGTATGCTTTCTCTCGGTTAGTGGCTTGCTTGTTTCGCTGCCACTTTCTCTCGGATAGTTTTGGCTCAGTCTTTGCTGGGGAGTCGCTGCGTCTTTTTGGGCTGTAATTCTTTTTGTTCCTGCAGACTCTCTCGATATGCCCCCTTTTCTTGCATGCTCTGCAAATGGCATCAAGGAATCTGCAATCGGTTCAAGGATGGTTTCCCCTGCAGTCAGCGCATTCCCGCCAATTTCTGTTTTCGCGCCCTTTCTTGTTGGCGTATAGGCGGTGGATTTCGTCATCTTCCTCCCCGGATTCTGACGTCTTGTCGAATTCTTCGTAATGAGTGGTGGTGGGAGATTGTTTTTTTCCCTCTGGCCAGGCTTGTTTCGTCATTGTTCGCATTCATTTGTTTCATTTTATCCGCCTATTTTTTCGCGGCTTCAGTGGCCAAGGCTTCTGCGATAGCTTCGGCTATTGATATGTTGGGTTTATTCAGTAGCTTGCTCTGTATATTAGAGTCTCTTAACCCCAATATTACTCGATCCCGCATCGCTTCATCTAAGTTCAGAAACTTGCACGCCCCCCTATTTGTCGGAGGGCTGCCTTCTTTCTGGTCTCTCCGATAAAACTCATGCCGCTTTATTAAATTTGACACCACCGGTGCATAGTGGGCCTTTAATGTTCTTTGGAGCTCTGTCCAAGTCAATTGTTTTACATCTCGGGGCTTCGCCAAAACCCTGGCCATTTTGAAGATTGCGGGCCCACAGTGTGTCAAGAAAACAGCTCTCTTGTGCTGGTCTGAGATTTCCTCCATCTCATTGCTCTCCAGGTACATCTGGAAACGGTCTACGTAGGATTCCCAATCCTCTTCATTGGGATTGAAGGGTGCGGGCAGCGCATTGTTTCCAGCCATTGTTCTTCATCTGGTTTTATCTGTCACCGCTTGCTCAGTTTCGCGTTTAGGACGATCCCATCCTCGTCGCCAGTGTTCCATCCGGAAAAACACGAGGTAGACTGGGTTCCAACAACAAAGTCTTTATTTTATAACACAGTTGAAAAACGGAACATTGGCTCTAGCTGCGGCAGCCTTTTATAGGTTTTTCTCTGCCGGCTTGTAGCCAATGATAGGTATTTAATATTTGCCGCTTTTGAGCAGCAAATCCCATTCGAGAACCCATTCGAGTTCTTTCGCCAATCAGAAACCTGTATTTAGGAGTCTACTATTCTTTATACAGAACAGTAAGCATAATCTCCAGATGTAGTTGGTTAGCTTTAAATTCATGGTATATGAATTTATATAGGAAGTGGGATATTTTTCAACATGTTTTGATCTTTGACTTCAAACCAACAATCAAGGTTAATGAGTGATTTTTTAGGAAGTTATGAAAAGACATGTTCAGATTATTTTTCCTAATCTAAACAGATACACTCGTTCTCTAATTTCTTTAACCCTATTTTAGTTAATCATAGGAATAACAAAACAAGGCATACTTCACTCAAGAGAGATATACTATTATTAGATGACATAATCTATTTTTTATGTAATAACAATACTTCTAAAAAGGAACAGTACAGTTACAGGTACGTTTATGCTATGCTGCTCAGAAAGATCAAGAGAAAATGATGGCAGTGATCCTATTTTGGATTTGCTTCACTTGTGCACTAACTACATTCTTTCTTTTTGAAGGAAGGTTTGGATGCCATGATCCAAACTTTAAGAACTCTTCATTTATATTATTACTTTAATGAATCATGCATGGGAATGGATGTCTAACTGCAGGTTATTCAAAAAAGACTTTTCCCTGAGACTATTTTACAAATATATCAGTCCTTAAAACAGTTTAATCTCTTTCCAGTTTTATTTCCTGACAGACTTCCTAAAGGATTTGAGGTCAAATTATCTACAGAACTTACCCACACCTGCCTCTAATTTATTGTCATTATCACAGACCATGTTGTAAATAAGGGGCTTTTTGATTAACAATTATCTCAGCTGTTCCACCAATGGAGATGAAATTTAGACTGTACTTAATGTGTTTTTAATACAGTGTGGTTTTCAACTGTGTTCTGTTTTACAATACTATTGTATTGTAAACCACAATAGTTCTCTTCTACTTTTCAGAATTAACTCCACAAACTTCACAAAACTACCAAAAAAAAGAAAAGAAAAAAAAAAGAAAAAAATTCAGGTTCATCTTCTCTTTAAAAAAGTTGCTAGCTCCTGAATTGAGCCAATTTGGTCTAGTGTAGGGATGTCAAATTCACGTCATCACATGACATATCAGGAGTTTTTCCCCCTTTGCTAACTAGGACATTAGCATGACCAGCAGGTGATGCATTCGGCCCATGGGACACAAGTTTGACAACCCTGGTCTAGTGGTTCAGGCACCAGGCTAAAAACCAGCAACTTTGAGTTCTACTCCTGCCTTAAGCATGAAATCCAGCTGGGTGATTTTGAGCCAATCTCCCTCTTTCATCCCTAACAGAGAACTACAAATACATCTATCAACTTATCTGCCAGACCAGTATGGTAGTTTATACTACATTATCTTCAGCGAAGAGGTCTTAATCCTACAGTAGGTTGATTTTGACTGATGATAATAATAATTTGCAAGTTTGGAAAATATGATAAAACATAATAAAACACAATGAAATAATCAAATGGTTTCCACCTGCCATAGGAAAACAAGCAAAACCTGTTCAAAATGAAAATGTTATATACCTGAATACAAGCTTTGTATTGTAAACAACAAGAAGGCGGAGAATAGGAATGCACTCATAAAAATATGATTCATAGATATTGGCAATCAAAACTGATATATGGCATATGGATTGCTCCTGCAGTTTTTAAATCTGGATGCACTGAATTCCTTTCCAAGTCTTTGAAGATTTCATTAAAATGAAATCTTCAAAAGTATTATATTGTGAGCTTAAAACTTTCCTCCCACATAACCCAAACTCCTCCTAGGAAGATTTAAAAATGAAAGACTCTCGTGAATTCTTGTATAATGCAAGGAAACTTGGGTTTACTCAGGGATTTAACTTGTCTTTTCTGATCACTTGTCCGCACATTGTGATCTAAGAAGGATCTCTTGAAGCTGCCTTGTTAAAGAGCCATCTGTTATACAACCACTTTTAGTATTCTACTATTCTTGATTGCCTTTACTGTTTTTACTGAATTAATCAACCATGAAAGATTTGCTGACATGGTTGGCTAGACATATTTAATAATAAAAATATACAAGTATTATACTTGTGCATAAAGCAATTTTTCCATGAGAGGCCAAAGCGCATGGAAAAGCTGCCAACTTCTCCCAATGGCAGCTTCTTCGATATCACGAATGCCATTTGGGAAGGTCCCAAAGTTTACACAGCACAAGCAGCTGATATTGGAGGAAAGGGCTAAATGCCTACTTTATGCCTACAGTAAATCAAAACTTATTCTGATAATAGACTATACATTTAGAATAAACAGCCAGCTTTTCTTTTTTTTCAATCTTTTTCTCTAACTCTGTTATTAAAGAAAAACAATTCCAAAAAAGGAGATATACTGGCACATGCAAGATATATGTGGCTATGTTCAAATGGCCCAAATGATGTTTAAAACATGAATATTAAATTGTCATATAAAATCAGTTTCTATAAAGCTTGAAACGACTTCAAAATATTGCAAATACAGGGAGTCCTCAACTTACAACTGTTTATTTAATAAAAGTTCAAAGTTATAACAGCCTCAGAAAAGGTGCCTTACAGCCCATCTTCAAGGTATGACCATTGGACAACCCCCACAATCACAATTCAGGTATTTGACATTTATGAAGGCTGCAATGTCTTATGGTCCTGTGATCATGATTTGTAATCTTCCTAGTCAACTTCCAACGAGCAAAATCAAATTTTCTTCAGATGCCAGTTTTGCTTAACAATTGTGTGATCACTTAAACGTGATGAAAATGGTTATAAAATTGAGTCCAGACAGGTGATGACTCCCTTTTTGATTGTGGTGACTTATAATTGAAATTTCAGTCACAGCTGTGATCATGTTAATAACTACCTGTACAGCATTTTCCAGTCCTAAGAATCTGCCCAGAAACTCAAGGTAAATGAGAAACTGCAAGGTAAATGAGAAAATTTGAAAAAATTTTCAAATTTTTTAGGTAAAAAGCAGCTCACAAAAATAAAATTTAACAAAATAATTATTCTGGAAATTAAAAGAAACAATCTTAGGTCCGGTTAAGGTGGACTATTTTTTCCTTTTTCCTTTATCTCCTTTGTATCCACTTATACACCTGGCTTCTGCACCAATATTTTGGCAGATATTCCCCTTTACATTCAAACAGTCAAATAGTGGTTTATAAAACTTTCTGCATAATTAACAATCTGACTATTCATGAGCATTCAGATGAATCATTTTGAGATTCTTATTCATGAATATGGTGCTGCGTTGATTTATTTTGTTATAAAAATATGAGCTCCCCATAGAGCAATTTTTCCTTCATTTACATTTTATCTAAAAAAATGTAAGGGGAAAAATTCCTTCATCTTAGCACAGTCACCAATTTTCTGTTGATGATGTTCCAAGAATTGAGTTTCATTCCAAACCCCAATACCACTTTCAATTTCATTTACAATACAAAATGTTCTCCTGTTAAGTGTTATTCTTTACAATCCTACAAATCCAAAACGAACAAAGAGGGCAGGGTTCCTTCTTTATTGTTACTATTCAAGTTAAGACATAGGCCAACTGGAGAGCACCCTGAAATGCATAATAATCCTATGTTGCAACTCATCTAGGAAACAAAGAAGCTCAAGAATTATATTTTGGCTCAGCTGTAGGCAAGAAATAGACATGGTAATCCAGAAGAGAATTAATGTTTAACTTAATCTTTCAGCATAGTACTCATTCCGTCCTGCTGAATGAACACAGACACAGCACTTCCTTTAATGCTGAAATCTGTTAATGGTCAAGAAGGGCCTAGTCCATCAAAGCCACAGGCTATGTATAGAGACTGAATGCGATGCAATTTTTTTCTGATGTCAAGCACTGATAGGGATGTAATCATATGTAGAACCTAGATCCAAAGGCAAGAATTCCTTTTTGCTTGTAACCTCAAAGGACAAACTACTTACTTCAATAAATTTTAAGGTTCAGAGTTTAGCAGAAGATAAGACCATAGTTTTCCAAAAGAGATAAAAGCACACACTACTAATATAGAAAATGGACAGCCATATCCTATTCACTAAGGCCAGTACTTCTGCATTGGAGAACACAAAAGAAAAAAAAAAGCATTGCTTGCTGATAGCACTCTTCAAGGTCTGATATGACATTAAAACAAGTTATTAATAGCTTGCACAGTTACCATTTAACAGTTCTAACTTTATATTTTAAAGCAGTACAGTTAGTCCCATTCTGAGCAAATAGTCAAATGTTTGTCTAGCATTAAAAAATGCTTTTGTTATACATGTAGAGGCCATATGTACAGAAACCACAAAATATTTCTCCAAGGAGGTGCCCTTAATACAAAAACATTTGTCATTGGGTCTGATGCATCCTCAAATTGGCTATATATACGTATATCTAAGGCATTCAATTGCAAAATGAAATGTTGGCATATTCAGCCATGATATTCTATTTTTTTAGACTTTGAGAAATAAAACTGGTTGTTCATATTAAGGGATATAGTAAAATCAAAGAATTGACATTACCTGTCAACTGAAAAAAAAAAAGCCACCACTGAATACTACTAATCAATACTATTTGCCTAACTGACTGCCACTTTATGCAGACTAATAAAAAGGAATCCCTGCAGAATACTTTCAACATGCTTTGCATTGTTATAAAATGATATGTGATAAGGCTTCAAACATAGGCAAAAATCCAGATGTTCTTTATATGTAAAAGTAGTATTTCACTTACAACCACAACAGACCCCAAAAGTTCCATTGCTAAGCAAGACAGTTCTTAAATGAGTTTTGCTCAATTTTATTACCTTTTCTACTACAGTTGTTAAGTGAATCACTGCAGTTGTAAAATTAGTAACGTGATTGTTAAGTGAATCTGGTTTCCCCATTGACTAGAAGGTCACAAAAGGTGATCAGTACACTGCAAACATCATAAATATATGCCAGTTGCCAAGTGTTCACATTTTGATCATGTGACCATGGTGATACTGCAATGGTCAGAAGTGTGAAAAGCAGTCATAAGTCACTTTTTCAAATGGTTGCTAAATAAATGGTTGTAAGTTGAGGACTACCTGTATTGCAATCAGATCCACTGGATCATATTCGGACTTGCATTCTATAATTTTATGAGAATGGGAGGGAGGGAGGACTGAGGGAAGGAAGGAAGGAAGGGAGGGAGGAAGGGACTTTTTTTTAGAATGTGTCTCATAAATACAATCCCATCATTACTTAGAAACACAACCAAAGATCAATTGGTAGTAGCCATTTCTAATATGAGTGAGCTTGGGATATGTGGATTTCAATTTCCGGAAATCCTTGGCTGTTCCTCAGAATCGTGATATCTATATATAAAGAGAAAGTCTGTAATTGTGGAAAGGAATAAAGCAAATGGTTGTCATGTTAAGGATAGGTATCCTTATAAAGATTTGTTTTAATATTGACACTTTTATTTAAGTTTTTATTAGCCAAAATGTGTGGAGTTTATGCTAGCTTATAACTATAATAAAGAGTTTTTATTTTATTTATTGAATTTGTTTGCCACTCATGTTGCTGCAAGACGATTCTGGACAGCTTAGAACATCAAAATAATATCTATATATATAGATATCTATATATATACACACATAAGTGTATAAAATACCAATAAAATCATAAAAATACAAATTATTAACTAAAAATAATAGATGGGGAGGAAAGGTACAGAATGTTCAGGGGAAAGTGGAAGTTTATATCAGTCAAACAACCACTCCAGTGTGCTACTTCCACACTGGAGTCAAGCAAACTGCCAAATCTTTTATTTGTTTACAGCAGGGTATTTTAAAATACAAATCATTTTTGCTAACTCCTAACTTTAAAATAATAAAAAAGGAATAAAGCTAATGAGACAACCCAAGAAGAATAAAATTAATATTTCCAACCATTAGAAAACGAAAAACATTTGATGCCAGCAGAATGTTCAGAACATTACCATTTGTTCTTATTTTAATTAATGTCTCACTGATAGCAGTTAATCACTAAAAGTACTGGTATAGGTTAGGAAACTCAGTCATACTGAGTCAGACCATTGATCTATTTCAATCTCAACTGGCCTTTTATGTCTATAGCTTCTCCCTACACCAGAAACCAAACATTAAACCTGTATGCAACAATTTAGCACTCAGCTACAACTCCTTTTGTGAATTTCACACCATTCTACAAGTAGTTACTAAAATCCAATTTTTAAACACTACTATCTTCAGTATCTTCTAATTTTACAAAAAAGCACCAGAATCTGGACTTGCCACCTGGTTTGATTATACCCATTATACTTAACTTGTCATGAGTGTATACTTTTACCATAATTTATATAGCTACTAAACTTTTTTTATTTGCTTTGGAGCTGTTAGCATAAAATAGTTTTTCAAATAATTTTTCATTTTTATTAATTTTTAATCACAGCTATGGCTCACAAAAAATGGATTGAATGCCAAGTATTCAATAAGGACCTTTGCATTTTGAAGACTGAAAAAATGTTCTGACTCATATCTTCTATGTTTTAGACAGATACTTGCTATCTAGCATTTAATTCTGGACTGCTGAATATACCACTCAAACTGCCTTGTATCAGTACAGTATAAGAATATGAAGGTGGACACACAATAAGAAGAGGGGTGGGAAAGGAACTTGCAAGCCTCTATTTCAGTATGTGTGTGTGTGTTACTTTCTGCTTTGTTATTACTTTGATGCATCTGTTACTATATTGCTTCAATAAACATAAGTAATTTTATAGATACATTAATATATATTCAAATAAATACAAATTAGAAAAGAAGATTGAAATAATAATTATGTTTTTCATAGTCTCAATATTATTCAGCAGATCCTATTATCACATACCTAAATAAGCAACACTGCCAGTCTATCCTTAAGATAGATTTAGGTAGTTCTAATTTTTTTTAAATAAGTACATATTCTGTAACTATTTTTAACTGTCTGCCACACATTAACTTCTAAGAAAAAAATCAATCATAATATTAATAAAGCAGCAGCTCATTAGCTTTTATTTTACATAGGTAAGCATTTGATCAAATTTGAATTTATGCCTCAACTTCCATAACAAAACTTCCATAACAAAAGTTATACTACTTGAAACAATCAAATGTATAGTTACTGAGTTCAAAAGTTTCATCCCATTACCTACATTTAAATTAGTTAAAAGTTCACAAATTATTTACAGTCTACCAAGTATTAAAAGCAGCATGAAACTAGAAACAAAAATCAGGAAGTTACTGAAGGAAATCAGGAAGTTACCGTTTACCTGCTTTTCAACCTATTTGACAACAGTATTTGGTAAAGAATTGTGTACAGTATTTAAAAAAAAACTTTACAACATAGGTAACAGGCAAGTCAGTACAAGAGTTTGCTGGACTCTGTTTTACCTTTGTGTTCGACGGAGCCTGTTTCCACTTCTCAAATGAGGCAATGTAAAGTTTGAGAAGACACTCCAAATCGCTGGATCAGACATATCCAAAATACTCTTTCCTTTAACACGCCAATTATTTAAAAAAGTGGAGAATAGAAAAAAATAAATAATAAAATAATCCCAATTCGATTGTCTCTCTTTTACACCACTGAAAATATAAACATTAACTCCACTCAGAGCAATATTAATGTAGATCAAACAGCTGGGTACTTTAGATATCTAAAGTAATAATAATAATCATAACAATAGTAATTTTTAAAAATCCTTTTCCCGTAGATTCAAAAAAGCCCTTCCTTTTTTCTCTACACTTTCTGTGTTTCTAAGTATTACAATAGTTTTTAGACTCCGGTTCTGCTGAAACTCTGTTCCTGTACGTATGATTCAGCCAAGGTACTTTGTCATCTGTTTGGAAGATACCATTCTGAGCCAGCAAGTGGGGGAGCTACATTTTTTTGCTTCTAATTTTCTGGTTATTATAGGTTTAACATACAATTCTACTTTAAAAAAATCCCAATACATAAAGAACTTTTTACTTTTTCAGCATTCTTTAATATCACCAAAGCTAAAGACCATACAATTACTTCCCCAAACATTTTTTGGAAATGAGCTTATCTCTCAGGGATTTTTCCAGGATCTCAATCTATCATCATTGAATTTGTATTTCTGATTAATAAAAGATCGAAAATTAGAACTGTGTGGTTTACTATGGAAGGAAAAAAAAGGTCTCACTTCTTTAAACTGCCTGTTGCAGTATTATTATAGAATTATAGAAATCATTTATTAAACAAGAGGAATTTAGTAAGTGTGACTAAACCATTTCATCCAAATCAGAGGAACTTATAAATATTAATATTTTCTAAAGATGAAATATTGTTTATTGAAGTATATTCATCCTGCGATAATCACTTATATTCAAAGGAAAACACATTTCATTATTTACTCGCTCAAAAATATTAATTTAATGAAACTACTCACCAAATTACAGACAATTTAGGAAGGGCGCTTAGTACAGAACTATTTGAATACCAAAAATTAATTTAAAAAATTAAAGGAAAAGTACAACAGGGATGGTTATGTTCATATTCTTGCACTTGTAAATTTTAATTTAATATATCTGACCATATTCTGACTGCCAAGACTGAATGTGAAATCGGAAAAACTAAAACATTTTACAGTACAGATGGAATAAGCAGAATATAAGGAAACTGCTTCAGTATTTTTCTGTGAACATTCCACAACCTGGATTGAAACACCCTCTCCAAGATGAGTATAATTTCTTTCAGACACATTTACTCCATTATATTCCCACAAACAATCCAAAATTTTGGGCGGGGTAGGAGAAACTATTTAATGACTACAAGTACACACCCCAGAGTTTCTTCACTTTGAAGCACCTTCATGCTTACTCACTACTCACTCACTACATGATAAAAATACAGTATTCCAGTTATCCAAAAACTATATTTTATTTTTTTAGTAATCTCAATGGATATATACATAAATCTAAATTTATGGAGGAAAAAGGTGATGCAGATTATTTGTGCATGTCGCACCTGTTCAGCAGTTTCTTAAAGAAGCAAATTATATTTTCCAGGAAAAGAAAATGTGTGCTTAAGGAAATGTAACATAGAAATGCAATGTGCATGCATACCAGTTATGCTCCAAATTCATTTTCCCTCTCTGAAACCAGATTTCTGCATAACCCAACAAGGTGCACTGCTGACTTTGAGAAGTATATACTGCCATGCCAACAGTTTTTATTGTGTTCTTCTAGTAGTTGGATGTTTTTAATGTTTTTGCTCTTTTGTGAGTTGCCTCAGGTTATAACTGGGCAGCTATATACAGTAATTCAAACAAATGAATCCTTAGTTCTTGATTCACTTTGTTTTGTTTTCAAAACACTAAATTCACTTTATGATTTTACTAATGTTAATTCCTGGTAGTCCTCTACTTGCAACCAGTTGCTTAGCAACTGTTTGAAGTGACAAAGAACCCCCAAGGCAACTTACAACCTAGTTCCAAAAGTCCAATGGCTGGGGGGAGGGGGGGAGTCCATGGTTTATATGTGACCACATTTCAGGCATTCAGCAATTGTCTCATATTTGTGGCCTAATGTCGTATGTCTGCAATTCACAACAAACAATTTATGATAAACAATGGGTTTACTTCAGTTGTGGGATTCAAAAAAATTTACTTCTGGTTCTGTGGGCATGGCTTGGTGGGCATGGTGTGGCTTGATGGGTGTGGCAAGGGAAGGATACTGCAAAATCCCATTCACTCCCCACCCCACTAACCTGCTTTCTAGCTCCGTTCTGTGCAGGGCAACAAAAGGAGACCCAGCCAATCAGCTGGGACTCAATGGGAGGCAGACAATAGATGGGGATGGGGCCAGCCAGAGGTGGTATTTTCCAGTTCTCCGAACTACTCAAAATTTCTGCGACCAGTTCTCCAGAACTGGTCAGAAACTGCTGAATACCACCTCTGGTTTACTTAATGGCCTTGGAATTACCAAATGATCATTGCCCATAAAATGTTGTAAAAATTGGGTTGGTCATATGATGATGTACTTTACAACCATCATGACTTAAAACTATAGCATGCAGGCCCCATTGCAGTTCCAAGCCAAAGACTACCTGATTTGCAATATACCTTAGGATATTTCTTGACATGTCCTGAAATATTTTAAATCCAATACAAATAATAGTCCCTTGCAGAAAAGTGTTGCCGTTCAACAACTACAGTACGTACAACAGCTTTTGCATTAATTTGGAAAGCATTTGTGCCTGTTTATATTCAAGGTCAGCTTCAAATATTATTCTGAAATTTTGTCTTATGATTTCCATTTTCTATAACTGGGATAAAAATACATTAGGTACAATTAATCAAATGAATATTTTGTGAAAGGATCTATTTCTAATGTGAAAATGAATATATACTATTACTATATTTCTATATTATTACTATATTCTATATATTCTACTATATTCTATATTATTATTCTATACTATTACTATATTTCTATATTTCAACAGTAGATAAAGATTGTGATAAAGATTGTTTGCAGCACATTTGATTTAGATTTAAAATCCAAACAATGGTGAAAGTAGAAGCAATAAATAATGAGAAAAGACTGGTACCAGAAGAATCTATCCTAAATGCCACCAAACTCACAATATTAGCTGCCAACTTTTTGAAAAACTGTAACACTGCCAACAAAAGTAATTACCATCTATAATTTACCCATCACAAAACTAATTTTTAATTATATAATGCCGAGTTTAAATTTGCCAAGCATCCAATATTGTTACACTTTGTAAATTTTTGTTAGGATGTGCTCTGATTCCTTGAATTACATAACAGAAAATAGTTTTTAGGACAGGGGAACAGAGGAGACATGAGGTTAATATCTATATTGGACCAAAGAAAAGAAATATAACATGTCTTTGACTCGGACAATAACCTGTACATTAGAGTATTTGTACATCAATCAAAATATTTTTAAATGCATACTTTGTTTCATTAGGATAGGGAGGGAGGAAAACAAATTATGTTGCATATAGGAAGCTATTTAGCCTAATTTTTAAATATTTTAAACATGTAATTCTTCATACAATGACAAGTTCCAAGTTTTTAGAAAAGAACTTTAAATCAATCACTATAAACCATGAATATCAAGCAAAACAAGACAATGATGAGAAGTCCACATTACATATCAGCCATTTAACAGAAATTCACTGATAAACGCTTTGTAAAAGCAAAGTTCCCAACCTCAAAAACAGACTCAGAATATTTATTGATACTGTTTTTGACAGATGATGATGTAATTAACTTGGAGACAAATTTCTTGTGTATCCCATCACACTTGGCCTATGAAGAATATTTTGTTCTGTCCCGTCCTGTCTTATCTTATCCCTATCACAGTAAATTTCAGAAGGACAGGGAAGCCACTGGTCAATTTCTGTAAAAACACTCTGTTCAAATTAAACCTGAGAAAGCAAAGATCATGCCCTTTTCAAGGGACTTTTAAAAAAATTACTATGAGCCTCAAGGTGAATATCATACAGCAAGTTCCTTGTTTTTATTTATTGGGTTTTGGGTGCATTAAAAATTTTCAAAACAAGATACTAACTACTACAGTTCCTATATGGAGCTCAGTTAAACCTAGGCTTCAATTATGATTCCAAATCAGTTCTGGAAATTATTCCAAATTATGCAAATTATACAGAGTGAAAATATTGTGCTTAATGTTGCCCTATCAAAAAGCAAACTTCATAACTGGAACGATGGTATGGTTTTATGTGTTTAAATATTGGCCTAAAGCTAATTTTCAGTCTCAAGACTTGACATATCTTATACTCACAGCTAAATATTAACTTTTTTTGAATCATCAAATAGAACAAACATGATAAATGGGATTTCCAGCCGAGATGCTGATGCTCCAATAGAAGCCTTGTAGACAAATACAAAAATACAATCAGAATAAGTTGTTACCCAGAATACATTTGAGCCATAATAAATTTTAAATTCTACATTACTTTAAATTAGCAATGTATTTTGACCAACTTACAAAAAATACATTTCATTGGACTTTCATATTAGTGCAATTCAATGTATTGCTGTCAGCAATGCTGGATGGTAAATTCCAGAAAATCCCTTAAATTGAATTGACAGGACCAAAGAATCATAGGGTCATATTGTGCTTTGTTGTATTTTTTTAATCAAAGTATTTGCAATACACTACAGGTAGTTCTCAAATTACAACAATTTGTTTAGTGACCATTCAAAGTTAAAATGGCACTGAAAAAAGTGACTTATGACTGTTTCACACTTATGACCATTGCAGCATCCCCATGCTCACCTGATCAAAATCCAGACTCTTGGCAGCTGGCTCATATTTATGATGGTTGCAGTGTCCCTGGGTTATGTGATCATCTTTTGCAACCTTCTGACAAGCAAAGTCAATGGGAAAGCAAGATTCACTTAACAACCGACTTACTAATTTAACAATTGTAATGATTCCTTTAACAACTGCAGCAAGAAAGGTTATAAAATGGAACAAAACTCACTTGAGAAATGTCTTGCTTAGCAACAGACATTTGAAGCTCAATTGTGCTTGTAAGTCGAGGGCTTACGACACCGTTTTTAGTCCATTTCCTGGATGGCAAAAAATATATAAACTTGGCAAATAAGTTATTTCTTAAAATAACTCTTGCCATTGCTAACAGTAGCCTGGAGAAATCAAGGTTTGTTGATAGGAAATAGACTGGGCATACCGTTATATTGAGTTTTTATGTTTGTGTTGTCTGGAGCCTGTGACCCATACAGTAATAAAAGATAATTCATTCATTCAAACACTCCTGCTTGTTCAAACACCAACATCTACTTGTGTGCTTACTGATAAGACAACAGCAGGAATGTTTTGCTCTTGAGCCTCTATTATTTATTTTGATCTGCTATTATTATATCATAACTAGATACTTGTAGCTACATTGCAGCATGTGCACATAAGTATATAAAGTATCATCTTAAATTTTTCTGATGTGATTTTTTTTCAATTCAGCTAATATATCCTACATTTCTTGTAGGATATAATTTCTACTACTTTTCATTTTCCCATTGCCAAATTGTTTATTTTTCAACCAAGACAAGTCATCTTCATTTAAGGCCATGTCACACAGCACCAACGGATGGAAAGAGGATATAAAACGGAAACACTTGCCATCCGTTGGTTAACGCGATGCATCCATTCTGTACTCACTGCGTGCATTTTTCATACTCTCTATCCGTCCAGCATCCATCTATTGACATTTCATCCGCTCAAAAAGTTTTGAGCTGCATAAAACTTTTTGAGCAGAAAATGTATCCAATGCGTCCGTTCTGAAATCCGCTACGCATACGGGGAACATCCGTTATACGTCCGTCGTCATCCGTTACGCATCCGCTGTATCCACTGGGCATCCGCTGCGCATCCGTGCAACTCACATCCGCTCCAGCAGAAAACAAACACAGGGAGGAAGCGAAATGGACGCGGAACGGACATGCAGCATTAGTAGCACGGATGTAGAAAGGATGAAAGCGGATGCAGCTCGCATACAAAGCATTAAAACGGAAAAAACATTCATATAGGGGACGTATCTCGGATATTTAGGATGTCTGCAGGATGCCTGGAGGATGCAAAAGGACACCTAGCGGAAAACCTATATTTCCTATAAAAAGGGGGAAAAATCACCTGGATCTCACTTTCAGTCCAGCAGCCCTCCGGTGCAGACTTCTTCAGCCTTCATCTGGCTCTTGCTCTTCCACAACATCCAGTCATATCCACCATGGATCATCACACACTCCTTTTGGTAGCCGCCATCGTTCTACAAAAGTGGGAAGCCCTCTACAGGCTCTTTCACCTGTTCTACGCGAAGAAAAGGACACGTCCAAGCAGTGTCTGGGTCCGAAGATGGATCGCGAGAAGAGCCGAGTACGGACTGTATAACAAGCTGATGGTGGAGCTGAGGAATGAAGACTCTCGTGCATTCCAGAACTTCATCAGGATGCCACCAGCCATATTTGATGAAGTTGTGGAGTGGCTGACACCCAGGTTGACCAAGGCAAACACCAACGTCTGGCCCAGCCTGCACCCTGGGCTGAAGGTGGCACTGACTCTGCGCCACCTGGCCTCAGGGACCACGTACAGGAGCATGCAGTACTCCTGGAGGCTGCCACACAACACCATCAGCATTGTGGTCAGAGAAGAGGTGCAGGCCATCATCGAAGAATACCTGGAGGAGCTCTCCAGTGCCCCTCCACTGAAGAAGGATGGAAGAAAGTTGCAGAGCAGTGGTATCAGAAGTGGAACTTCCCCCACACCGTTAGAGCCATAGATGGGAAGCACGTGACCTGCAAAGCTCCAGCCAACTCAGGGTCCACTTATCACAACTACAAGGGCTTCTTCAGCATCATCCTCTTCGCCATGGTCGATGCTGACTACAAGTTCATGTACATCGATGCTTCAGGCAACGGGTCATCTTCAGATGCCCAGGTACACAACGCCAGTGACCTCAAGGAGGAGCTGGAATGCAACCTCATCATGGACTTCCCAGATCCAGACCCCCTGTCCAACGACATGCAAGATGTGCCCTACTTCATCGTGGGGGATGATGCCTTCTCCCTCAGAACCTACCTCATGAAGCCCTACACTTCCAGATGCCTCACCCATGAAGAGAGGATCTTCAACTACAGGCTGTCCAGGGCAAGGCAGGTGGTGGAGAACATCTTTGGCCAACAGGTTCCAGGTCCTTCTCACCACCATGCAGCATCGCCCAGAGACCGTGAGGAGGATCATGGAAGCTTGCTGCATCCTGCACAATCTCATGCGCACCCGCTACCCAGTGTTGCAGAACAGGCTCGTGGACTGCCAACAAGGCAATGGGAGCCTGGTGAATGGAGGCAAGGGTGAAAACTGATAGATACTGAGGATGTGCAAGGTTCCAACAGAGCCTCACGTGAAGGGAAGAAGCACCACAGCCTCCTGAAACACTGGTTCAACTCCCCAGCTGGAGCAGTGGATTGGCAAGACAGGATGGTAGATGCTTAATGGATGCTTCCTTTAGCCTGTCTCATCACACTGATGAAATTGTGCCATGTATGTTGAGTGGTTCTACAATGAACAGGGCATTTAATAAAGAGTTGTCTTTATGTTTAAATGTGTGGATCAATTATTACATTGTTATTGATAATAAAGGGCCAAAGGTGTGGCAGCTGGGAGGGTGGACCATACAGTCCCACTATGCTTGCACTGGAGGTTTATCTATCCCACTGCTATCCTTACCCATCCCACAGCTATTACCCATCCCACAGGTATCCTAACCCATCCCATAGCTATTACTCATCCCACAGGTAGCCCTGCCCATCCCACTGCTATCCTTACCCATCCCACAAGCATGCAAAGGCTTAAACCATTTCTAAAAGTTTCCACCAAGACTTTATTGACTAAAAGAACTGAACCAAGTGTGTGAAGCAAAGATAAACTTTATTAATAACAAACTGTAAAAACAAAATGACCCAAGTAAAGTGTCCCAAGCAAAGATAAAGTCAACAGGTAGCAACCCAGTCACTGGCACTCTTCTCAGTCACTCTGAAGTGTGCCCAGTCTTAGGAGTGAAGGGTCCAAGTGCTGTGGAGGTGGCTGCTGCTGGAGTGCTGGTCTGAGGTGCCATTGGGGTGCCTGGCCCTGAGAGGGGATGGTGTGTGGAGGAAGCTCTCAGAGAGCTGGCTCAGTCCTGTGATGTTGAGAGCCCCTTCCTCCATGACATGGGGTGTCAGTCCCAAGACCGATGACAGATGTTCTGAGGCCGGGCTTGGCTGTGGGGTGGAGGAAGGAGGAATGTAGTGGGGCTGTCTGGTCTGCAGGTGAGCGAGGTGAGGCGTGGGTGGCATCGGTGGCATTCGATGTACCTGTGCCTGGACTGGGAAGGGCTGCCTGTGCTGCTGGAACTCCTGGTAGCCATAGCCTTGGTAGGTGAGGGCCTGTGGAAAGCCTTGGAAGGGCTGTGACATCACCTGGGGTGGAGGAGCAGACCTGGACTGGGTCGGAGCAGGTTCAGCTGGGCCTGGAGGGTCGTGCAGAAGACCGGTGATCCTCTCCTTTATTACCTGGTACTGTGATTCGGACATGTCTATGAGGGTCTGGTTGACGTAGGTGAGGAAGGGCTTGAGGTTTGAGGATGGTATGTCAGTGTGTACCAGCTGAGAGAGGAGATCTACGCTGCTTTTGATGGTGTCCCTGATCTCCAGTGTGGCTCTGTCCCTCCGGTCTGCCTCTCTGCCTGCTTTCTGTGGAGGTGGAGCTGGGGGTGGGGGTGGGTTGGTCTCTGGTGGCAGTGCCCTCTCCTTGCTCCCACTGCTTCAGGGGGTTCTCCATTCGCTCCGCCACGGAGAGTGCAGCTGTCGGGGGGGTCTCTGTCATGGGACGCTCCACAGATACCTGCCTGGACACAGGAGCTGACTCTTGGCCAGAAGAGGACTGTTCTCTGTGGGCTGCCTGAGACAGAGGGTAGACAGAGGGGCTGCTCCTCAGTGGCGGATCTCACCCTCCAAGAAGCTGCACTTGGTCATCACATAGGTCTCCCGGTCGGTTAGCTTGACCGCGGCCTGGACAGACTTCTTGAGGTGCAGCTTCCCGTACCAGGTGTGCATGTGCTTCCACCACCCGAGGAGGACCTCTGAAGTGTAGCCCAGGCTCTCCGCCTTCTCTCTCCAAGCTGCCTGCTTCCTCTTGGTGTCTCGATAGAGCCTGTGTGCCTTCCGCCATAGGTACTCGTTCTCCCTCAGCCATTCAAGCAACTCATCCCTATGTTCCTCTTCAATGGAGTATTGCCTCCTCTCCCTATCTCGCGTGTGCCTCTTACTCCCTCTGGCAGTGCCTTCTTGGCCCTCATCAGAGGGGCTTTGAAGTTCTAGGGGCTTCTCCACCACACCACCACCAGCAGCAGCAACAACAACAACAGCAGCAGCAAAAGCAGCACCAGCAGGACCAGGATCATCATCAGCAGAGTAAGCACCAGCAGCACCAGCAGCACAGTAGGACCAGGAGCAGCACCAGCAGAGTAAGCCCCAGCAGAAGCCCCAGCACCAGGAGCAGCACCAGCAGAAGCCCCTGAACCAGCCGAGTCAGCCCAAGCAGCAGAAGCCCCAGCAGAAGCAGAGTCAGAGCCAGGGGGTGGGATGGTGGCCCTTTCCTTCTTGCCAGGCCTGGAAGAAGATGGCACAGGCTTCCTCTTCTTCCCCATGGTTGTTGGCTGGAGATGTGTCTGGCAGCAGGTCTTTCCTCTGAATGGTGACCTGCTTGCGAGCTGCATCCTTTTATATCCGCGGGGGTGACGCAATGCATCCTCCCCGTATGCGCAGTGAATGCTTTGCATCCGCTAGACATCTGCTAGGCTTCTGTGATGCATCCGCTGTATCCGCTCGGCATCCGCTCTGCATCCGTTCCTTCCGCTGCGTGTCTGCTTTGTTGTGCTCCCCCGGAAGCCCTGCGGATGTGTCATCTGCTTCCATCCGCTTCCATCCGCTAGGCTTCTATGGAGAATCCGCTTTACATCCTGGCTACGTCCTCCCCCCCATCCGTTCCTTTCCATTGTTGTCCGCTCTGTTTATGCAAATTTGGGGCACTTTTGAGAGCGGATAACAATGGATGGAACATTTTCTCGTCCGCTGTATCCTTTTTACATACTTTTTGCATCCATCGGCCTATGTGACAGGCCCTTTAAGGACTGGTTGTTTAATGACCATTCAAAGCTGCAACCAACTTCAAAAAAGTTATTTATGATTGTCGACCTCAAATTTATAAATACTGTCATTCCACAGTGATCCCTTGATCATATTTTGGACATTTGGCAACCAGCTCACATTTACATTTGCAGAAAACACAACAAAACACTGACCTTACTCATTTGTCCCTGGTTTCTCAAATAAAGTATTCAGCTTTTATTTATCAGTATTATACTTAGATTATACTTATATTATTTTTTGAAGAAAGATGAGGAATAAGTATTAAAAATTATATCCTGAATAGAATATAAATCCACTGGCATAACAATAGCTCTATGAGTCCATTAATACTTTTGCAAATTTCTCTCCTAGTCTTTTCATTGTTAATTTTTTTAACAGTATTATCAAAATAAGGAGTAATTTTTTGAGTAGTTTGTACTTTTCCTACTCACCCAATTGGTTAAGTTCATCATATATATTACTGGAAGACTACTAACATATTGGACAAACACTGATCTTGTTCCTCATCATTTAACTGCAAACAAACTTGAGTGTGTTTAGTAAGAGAAAAAACAGCTGTTGTGCACCAAATAATAAACTCGGTGCAAAATACTTCTATGGCTTTAGTTTATAAACTAAACTTACTGTTGTTATAAAAATACATTAAAGCATAGCTATTCTTAGTTATTAAAAGTATTTTGTGATTTAAAAAGAAAGAAAGAAATAGAATTCCAGGTCACTCTGCCATCACAAAACTTATGATGAAATAAAGGTATTTTTAAAAATTTGCAAAGGATTTATGTATATATAAAACTCCTAGAAACTAGAAATAAGCTTTGCAAACTAATACTATTATTATCCATAAACAATGGTAATTTTACATGTTTCATCTAATCATATAAAATGCTTCACAGCAGACATCAAAATAAACCGAAATTTGTATAATGTACCTGCACAAACTGGGGAGGTGGAGTATGGTAAAATTAATAAATTAGAATAATTAAGTCAAGATCACACACATACTCACAAACTCTATGCGCAATACTATATTTATAATTACAATCAAAAGAAAATGCGGTACAAATTACACAAAACTAAACCTTAACTGAACCAGTTCTTCTGCCATTCTTAGCATCTGCTCACGAACATTGTTACCAATCTATCGGCTTTATTAAATAAAAATCAAATCAAATCTAAATGTACCAAAGATCTATGGTGCCAAAAAGTAGAAAAAGAATACCATAATTGACCCTGAAATCCATACAAATAAGATAGAATAATACTCAAAAAGGAAATGGAAAGAACTCTTATCCTGTTGTAGAAATAGGCTCTTTTCAAGAGAGGAGCTGGGCAGGTAACAGGGAAAAGCTTTTTTAAACAGTATTATCTGTTACATGTTAACTGCAGGCCTTTAAATTCTAGCATCAAGATTCTAAATGTATTTGTGGTAAGAAAATATAGGAAAAACAGGGTAAAGGCTCTGTCACACTGCCCGACGGATGCAAAATGTTAGTAAAAAGGACACAACGGATGAGAAAAATGTTCCATCCATTGTTATCCACTCTCAAAACGGGCAAAAATTTGCATAACCGGAGCGGATAACACGGAAAAGAACGGACGCGGGGAGGACGCAGGGCGGATGGAAAGCGGATGCAGAACGGAAGCCCAGCGGATGGAAGTGGATGGGAGCGGAAGGCACATCCGCTAGGCTTCCGGGGGACCTCAGCAAAGCGGACGCGGAACGGATACAACGGATGCAGAGTGGATGCACAGCGGATGAAGCGGATGCAGAGCGGTAGCCTAGCGGATGCACAGCGGAAGCCGAATGGATGCCGAGCGTTAATTGCGCATGCGGGGGGGGTGCATTGCGTAAGCCATGCGGATATAAAGGGAAGCAGCTTGCACGTGGCCAGCATTCGGAGGAAAGACCTGCTGCCGGATACATTGAGTCCTTGCCTGCCCTGCCTGCATGCCTGCCTGCAAGCCTTGCTGCCAGCCTGCCTCCAAGCCTCCTGGCCAGCCTCCCTGCCAGCCTTGCTCTCTGCCTGCCTGTCAGCCTTGCTGCCAGCCTGCCTTCCAGCCTCCCTGTCAACCTGCCTGCTTGGCTTCCTGCCAGGCTTCCTGCCAGCCTTGGTGCCTGCCAGCCTCCCTGCTAGCCTCCCTGCCAGCCAGCAACCCCACAACCATGGGGAAGAAGCGAAAGCCTCAGCAACCTGCCGCCATCCCTGGCAAGAGGGACAGGGCCACCCTCCCACCCCCTGTCCCTGACCCTGCTTCTGCTGGGGCTTCTGCTGCTCGGGCTCACTCTTCTGGTGCTGGAGCTTCTGCTGAAGCTGCTCCTGGCGGTAGTGCTTCTGCTGGTGCTTACTCTGCTGAAGCTGCTCCTGGTCCTGCTGGTCCTGCTGGTGCTCCTGGAATTGCTCGTCCTGCTGGTCCTGCTCGTGCTCCTGGTCCTGCTCGTGTTCCTGCTCCTGCTCGTGCTCCTGCTCGTGCCCCTGGTCTTGCTGGCGCTGCTGGTGCTTACTCTGCTGCTGCTGATCCTGGTCCTGCTGGTGCTGCTGGTGCTGCTGCTGATGATGATGATTATGATCCTGCTGGTGATGATGATGATCATGATGATGATTATCCTGCTGGTGCTGCTGCTGCTGGTGGAGTGGAGGAGCAGCCCCTACTACCTGGGAGCCCCTCTGATGAGGGCCCATCTGGTCCTGCCAAAGGGAGGAAGAGGCGTATGCGACAACGGGAGAGGAGGCAATACTCCATTGAGGAGGAACACGAGGATGAGGTGCTGAAGTGGCTGAGAGAGAATGACTATCTGTGGCGGAAGGGACACCGGCTGTACAGGAACACCAAAAGGAAGCAGGCTGCTTGGACAGAGGAGGCGGAGAGTATGGGCTACACTTCGGAGGTGCTCCTCGGCTGGTGGAAGCACATGCACACCTGGTACGGGAAGCTGCACCTGAAGAAATCTGGCCAGGCCACGGTTAAGCTGATGGACAGAGAGACCTACGTCATGGCCAGGTGCAGCTTCCTGGAGGGTGAGATCCGCCACCGAGGAACACCAGCAGCTCCTCTCACTACCCTCTCTCTCCAGCAGCCTGCTGAGAGCCAGTCCTCTTCCGACCGAGAGTCAGCTCCTGTCTCCAGGCAGGTTTCTGTGGAGCGTGCCACAGCGGAGAACCCGCGGACAGCTGTTGTAACCGTGGTGGAGCGCGTGGAGGACTCCCTGGTGTGGTGGGAGAAAGGAGACGGCACGTCCACCACAGCCCTATCCGCATCCACCCCCAGCTCCACCACCACAGAAAGGCAGAGAGCCAGACCGGAGGGGCAGAGCCACACTGTCCAGCTGCAGATCAGGGACACCATCCGGAGCAGCATAGATCTCCTCTCACAGCTGGTCCACATCGACTCCTCATCCTCCAACCGCAAGCCCTTCCTCACCTATGTCAACCAGACCCTCAGAGACATGGCGGAACCCCAGTACCAGGTGGTGAAGGACCGGATCACCGATCTGCTTCACAACCCTCCAGACCCAGAGGAACCTGCTCCCTCCCATTCCAAGGCTTCCCACAGCCCCTCACCTACCAGGGCTACGGCTACCAGGAGGTCCAGCAGCACAGGCAGCAGCCCTTCCCAGTCCAGGCACAGAGTCATCGGGCGACACCGTTGCCACCGGTTCCACTGATGCCACTGATGCCACCCACGCCAATGATGCCACTGACGACAGCAATGGCACCCACGCCACTGATGCCACCCACACCAGTCCTCACCCAGCTGCAGACCAGACAGCCCCACTACACTACTCCTTCCTCCACCCCACAGCCAAGCCTGGCCTCTGTACATCTGTCATCAGTACTGGAGCTGACACCCCATGGCATGGAGGAAGGACCTCTCAGCATCACGGGTCTGAGCTAGCTGTCCGAGAGCTTTCTCAACACATCATCACCTGTTGTCCTCTCAGGGCCAGGCATCCTAGTGGTACTTCAGACCAGCACTGCAGCAGCACCTACCTCCACAGCATCTGGACCCTTCACCCCTGAGACTGGGCACACCTCCGAGTGACCAAGAGGAGTGCCAGAGACTGGCTGGCTGGCTACCTGTGGACTTTATTTGGACACTTGACTGGGGTCGTTTTTCTTTTACAGCTTGTTGTTCAATAAAGTTTATCTTTGATTCACACACTTGCTTCATTTCTTTTTTTTCATAAGGTCTTGGTGGAAACTTTTAGAATTGGTTTAAGCCTTTGCATGCTTGTGGGATGGGTTAAGATAGCAGTGGGGTGGGCAGGGATACCTGTAGGATGGGTAATAGCTGTGGGATGGGCAGGGATACCTTTGGGATGGGTAATAGCTGTGGGATAGATAAACCTCTAGTGTAAGCATAGTGGGACTGTATGGTCCACCCTCCCAGCTGCCACACCTATGGCCCTTTATTATCAATAACAATGTAATCATCATCCACACTTGTCAACACAAACACAACTCTTTCTTAAACGCCCTGTTCATTGCAGGCCCACCCAACATACATGGCCCAATCTCATCCGTGTGATGAGACAGGCTGAAGGAAGCACCCATTAATCATCTATCATCCTGTCTTGTCACTCCACTGCTCCAGCTGGGGAGTTGCACCAATGTCTCAGGAGGTTGCGCTGCTTCTTTCCTTCACGTGAGGCTCTGTTGGGGCCTTGCACATCCTGAGTGTCTATCAGGTTTTGCCCTTGCCTCCATTCCCCAGGCTCCATGTCCCCATTGCCTTGTTGGAGGTCCACAAGCCTGTGGACTGGGTAGCAAGACTGGGTAGCGGGTGCGCATGAGATTGTGCAGGATGCAGAAAGCTTCCACGATCCTCCTAACGGTCTCTGGGCGATGCTGCATGGTGGTGAGAAGTACCTGGAACCTGTTGGCCAGGATGCCAAAGGCGTTCTCCACCACCTGCCTTGCCCTGGACAGCCTGTAATTGAAGATCCTCTCTTCACGGGTGAGGAGTCTGGAAGTGTAGGGCTTCATGAGGTAGGTTCTGAGGGAGAAGGCGTCATCCCCCACGATGAAGTAGGGCACATCTTGCATGTCGTTGGGCAGGGGGTCTGGATCTGGGAAGCCCATGATGAAGTTGCCTTCCAGCCCCTCCTTGAGGTCACTGGCGTTGTATACCTGGGCATCTGAAGCTGACCCATTGCCTGAAGCATTGATGTACATGAACTTGTAGTCAGCATCGACCATGGCAAAGAGGACGATGCTGAAGAAGCCCTTGTAGTTGAAATAAGTGGAGTCCGACTTGGATGCTGCTTTGCAGGCCACGTGCTTGCCATCTATGGCTCAACGGTGTGGGGGAAGTTCCACCTCTGATACCACTGCTCTGCAACTTTCTTCCATCCTTCTTCAGTGGAAGGGCACTGGAGGAGCTCCTCCAGGTATTCTTCGATGATGGCCTGCACCTCTTCTCTGACCACAATGCTGATGGTGTTGTGTGGCACCCTCCAGCCGTACTGCATGCTCCTGTAGGTGGTCCCTGAGGCCAGGTGGCGCAGAGTCAGTGCCACCTTGACCACAGGGTTCAGGCTGGGCCGGAAGTTGGTGCTCTGCTTGGTCAATCTGGGTGTCAGCCGCTGCACAACTTCATCAAACATGGCTGGAGGCATCCTCATGAAGTTCTGGAATGCCCGAGTGTCTTCGTTCCTGAGCTCCACCATCAACTTGTTGTCCAGTCCGTACTCTGCTCTTCTCCCGATCCATCTTCAGACCCAGACGCTTCTTGGCCGCCTCTTTTTCTTCCCGTAGTAGAGTTCACAGAGCCTGTAGATGGCTTCCCACTGTTGCAGAAGGATGGTGGCTGCCAAAAGGACTGTGTTACGATCCACGGTGGACATGACTGGATGCTGTGGAAGAGCAAGAGTCAGATGAAGGCTGCAGAGGTTTGCACAGCTGGGCTGCTAGTCTGAAAGTGAGATGCAGGTGAGTTGCTCCCCCTTTTTATAGGCAGTATAGGTGTCTCTTTGCATCCTCTAGGCATCCTCTAGGCATTCTCTAGACATCCTTAATATCCGAGATAGGTCCCCTCTGCGAATGTTTTTTCCATTTTAAATACTTTGTTTCCGTGCTGCATCCGCTAGGCATCCATTCTGCATCCGTTCCGCATCCGTTCCGCTTCCTCCCTGCGTCCGAGCAGATGCGAGTTGCGCGGATGCGGAATGGATGCCTAGCGGATATAGCGGATGCGTAACGGTTGCAGAACGGTTGCAGAACGGTTGCCTGGCGGATGCAGAATGGACAAATTGGATACATTTTCCACGCAAAAGTTTTGAGCAGCTCAAAACTTTCTGAGCAGATGAAACGTCCATAAACGGATGCTGGACGGATAGAGAGGAAGCAAAACGGAGGCAGTGAGTACAGAATGAATACATCGCATTAACCAGCGGATGGCAAGCTTTTTTGTCCATTTTACATCCTCTTTGCATCCGTTGGTGCAGTGTGACAGGGGCTTTAGCTACAGTAAAGGTTGGGATAATTGAAAAGAGAAGGAAAGACCCATTCATAAAGAGCTGCAATACAATAGGCTAGGTAGGAGATCATTAGAGTCAAAACTAGTATTTGTACACTGTCAGTGGACAGGAACTGCCAAATTCAACAGATGTTTAGTAAGTGAAGATGATACACAGTCACAGCTCTCACAAAAGATGACCAAAAATAAAAAACATCAATTCGGAGAAGCCCAAGGCTTCTGGCCACTGCAACAGAACCAGTTGTTGGTATTGTAGCTATTTAGATTTTCTAAGATCAACCAAAACAATTCTGCGCAGTTGCAAGATATCTAAGTTGCTTTTAAGAAAGAACATGACCACTTAC
Organism: Laticauda colubrina; assembly: GCA_015471245.1. NCBI lineage: Eukaryota > Metazoa > Chordata > Lepidosauria > Squamata > Elapidae > Laticauda > Laticauda colubrina. The sequence continues at coordinate 29,615,513 of BLBF01000010.1, read as the reverse complement.
AATAAATCAGCATTCACAATATTTGGGAGGGGGGGCAGAGGTGGTATTCAGCAGGTTCTGATCAGTTCTGGAGAATCAATAGTGGAAAACTTGAGTAGTTTCGAGAACCGGCAAATACCACCTCTGACTGGAGATTTTACAATATCCTTCTCCTGCCACGCCCACAGAACCGGTAGTAAAAAAAATTGAATCCCACCACTGGTGAGGGGGGGGCTCTACAGGGGCTCTACAAAGACCTAAAAGTTCAATAAATGATGCAAATTTTATTCCTGACAAGACATTAATTTTATAAGGGAATATATATTTTTCATTGTTTATATTTAGCTTTCAAGAAAGCCTCTCAAAAAGAATTTTCAGAACTTCAAATAAAGCAATATCCCTCCATATTGTCAGTACAGTTTGTTGGGTTACATAACTAAAAATTGCAACTAGTAAAATAATTTAAATGATGAAATTTGTTCCTTAGCTATTGATATGTGTCATCAAGTCACTGTTATCTCTGAGTAGCCACATAGATAAATATTCTATGACAATCTCTTCCTAAACTGGTTTTTCAGGTGTTCTATCACCACTGTAACTGAATCCATCCATCTTGCTGGTCATCCACTTTTTATATTTTCCTCCCCACAACCAGAGCCTTTTCCAGACATCTAAAGTCTTCACATAATGGACCTAAAGTAGGACAATTTAAAGTGCTCATTTTTGTTTGGAGTGAGAATTCTGGGTTGATTTGTTCCATGATCCATGTGTTTGTTTGACAATCCATGGTATTCTCAGGAATTTTCCACAAGGCCAAGGTTCAAAAGTGTCAAGACTTTTCCTATCCTACATCTTCAAAGTCCAACTTTCACTTTTATACAGTGTCATAGGGAATACTACTATTTGAATTATTCTGATACAGACACAGACACATCAGAAAATCTGACTATCTTTTCCAAAGCTTTCATGGCTGCTCTAACAAATGTTAATCTGTGAGATTTATTTATTTATATCCTACCTGTATTATTCTTATAAATATCTATAAGTAGGCAGCGAAGGCATCCAATCCTCCTCTGTCCTCTTTTCCCTGCAACAATTCTAGAGAGGTGGTTGGGCTAAGAGACAGTGACCAGACCAGGGTTACCCAGCAGGCTTTCATGCCTAAGCCAGAGCTAGAACTCCTAATCTCCTGGTTTTAGTCTGATTCCTTAATTACTAGACCAAAATGCTTGTTTTTCTATTATTGATAGTTGAAGATAAAAGACTATCCACCACCTTAATATCTTTTATGTCAATTCCAATGTTGGTTACTGTACTAGTTATTAGTTTGATCTTCTTTTCATTTAATTTTAGCTCTATTTTTTTCAATGTGCTTCTTGATATATACTGATATTACCAAAGCTTGTACATTCTTTGCATTTTGGCTGCGAGTAGCATTAACAGCCCAGTGAAGGTTATTGATGGTTGCTTCAGTTTTAAAATTATACTAATCTTCTTTCAATCCTACTTCTTTAACTATGCATTAAAAAATTCTTGATTTAGAAAACAGCATAAAACAATGCAATCATCCTGATTATTTGCTCAAAGTAGTTAAATTCTGTAATTGAAATTAAGCATGATATCTTATTTTAAGAATCAAGATTTGTTTATAGTCGTAATTCTGCACTCTGTCTTTATATGACCTTTAACAAGCATTCTTCTAAAACCATATACTATAAACATCATTTATTTTGATTTGGAAAAAAAAACAAATTATAGGATCTAGGAACAATTTGTGATCACAACTCTGTTCATGTGAGCATCAGTGTGTATACATATACTCACCACACATTTCTGTGTCAGGTGCTTTACAGAATTTAGACATATAATAATCCATATTTGCTATAGTGAAAAGAAAACCCCCTGTATTTGCTATAGTCAAAAGAGACACTGGACATGGATGTATCCAATGAAAACAGAACTGTAGCCAGAAGCCTAAAGGTAATCAGGTATTTCAGCCTACATGCCCTCTTTGTAATGTTCCACAGAACAGAACAATAGTGTATTCAGGCTGCCATCTAGATTGGAAAGCAAACTAATTTGCTTTGGCTCAAAAGTGAGCGGGATCGGTATGTATATGTGCATGAATAAAGAACATAATATTAAAAAATACAAAATTAGACAAACTGTGAGTTCCCAAGTTATTATTTGTGCAAACTTAACATTAAGGAAAAAACTAAAATGAATTAATGTGAAAAAAAATCTATGGCAGAATGTTTTTAAAACATAGCTAACATTATGTAAGATATTCAACAGTAGCAATAAAACTTACCTAAGAACAGGAAAAAATTTTTCCTATGTTTTATTTTTTTATTTGTTCACTAAATTTCTACAGTCATCCATCTCAGCCAACAGATTCTAAGCTGTTCTAGAACTACAAAACAATTAAACAATAAAGTCATTCAAAAATATATACATACATGTTGTTATATGAACAACCATATTGTAGGAATAACTTCATTTAATTCTGTAAAGTAGGGGTCCCTAACTTTAGGCTACGGCCCATTAGTGGACCATGAGGAGGTTGCAAACAGGCTGAGGAAACAGAAGGTGAGCGTGCACCTTCACGCAGGTGATTGCGTGCACACACACTCTATTTCTGGGAGCGGCAGATGCACACACACACACACACCAGTCATGCAAATGGAGCTGTGTCCACGCACACTTGCTGGCTGCTCATGCAGAACCCCAGTCAGCATCAGTTCCAAAGCTACCCTGTTTCTCCAACAATACGGCCTCCCCCAACAGGAAGTCCCAGCATGTTTTATAGGCATGAAATGAAATTAAGCCCCTCCCTCAAATTAAGGCCTATATTAAAACATGTGAAATGGGGGGGGGGATGGTGGGGGGGCTTGCCGTTAGGAAGTACTTTTGTTGCATACCCTGATATGGTGCTGCCTGCGTTGACCTCGATACAAAGTGCCCCACCAATGCCGAGGTCAACATCCAAGCCATCGCTGCCCGCCCACCCAAAGATGCAAGGGAGGGGAATTAAGTCACCCCCAAAAAGACGGCCTAGTAATTTTTGGGGGGCTCAAAAAAAAAAATGAGACCGGCCTTATTATATGAGAAACACGGTAGAAACTTTGGGAAACATAAAGGTCAACCATCTTTACTTCAGTTGCTAATCCTACATAGGTTGCATTCTCACAGCCTTTAGAAAACCAAAATAGATCTAGAGAACAGGTGGCCCTGTTCTCTAGTATCCGAAAAATAAGTATCCAAGTAACAAGTATCCGAAAAATTGTGTTATCTATCAAGATTTGCAAAATTGAAATATTTTAGAAAGTACATGTCAGGGCACTATATTTAACAGTAATTTATAGCCATCCATATTATAAACCACAACCCTGGAGAGTTAACAAGACAAAAAAGTAAAACAAAAAAACAAATAACCACTATGACAACTCCTGGCATCCAAGAATAATACCCTCCCACAATTATCAACATATCTCCTTATTTCTTCATTTGACCATGATGCTTGTGCGGAGAGCCATATGTGTTTGGTGTTTTTTTTGTTCATTATAACATAGTAAGTTCCACAGACTTCTTTCATATTCACTGATCTGTTATTTAATGTAATTTAAAAAAAAAAACAACTCAGCTTATCCTCCATTTGCAAATTTGCATTCACAAATATGACTCCCTTTCAAGTGAGGTTTTAAAATCACATTTAACATACAAAAAGCCAACAAAATTGGTAAGCTTTCTAATCTTAGCTTTGTGTCATTTCTAAGTCCTGTATCCAGCAGCAGTAAATAAATACTGCCTTTAGAAGTGAAGGAAGAGCTGCTAATACTACCTAAGGAGTATCAATATTGCCAAAAGTACCTTTTGTTATGTCAACAATTTCAATCATATGTGAAGAGAAAAAGGTTCTGCTTATTCATACAATAAGTTTTTACACGGAAGTACTTTTGAATGCAGTGCAGAATCTACAGCTGATGGACTGGTGGACTGTTAACTTATGAAAACATACTCTGCATCAACAACACAGATTGCCAATTTATTACTACTATAATTTAAAGGGCCATAAATCATCTAAAAGCACTCTAGTCTTTGAGAACATACTTTGATACACTGCTCAGGTTTCATAGTGCTATATAGAGTGATGCCAGAAGGAAAAAAAGAAGTCTGGCCAGAGGAGACACAGAATCTTGAAGCCTTTCAAAAAGTGCATTTGCACTTATCTCATATTCTGGACACTGAAGATTGTATTTAATAGCTTTTATTAAGTGTTTCCTTGACTTTTTTGGGATGGAGAATCCCTCTTTTCAGAGCAAAAACACTTTTCATGGTGGGCGTTTAATCAAAGAGGCAGCTGTCCTTTTAAATTAAAACTGAAGAAATAGAGATCAGGCAGTTGCATTCTGCACCAGCTGTAGATTCTGCACAGCATTCAAAAGCGCTACCCATCATAAGGCAAAAAAGGGGGATACAAAATTAACTGGATCATCATAATACAGTATCTGCTATATGAGATAATCTTACATATGGCTAAACATTTTGCTCCAAACTAATATTGTTAACAGCTGCTTGCCAAAAACAGAGGTGGGAAAAATACAATATCCTTAGTTTATTTTCTTACATTTTCCTTTCATTTCTTCTATTATACTGCTGAATGTTTTCTTCAGATTCATAGATATAAATTATAAAACTAATTTCATTTAAGTCACTACTCTACATACTTGTTAGATTGATGGTCACCTAGATCTCCTGGAATTGGTAACTAGTTTTTGTATCAATAAATATTTTAAACAGAATCCTTTTTTAAAACTATAATCCAAGCCTCTGAATGCTAAACTATAAGTAAATAGCAGATTTGTACAGCACATATGAAATTCTATATGACAATTGTAATTCCCTTTCCCACAGTGGACCTTCATCAACGGTTCCAACTCTTCCCAACAATCTAGTGCTATCTGGAGCAGAGGTGTCAAACTCGTGTCATCACAGTGGTGTCATGTGCCATATCACGACTTTGCTAAAATGGGCATGGGCGTGACCAGCATGTGACACATGTGGGCCAGGGCCCCGAATTTGACACCCCTGATCTAGAGGATTACGTTTGGGAAATACAGAGACTGTCTGATCTATTTTGTAAAAAAATGTGTATACCTCTGAAGTAAAAGCTTCCCTTCTCCATTCTATAGCTTTCAAGGGCATTTTCCACCTCTCTGAGCACTACCAAAACAAACACATTTGGGTTTAGTGTTGCATGAAAAGTTTTGATTCAGTACATGATGGGCTAATCTGGGTCCATTGCTTACTGGACTGCCATTTGTCAGAAATGGTGTCGGGTCTCCTGCTTAGGCGGGGGTTGGGCTAGATGACCTATAAGGTCCCTTCCAACTCTGATTATCTGTTATCCCCCAGAATCAAGTTTCAGACTGAACAAAAGGATTACATATTGTTTCCAAAATGAAAGCATCATGTCTTTCACACAGCTAATTACATGAGTCATTTGAGTAGTTAACTTAATTTTTCATTGTTTTCTTTTAAAAAAAATATAAATGTCTCTATTATTTGTATAACATCTTATGTGCTTTCCCATGAACTCATTCATACAGTCATTCCTAAGTGGTTTCACAATGATGCATCAACTCCTTTCATTATTTTTAGAAGCAGCTGGATCTATAGCAAGCCAATGGAATATTGGTTAGGCGAAATGATAGAAATCCATTTCAGTAATTTAGAATTCAATCTAAGCAGAAAAGAGCATGTGCCTAATCACAACATGTTTTGCAAACTGCATCAAAATGCTCTTTTTTCCAATTTTTTTATAATATGTGAGTTGATTATTTGATCTAAGATAGCTAATGACATCATGCATTATGTATACACAACTTCAAAAATGATTTCAGAAAAGTAATTCTGCTATTGTTACTAGCATTGAATCTTATAACAATATCTCAGGCTATTATAAATAAATGCACCTGTCAGACTATTTTAGTATTCTCAACAAAATTTGAATTAATAAATGTTTTGCACTGAGAGCTATTGGAAGTTGGCTGAATAATAAAATTTAACACAAAGCATTTTCTGGAAACAAATTCTTCGGACCAAGAAGTACTTCATGGTATTCTGAATATACTGGCTCCAGAATGAACTTTTGGCATAGAGATTATTGTAATGAGTATTAAGTATACTAAGTTTCTTTTACTGTGATAGGTAAATTGTATTATTATTAGTTCTCAAGAAGGCAATCTGTATTTATTTCATTTTCCTAATCTAAGCACATTGCTAACATTTCTGATTCTGCCTTGTACTTTAGACATTCATGTAGAATAGTTTACATTAGAGCATACGTGCACATATAAATATTTCAATTATTCATTTTCTCGTTTTCTACAATGTGGAAAGAAGAGAACTACAACAATGGAAATATAGTTGCTTACCTCCAAAAATGAAAAGCGAACAGAGGACTGCATGGACTGCAAGGGCTGGTTGGGGTTGGGCTCAGACTTCTTGGGGTGAGACTGAAAGTTAAAATAATGTCATCTCTAATGATAGAAAACCATTAAAAGCTCTAATTTGACTGAATTCAGAGGACTAGTTCTAGTGACTCCTTTGAATAATAATAATAATTATAAGGAAGCATGCTAAAGGAGTATGGGGTTTGGGGCAATCAACAATTGCCCAAGAATTTCTCTGATAAACACCATTTTTTTTGCACTGAGGAGAAAACTGTGTCAAGCATGCAAATGTTTTTTATTATAAAAATGCAAATATTTTTTTTAAGTATTTAAAATATACTAATTTTCAGTCAAGAACCACTGATTCTGAATTTCCATATCTAAAAGAACCTTAAGAGAAGTTTTCTGTTTGAAATATCATGCCTCAGCTTTAATCAACCTAAGTAGCATGCCGCACTGTACAAACTGTGAATTATTTATAATTACATCTATTGAATAAGAACTAGAAATAACAAAAACATTGCAAATAAAAAATTAAAAACAAGTAGTGAACTTTAAAGATGCTCTTTTTAGTTTTTGAGAATGCCATTTGTGAAAAATTCATTCCAACAACTACTGTATCATACTCAAGCACACTTAATTTTAATACATTATTGAAAATATTTTATCTGCTTTTGAAAGTATCTCATAAAGTTAATAACTATAATTATTTACTGCTTGGGTATGAATCACTAAGGTGAACATTAGCATTTCTGATTGTTAAATTATAAACTTTAATTATTTCATTTAAATTGTGCATTTGACAAAAATGTTTCATAATGACAATTTTCTTAAAGTTTTAGCATTTCTCCAAGAGTAGTTTTTAGCCATCATAAGTGTTCCATCCGGAAAAGACGCGCGGTAGACCAGGTTCCAACAAATAACTCTTTATTAGTTAACAGCAAACAGTAACGGAACATTGGCTCAAGCCACGGCAGCCCTTTATATAGAGGCTTGCCTGCCGGCTTGTAGCCAAAGACAGTCTTTTAACTTTGCCGCCTTTGAGCGGCTCTTTGGATTGGTTCCTAATGAACCAATCCTTAACTGGCCTTCCTGGCCAATCAGAAGAGATTACTTGGAACCTTCCAAGTTATACAGAACAATAAAAATGGCTCAGAAATTACATCAACATAATTACCTATAGAAAAAAATTAACATCAAAACAATAAATAATATTGATTATCAGAAGTAGAATTAAAGTAACAGGAAATGGAAGTTTGCAAGGAGAACATCAATTCTTATGAAAATTATATAAGGGGATTGAGGTCCATTTTTGTTTACAATTCTAAAGTTTACCAAGTAAATGTTTGTATTAACATTTGAGATTATATGCTTAAAAATGTCTATTAATAACCTGGTTTACTTATAAGTATTGGAACAGAACATGTATTTGGGAACCAATACTTCCCAAGAAATTTAAAGTTTGCTCCAAGCACCGAGTGTCTAAAATTATAACCATATAATTAGTATATAACCTATAAACCATGCTGTAAGAAATTCTTTCCAAATATTATTTACAATTAATACAATCTTATTAATCCATACACAGAAGTATTGAAGACTTACTCTTCAATAAACTGATATAAAATTACAGCCATTATAAATAAATACATTTAAAATCAATGCTTTGTAATACAGTTATCTGAAATATAAAAGCCAGCAGAATATCCTCTTTAAAGCAATATTACTTTTTGTTAGTTATAATTCAAAGAAATTGATGCTGCATATTACAGCAGGAATGTATGAAATTGTCTCTAGATACCCAAAATTCATTCAATAGCCTATGTTTAAATAACTTAAGCTACAGATAACTTATTCTTTTTGCACAATAACACAGCAGATATTTAAAATGTACTGTATTCAATCATTACCAACATGAAATCTTAAGACAATATTTTATTTGTGTACATATGCACACATGTATATAGTTATACCCATGCAGTAAATTTTGAAACTCAAAATTAAATGTATTTAATTAGATGAAATATGCTTATACTTTTGATGGAGATTGGCCATCACGTTCTATAATGCAATAAGCATATATTTATGTAATTGTTTTATAAATGGAAACTAGAATCACATAAATTAATCTATCGTTTTTAGAAGATAGTAAGCAAAGCCTTTACTCAGCCAAATATATTTAGCTTAGAGTCTCTAATACCAAACAAAAATGTCATGATACAATATAGTTCAAGAATATTCTGCTGCTCAGTAAAATAAACAGATCATATTTAACAATTTTTCACAAATAGCATTCTTTTTCTGCTCTAATTTCTAATGAGCTCTCTATCATTCACCAGGAAAAAAGGCCTTTCAAAAAACACAGCATTTGTACAAACAAATAGTAATGGGGGGAGGGGGAGTGGGGGGGATGATGGACAGAAAAGGATCACCATGGCCTACAGAAGGATGGTCTCTCTTAATACATTTATGATGCCAAGATTCATGCATTCAGATACAGCAAATGTAAATATGCAGTATTGTTTAAAATATCCTGCAATATCACTGCTTTAGAGACACACATTTGAAGCTAAAGCAACTGCAGTACATTTTGAAAATGTTCCTGCAACCTAAAGCTGCAGTGCTTTTAGCCTGTCAGCATAAACACATGTAAAATAAGCTAGTGCCATACAGAAAGCATTAAAATATTAAAAGGCAGACAATACTTACTCCAAGGTCAGCCCTGGAATTTGCAGCCTTTCCCGTTGGGCTTTCATGGCTGTTAGGTTAACACATTCTACTGTAACCATGACAAACATTCAGTGGCAGCATCCTGGTGATGACAGAGAGCCCAAATGAGCCATTATAAAGGAATGGTCTAACAAACTCTTGGGGGAGGAAGCTCTGTAAATTTGGGTCCTTCCACTTCCAGCTGTCATGAAAAAATGTCAGCTGCTTTCGTCTAGATTAACCATCAAGTGCAGTGCACTGATTTAGCTAGCAGCAAGAAGGCTTCCAATTTGAATATCAAGCTACTCATTTCCAATGTTCTAACAAGCATTTCATGGCACAAACGGTTTTCATGTTAGAGCCACAAAAACTATTAGATTTTTAAAAAAGAAAGAAAGAAAAAGTGCAATAAAGAGATTACTCTTTAACAGAGCTAACAGACATCACAATCTTATCAAATAAGCTTTAGCTCTGAGAAAATCATAGAAAAATTAGATCTGTTCTTTCTCTTCACATGCAACAGATTAAAGTTTTAGAGAGCAATGCATATGTTGAAACACTGTAATTCCTTATTTGTGATTCAAATAAGTCATCTTTCTTAAATAACCTAATTCAAACAACAAGATGTGCTCAGCAAAGATTCAACAGGAAAGTAATTAATGGAATGGAACAGGACTATTTTGTTTTGCTTTGTTCCAAATATGGCACAAGGAAAAAGAGCAGGAAAAAGCAAGATTGAGAATTTTCTTAGAGACCGAGTTTGCAAATATCAATGGTGGTATATGTGGTTGTGTGAGATGGAAGATACTGAAAAAAATCAGGGCAGGCAGGTTGGTAGAATATGTTGCTCTGGGATACTGGTGACAGCGAGGATGAGAAGAAGGCAGAGACAAGAAAGAAAGGAACCAAAAGGATTTGGGAGAAGGCAGAATAGGAAAATGTGCCATAGTAGAATACCAATAGCAGCACCATCCATACCAGCTAAAAGGGAGAGTTTTTCATTCCAGTTGGAATCACAAAATGGGAGAGAATGCAAATCTGGAATAATATAGTACAGTGATTGATTCCCTAAAATTGCCCTGCAATAATAAATTTCTAAGAACAGTTGAGAAGACAAATTATAACTCAGTCACTGGGGTCATGCAAATTACACTAGCATAGTTTACTGTGAGTCAAGAACTAGAGGAATGTACGTTAAGGTGGCCATGAGGAAGACTTGAGTGGCATGTTATAGTGTTACTTTATCTTTCCTATAATAGAACAAAAGAGGGTAAGAATGAAAACAGACATGCCTTTCACCAGGTTTCTAGTCAGGACAGGATGCTATAAAATGAAGATATAAGTACTTTATAAAGATTTTTAAAGCAGTTAAAAATCAGAAATATGTATGTTTTATGCTTCATAAACTTTAACAATCATATATAACATTGGTCCAAGATTATTTTCAGCTTTTTACAAGGCCCTTTGTAATTTGCAAAAGTTTTATGTATCTAATGAGCACTTCTCCTGAATTCTTGAGGAAGATATTGCAAATCATTCTCCAAAGGATGGAAATGATTCTGATTCTCCAACTGATTTGATTTTTTGTTTTCATATCCTGAATTCCCTAATCTTGCTAAGCTTACTCTTTTATTTATTAGGGAAAAATCAAGGACTGCTCATATTATACAAAATAAACCTATGTAGCTAATAACAAATATACAGATTATAATGTATGTAAGATTAAAAACAAACAAAACTCTCACATACCACCAGACATCTTGTTTAATAAGAGTTTGTTGATGTAGCTGGCTAAATTTATCATCAAAAGTCTGATTTGATAACCAGATCAGATGTGTGTATGACAGAGAGATGGATATCGGTATCTAGAAGAGCAATTACACATTCGCCATTGTGTAGAGCAGTGGTTCCCAACCTTTTTTTCTCCCTGCACCTCTAAAGAAATTTCACTCGAACCTCGCACCCCCTGAAATATATGGTAAATATATGGTAGGATTAAATTATTTAATTATTAAGTATATGGTAGGATTGAATCTTTTCACCTATGTATGTGACGATCACTAAATAATGATACTTAACTCTAAAATGAAAACAAAGTTAGTCTATTGCAAAAGAAAATAAAAATGCCAACATATAGCCAATATCCTATTATTTACCTGGACTTTTCTCGCACCCCCTGGAATATCATCTCACACCCTTAGGGGGTGTCACTCCAAATTAGATGTCACTCCAAATTAGCTGATGATGATGATGTCAGAACTCCCCCCTGATCTAGAAACAAACTGATGGAAGAGGTTGTGTTGCCAGTTTTCCTCCTGGGGAAATTAACTAGCATTTGATGGCACATCAGTTAGCAAGGCTGCCCCCAAGAAACAGCACCCAACCGGATGCAAATGTAAGTTTTTCATCCCCCTATATGCGTCTCGGAAATATCTGCTCAATACTGGGCAACAGCAGCTGGGCAATACAGACAGCTAAAATGACTGACAATGCACACATTTATTTTCCCAGAAGCTATTTGAAGTTGTGAATTTGATAGCACTGTTTTAACAGTTCTGAGAAACAACACTTGCCAGACTCTGTACTCCTATTGGTCATGTGCTGAATATGCGCCAAGCTCTTTCCAACCTGTCTTTTCCTTAAAAGCTGGCATTTTGTTATCACTGTGCTCTCTGCCTGACCATCTTTCAATCCTTTGGCCACTATAGAAAGTAAGAAGCTAAAATTGATGGAGATATGCAATACCAATACTTAGCCAAAGTCATAAAAACATTTTTTTTAAGGACAATGAGATAATTGTGAGCGAGATGGGCGGTTAAGAAAACAAATTTAGAAGTGGCTTAGGCAGATTCACTGAAATACATGGAAGAAAAAGAACTATAAGATATACAGATTTGCAAAATTCTGTTCTTATAAATTAATCTCAATAAAAAAATAGGTCTAGTGCCCACTGATGAAATGATATTTTCCCTTACAAGCCTAATTAGATACCGTAACATCATTTCAGAGCCAGATTAAAACCCCAAGTTTTCAAATTTTATTAACTGCAGTGCTAATTGTGATTTATACTGTATATTTCTTATTAATATTTTAAATCTATGTTAATGGTTTGTTATTATAGCTTGCTCTAAGATCAAGGGATATAGGATGAATTGTAAATATTTTTTAACTTAACTTATTTATTGCATAAAATATTTAAATAAACAGATGAGAAAGCAAAGCACCAAAGAACAAGAATATTAGCAGTGTTCTGCTGGATCAGAACCCTGGTCCATCTAATCCAACAGGAGTTTGTTTCAACTCTTCTGCTATTAGAGACTGGACAGCCATCTCTCAGGAGTGTATAGAACAGGGGTGTTGAGGGCCACAGAAAATAAGGGAAGGAAATACTAAAGAACCTCAAAGGTATATAACTCAAATTGGGGGAAAGACCTTGCTCTTTTTAAATAAAAACCAGAAATTCTGTACAAAAAAATTGCTGTTTGCTAAGAAACAGTATCTTTTATCCTTTTTTAGCTACTATAGCCATAAATTAGTACCATAGATGCTTTACTAGGAAAGGTCACCAAATCATATTAAAAAGACAGAGCAAAAGCACATAGGAAAATAATATTTCCTCAAACATCAAACATTTTCCAGTATCTCATTTTTCAGAATATCCATCCAACCACAACTTTCTAAATCTTTCTTAAGTCATTCATCTTCCATTCATAGATTTCTTTTTATGATCCAATCCTCATTCTTTCTCTGTGGGTGATCTAATTTCCATAAGATGTTTCATTCATAGTGGTCATACATTTTTTTCTAGGCAGATGATCACATCTTCATTTTCATTTATTCTTGAGTCTCCAAATGGTTCAAACAGTTTTTGTTTATCTTCCACCTCATGCATCCATTTATGTCAACTAATAATTTCCCCAAAAATCACATTCCTTCAAAATGTTGCACCATTTTTTCCAAAAGCATCTCTAGTTTTCCATGATTACTATTCAGCTTAATATAACACACACTGAACAATTTATGGATTTCCATTCTGTGTGTACATTCAACAAACTAGATTACATCAGTCATGTCTTTGGATATTTTACCACCTTTATTCATAATCATTTATTTCATCTTCATTTCTACGCATGCATTTATCAATTCCATTCCATGAGGTGAGGCCATTTACATATAGATCTTCTGACCTTCTCTTTTAGTTTCAGAATCACGTGTCTATTTTCCTTTCTATTTTTATACCTGCCCTTTGTCATAGAATATTGTTGCATTACAAGTTGCAATAAATCTTCCATATGAAATGTTCATGAACAGATCATCCAGAATATTGATCTCTACCATCTGTCTAGGCATCAGCCAATCAAACAACTCATATGTTTCAATAAAAAAAATATGTGCTAAATTACAAACTATAGTTATAACCATACAAAATGCAACATTCCTTGTAGAGTGTATACTGTTAAGATTTTGGCACAATGGGCCAGTATGCTACATTTGCAGTCAGTGCCCATTTCTTCTCCAAATATATTCATAATATCCATTTAAACTAGGATTATCTATAAAGGGATTACATGCCAATACACTGTTATTCACATGTTACCAACTATGAGCTTTATACAATATACTGATATACTCATGATAATGTACTTTATTATTTACTAACTGTCAAAAACAGTTTAAAATACCCGGATACAGAACAAGTAGCTAACATTAGATTTCAGCAGCTGTTTTTAAATATATCAAGTTTTATAATTATTACATTAAGCTTCATTAAATCCAGGTCCAATCATGATTGTTATTTTAACCAAATAAATGAAACTATGTACATTTTCAAAATCAATTTCTTAATAGGGACCATATTTTATTTCCATAAAAAAAGAAGTATGGTTGATATCTACAAATATATGTGAATTGAAGCAGAGTGTTGTCTTACAACCACATTAGAATCATATTTTAAAAGTATGTTGCCAGTTTTTAATTCAAGTATTTTTAATAGAGTGCAAATTAACAAAATAGCTGATTATTTACAATAAATATTCTTGAATACAGTCCTGCCACAATAAAGCTGAAGTACTATTGAATATTGGATAAATAATTGAAAATTATTTTATGCAAATGAAAATATACATAACGAAACCTATTTGACAATGAAGCATACTAAAAAACTAGCATCTGACTTGAAAGTATTATTTTGATAGCTATGAAACTTAATGTGTCCATTGACGAATTTATTAAGATAAGTAAGGATTGTTCTAGAAAATATAGTCAAATATATTCTAAAATATACTGGATCCTTTCTCTGCCAAACAGAGCTGCATCACACAAGACATAAATATTCCAATATTAATAATATATTTGATTAAAACATTTTATCCAATATCCTATCAACTAATTTTTTGATTTATAAAATATATTTTTCTACCTAATTTTCCTAATATTTTTGTACATTGACCACAATTTATCACCATGCTTGTAAATAATTAAAAAATGAACATTTTAAAGATGAAAGGACCAACAGATCAGTACAAAAGGTGGAAAAAGTTTTCAAACATATAAATACACTGAAAAGGTACCTTTGAAATATCATATGAAGATGGAGAGTGTATTTCTTTTTTTATCTATGTCTGTTTGATATTTTCTACCGAATTTTATGAGTTTCATCTATTTATTCTTGTTAACAATTGCTGGAGACCTTTTACCTACGGAGTATTCTTTTTTCTCTCTCTCTTCTTTTATGAGACATCTTTTCAAGCACATGCCTACTGCACAAAAAAGTGGTGACTTCAGAAATACAGAATGTATGGTATAATCTATTGTGTTCCTTCTTTAGTTCCCAGCTACAGTTTTCAATTTGACAAGAATCTGACATATTGATTCACTTTTATTATATTCTGTTATATACAAAGATAAGGAACAATTTATTACTGGACAATATGGTTACAGAAAATAATCATTTTTGTCACATTGAATTTCATGCTAATATTTTTGCCTTAGCAATATTAATTTATTTCCATTATCAGTTGAGATACTTCATTTAAAACATAAAACAAAAATATTTTAGTAAAAATTACCTAAACTCTTTGAAACTGATAATTGGGAGAAATGGCATATTCCATAGCAGATAGAGCAGGAGTGTCAAACTTGATTTCATTGAGGGCCACATCAGGGTTGTGTTTGACCATGGAGGCTCAGGTGGGTGTGGCCAGGTGGGCACGGCCAGCTCGATGTCACTTATGTCAGCACCTGTAGTGGCCTGAGCACTCTGCCAGTGAAAACAGAGCTTGGGAGGCTGAAACAGCCTCCTGCAACCTACATGCTGTGGCCCTCCTGAGCTCCATTTTCACTGGCAGAGGGTTGCAGGTTGCTGTCACAGCCTCCCAAGCTCCGTTTTCACTGAAGGGCACACTGAAGGGCTTTGCTAGCATTATTACATTTTGCTAGCACAAATAGTTTGGTACTAAACTTTTTGTCATGAATTTCTGAAAGTCCACTCCAGATGAATACTCCAAGACTAGAAAGAAGTATTATAAGACTGAAGAAACTTTTGTAATACAGATAATTCTTGACTTATACCATTTGTTACAATGGCATTGAAAAAAAATAATCTACAACCAGTACAGCATTCCCCAGGATCATGTGATCAAAATTTTTGACTTGGCAACTGGCATGTATTTAAGATGGTTTCAACCTCCCAGAGTCATCTGATCACCATTTGCAACTTTGTAAGCAGACTTTCAGAAAGTAAAGTCAAAAGGAGAAGCCAGACTGGCTTAATGACTGAAAGATTCTGTTAAAAACTGCAGTGATTTGTAAAACAATCATGGCAAAAAAAATCTCTTGAAATCAGGTGCAATTCACTTAACAACAGCCTTGTTTAGCAACTGAAAATCTAGTCCTAATTGTCGAGGGATGCCTGCCTCTATATTCTTTATAAGCAAAGTATATTTGTGTGTACTTTTGTATGTGCTGCTTGAAAATAGGAGATCAGAGTAGTCGACAGTTTTAGCTATAGAACTGGCAGCGCATAGGCCGTATACACAACCCGCAAGCCATGCCCACACCAGCTCCGCAAATGAGGAAAGTGTTGCAAAATGTCACATGACAGCAGTGTGGCATAGCAAGTTCTACATCCATGCTAAAGAATGTTATCCGGTTTATTTCAGTTGGTTTGCCCAGCAAAAACAAACAAAAACAAAATTGTAGAGTCTTCCCTCATGTTTGGAAATATAATTCTTTAACTGCATTTACTTGTTGTACGTCTGTTTTTCTTTTTAATTTAATTTTGTTTACAAAATCAAGATAAGCATATAAGCATAAATATTATTATTTAAATAATACTTAATTGCCTGAAGAAAATATTGACTGCTTAATTTTTTGATAAGATAAATCCTATTTTATATAAATATTCTAAAAATGCTGAATATTCAGCCAGCAGAGATGCTTTCACCTTTTCCTCATTGAAATTTTAAAAGCCAACAATAAATAAATATATAAAAGGCTTCCAGTTTTGAGCTTTTTTGGCGACAGACCGAAACCTCGTCTCTCTGAGGGTTCGAGTCATGCTCGCCGCTGGAGCGCCCCAAGCCAGCTGTTTTGGGGCTAAGCCACCCCGTAGTGGTGGTGAAGAGAGGGGATTTTATTTTAAGTGGGGGGAAAAAGAAAAGGCGGGAAAGAGAGTGAAAGGTTTAAGACAAGAAAAAACAACCAAAAAGAAGAAGGACAATTTGAAAGATAAGTATAATACTAGAAAGCAACAGAAGAGGGGATTACAGATGAGAGAGTTAGAAGTAGAGAGACGAGAGGGCAAAAAGG
Source organism: Laticauda colubrina (assembly GCA_015471245.1). NCBI lineage: Eukaryota > Metazoa > Chordata > Lepidosauria > Squamata > Elapidae > Laticauda > Laticauda colubrina. Next base: position 29,598,561 of record BLBF01000010.1, on the reverse strand, counting down.
GGAGAGAGAAGAAGAGGGGGAAGAAAACAAGGAAAAGAAGTTTTAAAAGGCAGAAACAAGAAATGGAGATACAGGGAAAAGATATAAGGATTGTAACCATAAGCTTGTTGAGAGATAATGGGTGAAAATTTAATTGTAAAAGGGACATAAGATAGCATTGTTATATTACAATAGAAATAATTTTAGAAAATATGGTGATGGATAAAATATTTATTGTAATGTAGCAGGATGTTATTAATATATAAATGAATTAAAATGATTGAGAGAATTAAAAGGGAATATTTTTAATTATTAGTAATGATTTATAAGAATATAAGTAAGAAATATGGGAAAAAAAGAATTAATCATGGAAAGTTTATATGTGTTCCCAAAGAAGTATAATATTCAATTGAAAAGAAATGTTAAAGACGTTAAGATTTTAATACATATTAATGATAGAATTGAATTGAAATGGAATGTGTGTTTATTTACATATGTATAAATTTTTCTTTTTAAAAATATAGTGTCTATTTTAAGAATGTACCAAGCAGAATCCGATTGGAAGTTATATATTATATTGAATGCTATAATCTCAAAGCTATACATTGAAGCTTAAATAAGAGTTTGAATGGACAAAATTAAAGGATATAAAGGTGTCATACCCTAATTGGCAACTACAGGGAAAATTTGTTTAATAAGAAAAGATAATATCAAATTGTAACAGGACAGACAAAAGTATAAATATAATGTTTTGAATTGAGATGAGATAATCAAAACAAAACTGCGAAAATTAAAAGAGGGGAAAAACTAGGTAGAAAATGTAAAATGGTAATAAGATATGGAATAGAATATAAAAATGAGCATGAAATTGAGTTTTGTGTCTGTATAAAGAAGTGATAACCTGGGACCGTGATATTTTCAAAAAAGTTGTTTTATTTGTATTTTTTTTTTGTGAAAACCCAAATAAAATTTTCAATAAATAAATAAATATATAAAATGCCCTATGACATTGCCAATGACTGCATGGCTTATGGTTGTTCTCCTAGGGTTCCTGACACAGGGACCTCTCCTGCATTGGTGCATCAGAATTGAAATTTCAAATGAATCTGTAAATCTGTTAAAACAACTACACATTTTTCTTAATTTGGATTTACATCAGTGCAATTTTAAAAAATAATAATATGAATCTCTCCATTTTGAAAAATGTAATATTCTATTGTATCTTCTCCATTATACCTTTCCTTCCTTAAAATAATTCACACTCAAGAACTCTAATGAAAACATCTATTATAACCTTTATTAGCTTTTAGGAAACATGCCATAATAAAGTATCTTAAATTTTGTTAAATTGCATATGTGAAATTTATATTCAGCATCTCACTTAATGGTATTAGCCACTTTTTCCTCAACATAGAATGACACTGATGATTACTATGTGGGAAACCTGCAGTAGCCTGATTGTGAAAACTGCTGACAATAATAGAACAAAGTGGTTCTATGAAATATTTTCACAGATGACAGTTTGACATATTTCATTAAAATTAAATGTAGCAAATGATAAATATAGCTGTAAGAGTATTAAAGCCAAACATGTTGTACAATTACCCCCAAAAAATCTTCCCTGTAGTCTTATAAGCCTACTGTTGTATTTTAATGTGACATTTCTATAACAATCATATCAAATGACGAACAATAGACTCAAAAATAAAGGACCCAAATTACCTTTTCAATAAATAACATGGAAAAGATTTTTCAGTGTAATAATTTTTAAAAGAAATATTTAATTCATAATCACCATTTCATTATAGCAACAGCTTGAGTCTGCTGCTAGTTTTGAAAAATAGATGAAAGGTTCAGCTCAAATTTTCTGAGTATTTTCATAGTTCTCTCAGAAAATCTGTTCATTCTGATCAAGCAACACAGCCAATATGATATGCAACTGTAGTACTACATTCACTAGTTTTCTCTAATATTGATACAGGAAGTGAAAACAGGTGTTGGATTAATATATCACAATGACACAATCAAAGATAATTTTAGACACCTAAAGATTATACATTGCTAATTGCTCTCAAAATTTAGAATTTCTCTATAATTTTTTCAAGCCATTAAAAATCCATCTTATCAAAGAACTCAATAAAAAAATGAAAATGATTCCCAATAATCAACCTCAGTTTATATCCTCGTGCATTCCAGCCTTCACAACAAGTTTTCGGAATGGTTTTTAGAAAGAGAATTTTGATTTTCTGTACTGAATTTTTCTGAAACAGATTGGAATTTAGTTTTATCTATCATTTACAGCATTTTTTTGGTTTGTTATTTTTCCAGGTAGACAAATAGAATATTACAATGGTCTTAGTTTCAAGACTATTAGTCCCATTAGACTATTAGAATGAACTATTCTCCTTGATGTTTGATGTTTAATTGATACAGGATTGTCACAAGATGCACATGCTCCTAAATTTAATGTTCGATTGGCAAATGGCAATAAATGGGAGTGGGATAAGATGAAATTATTTAAGAGGCAACAGATAGAAGATACTGGTTTTTTTGCTACAATCTCATCATTCAGATCATTAGCACCAGCAAAGTTTCTTAAAACAACTACCAACAGCTGTTTTATTTCCCATTCCATATTTAACAGTCACAGTTTCATAGAAGATAGGCACCAGTAAGAATTATTATTTTGATTTATCAATTTTTCTAGAGTTTCAAAATAATACAGATATAACTTCACAGAAAAGTATTCACAACTTATACTGTTATAATGAAACTTTTTAATATAAAAACTAATAAACTTAATAAATGTCTTAATATAAAGATCATAATCTGTCCTGATCAATATATTATATCCAGAAAGAAAAAATAGAGAATAAAGCACAAAAACTATACACTTCCTTTGTCCACTATCTACTGCCACATTTAACCTTTGTTTATCAGCACAATGGATAACACACAACGGAGGATCTGACACACCCTTTATAATGAATACCGTGTTTCTCATATAATAAGGCCGGGTCTTTTTTTTTTTTTTTTTTGAGCCCCGAAAAAATGGCTAGGTAATCTTTTTGGGGGTGACTTAATTCCCCCCGCTTGCATCTTCAGGCGGGTGGGCGGCGACGTCTTGGATGTTGACCTCGGCGTTGGTGGGGCACTTCGTATCAGGGTCAACGCAGACAACACCATATCCGGGTGTGCAACAAGAGTACTTCCAAACAGCAAGCCCCCACCATTCCCCCCCATTTCGCATGTTTTAATATAGGCCTTAATTTGGGGGGAGGGGTTAATTTCATTTCATGCCTATAAAACATGCTGGGACTTCCTATTGGGGGAGGCCGTATTGTTGGAGAAACAGGGTATTTTTAATCGGAATAAACATTGGTTACTTACAAACTTCCCCTTCTTGGAAGGCTCAGCTCCTTCTGTAAAAGTAGGAAAAGAGTATTTACTGTGAGTTCCCAAAAATATAATAAAATTTTTGTGATTATTATAATGTTACTATTATTTACTTCAATTCAGAAATGAGGTTTAACCATTTTAGCCAAAAACAACATTGTGGATACAAAGAATATCAAAATACAGAATATATAAATGAAACCTGTAATAAATTGAATAGTTTAATAATAATGTATGGATAATAGATGAGACTGAGAAAACTCATTGAAACATCTAAGAACACAATCTGGGAAATAAGGGAACAACATCATCGAAAACTCATTTTAAAAAGTTTAGAGTCTGGCATTGATTAAATTAGAGTCTGGCATTTATCAGTAACTTCATCATCCAGTCATCTGTCCACTTTTCAACCTACAAGTACATGATAAAATAAGATCAAGAGCAGTAAATAGGAGTAGGGCTAAGAATTATGAATCATGGTACATATATGTTATTAAGAACACATATACATTAAGTTAACACTTTGTATTAAGATATTTTAAAAGTTTTTTTATAATAACCACAAGTTTGGAGAAAAAATATTAAAATCAAAAATCCTTTGCTATACTAGAGTATGTTTGCCCAGAACACGGTTGTCAAACTGGATTTCTTTGAGGGTCGGATCAGCATTGTAGTTCTTCTCTGCAGGTTGGCGATGTGGAGGGGTGGGTAGGATGAATGCCTCTTGCAGCACCTTGCCGGCCAAAACAGGGGAACATGGCTCATTTATGGATCATTTTCAGCCTGTTTTTCAGCCCATTTTTAGCCTGTTTTTCAGCCCATTTTCAATCTGTTTTGGGCCCATTTTTCTGTCCATTTTTAGCCTGTTTTTCAGCCCAGTTTCAGCTGGCAGAGTGCTGCAGGAGGCCATGGAAGGCCATACGGGAGGCCATACGGGACTCATTTTAGCCACCAGGTCACAACGGATCAGTCCTTTGATATTTCCAGGTTGGTCCCACGGGCTGGATTTAAGCACCATGTGGGCCAAATCCAGCCCACAGGCCTTGAGTTTGACACCTCTGGCCTAGAATGAGAGAAAATGGTACATGCAAAATAATTAGCTGGGGAAATGAAACTGCTTGACTCTTCCAATAATGTTGGAATGAATTTACTTCTTCCTGTCTTTTGAGTGAATAAAATCAGAAATAAAAATTAAAAACCTATATAGCTCTGCCTACTTCTTTCAGATCCTGGGATCCCAAAAAATGTTCCTTGTCACATTACATTTTCTCAGTTATTCAACACAAGGATATGCTATAATGTTTTTCAGATTTTTTTTATTCAGTCTCTGGCATGAAGGATGGCACTGCATATTGGGAACTTCACCAATTGAAAGACATAACTTTGTCCCCTCAGTTGCCAACTGAAGGAAGATGAGTAAAATGGCTGAAAATATCACCTCATGAAATAGTACAAGCTCCTCTGTATTTATTCATTGGATTTTGAATTATTCAAGATCTTTCACAACAAAGTCAGGAATTTTCCCTCTATTAATGAATGTAGAACTGAAGTTTTAGAATTATCTAGGCAAGCAGCAGATTACAAATTATTTTTCCCTCATTTGTTATCTAACATCTAACTATAATACTTTGCACATTATTATTAGTATTATTGGTCACACAGTCAATTGTTTAGACTTGGATTTAGACTTGGATTTTAGACTTGGATTTTAGACTTGGATTTTATCTACCTATTGAGTCTTTCACAAGGACCTGGGACACCACTTTGATGGTGTTAAAAGTATTGTTACCTAAAGTAAATTGTTCCAAGCAAAAGCTGCCTGTTGCTGATGTTGTTCAAGTGGTGCTCCAATTGTTTTTGGAATTGCATCCAAGACACCATTGACTAGTGGTACTAATTTTACTTTTTTTTTTTTTTTTGTCACAGATGTTCCAGTTCAGATTTTTGTATTTTGTTATCTTCACTAGTTCTTTCTTTTCTATTCTATATATTGCAATATCCGTTATCCAGACTTTTTTTGTCTTTCTTATAATATTTGTTATGCCTGGGATGTTAAGTGGCAAACGCTTGTCTGTTTGAATACTAAACTCTACTTTGTGGTCCTACTGATTCTTGATTTCATGACATGAAAACAGTATTTTTTGCAGATATTCCAATGCACTATTGTTGCTATTTTATTATGCCATTGTTTATGTTCAGTCTATGCAAATTTCTTGAAACAGCTAACCAGTTAGTCCACTGTTTCTCTGCTTATTTTCATTTGATGTTTATTGCTGTCCTTTTAATTCTTGCTTTCTGTGTGCAATCAGAATTAGTCCCCCTCTTTCTTCACTTTTCCTGCTGTTAGCCATTGCCAAGTCTTGTTATCTGCTTTGCCTGCTTGTTATTTTTTATGTATTGCCTATGTAATGCTTTGCCTTATCATGTTTCTTTTCTTATCATGTTTCTTTTCTTTTCATTTAGTCTTTTTTGTAGACCAGTTTGGTCTCTTCCCAACTCAGAATACTAGTTTCATTGCATCTTCTTTGCTGTCCTTCAGATATTCTTCCAATGCCTTTTTTTCTTCTTCAACTGTCTGGTGTACTTGCAACATTTCATATCACCTATGCTTATTGGTATATAGAGTCTGTCAGTTTCGCTGCTTGGATGAAGGGCACAATTCATTATAATTATATTTTTGGTCTTCTTATACAAAGATTCTAGTTCTGTTTGAGTCAAGTCCACTATACTTACTGTGTATCTACTGGAATTGCCCAAAGAATAATTGTCTGGATGACATTTCCTCTACTGAGTTTAGACTTTAAGATCTTCTTCACTCTCATATATTAGATGTATTAACTACTAACATTCTTGACTTCCATATTCTTGATGTTAACAGCTTGAAGGAAGTCTACGTATTTATAGTGATTTTCTCCATCCAGACTTTTGATGTAATTTCTGTAAGGCATATTCAATTTTCACTATTTTTTTCACTGTTGATGGTAAGGGTAGCACATTTGCCCAGTACAACTCCATTGCAATATTCTGGATGTATATGCGGACATTGTTGATCAGCAATTTTATTTCAAATGGTGTTTTTCCATTCACCTTTATTCAGATCATCATGTAAAGGGGGTGGGATAGCCTGACAGACTATTCTGATGTCTGATAGCCATGGCCTGACTTGTTCAGTATTGTTGACAGAGAAATCTCGACAGTGATAATCAGTAGAGTTGATACTGAGACTCCTTGAAATTCCCCTCTTGATGTTAATCTTTTCTAATCTGTCATCGTAGACCAGTAATTATGTCATTCATTGTGCCCCTGACCTTTGCACAAAGCTTCCAATGTTTCTACTGTCTCTTGTTATTTCTAGGTACTTGACTATCAAATAATCAGGAGTCAAAAACTTTATTGTAGTTGGTCTACATTCTCTTGCAGTTTTCCAAAATCATCTTGTCATTTAGGAACTTATCTTTTGTTTCTGCGCTGCTTGGATGGTCTCCTTTCTGCTCAGATGGAAACAACACCAGTTAGCAATTTATAAGTTATTGATAAGTATGTCATTGACCTGGAATTGCCTGATTCTGCTCTTTTTGTTGAAGAACTTTTCATTATCAGAAAGTTTTTGCTAAATGTTAAGCAATTTTCAAACTTATCTCATTGAAGTATGTTGTTAAACTGCTTGACAGTGAGTATAGACCAGTCAGATGTTTCAACCAAAAACTATGTCGTCATTTTTACCTGGTGCTGACCAATTCTTGATTTTCTTTACCCTTTTCTCCACCATTTCTGCTGTTATTACAAGGTTTCTTCTTATTTCAGCTTCTTTTTCATTTTTATCTACATCCTTTATCCAAATGATAATCTTACTTAATTTCTTTGGATTGTCCCATATCAATGTTCACAATTGTACCGTTTCTACTTTGTCTGGTATTGGACATTGTAATCATTCTATTGTGCTCAACACCCAAAGACTTTGTAATTGGATATTCTTTGGACTGTAAAACGTATATGACCTATTAGACTGTGCTATTTCTTAAAGTAAATTTTAACTCAATTTAGTGTATGTGTGTGACTGAATAATTATTCATAACTACTCTCATAAACATTTCCATGTGTATATCCTTGTTACTCAAGGGTTATTCTGTACATATAACAACCATGAAAGCTGTACCACCCATGGCTAAGCCAATTGTGAAAAACTGAAACAGAATGTTCTGGAAAACAGTTTTTATTCATATATGAAATAAAATAAACAAACAATCCTTCAGAATTAATTGAAAAAAATATGAAAATTTTGAGAGCTGGTTTATCTATGTGCAACCCAAAGAATGTCAGCTGACAGGTGAGAAGGTGAGCTTTTTCTGCAGTGGACCCTGTTATGTGGAACATCCTCCTTACAGAGACTAGAATGGTCCCAACCCTGTAGGCATTCTGGTAAAGGTATGCTTATGGCGATGTTCCTAAGCCTGGGTTACTATATGAGCCAAGGTCCTGCCTCCTGTCTATACTGTCAACAGGCCAGATATCTTGCTTTGTATATATTTCAAACTTTTAATGTTCTTACCGTTTCAATACATTTTACTGTTTTATTGTTTTAAAATGTTTTTAAGGTTTAATAGTAATATATGTTTTGAATTGTGAGACACCAAGAGTCAATTGCTGAGATGGATGGCTATAGAAATCTAAATAAATAAATAAATCTATTTTTATGGTATTTGGTTAAAATTTTGAAGGTTATATTATGTGTGGATGGGGTTATATGTGGAGATATATGGTACTTTTCATCTATTCAGGAATCAGAAACCACTAATGCTGAAAAACAGCCAATAGCACAAAACAATTGTAATTTGAACATAAAATACAAACACAACAAAACACACCAACAAATTAACAAAATTTTGTTAATTTTGCAATTAACAAAAATGTTCAGAATGACCATATTTAAGAATTCATGTTATCTGACTGCACTAAAACTTACAGAGCCATTAGAAGCTTGATTTCCATCGCTATTCTGCTATATGGAAATGAAGATAGGTTATACCCTATACTCAAAATAATTAAAAAAAAACCATCAAACTGGTTTGGTCTTAAAAAATCCTTCAAACCGAAGTTAAAAAAGGACTAATTCCTCACACAGAGATTTAAAAGCATAATAATGTCTCTTAAAATGATGATTATTTCTACTACCATTTTCTTTTTCAGATATTGTTGGTTACAGAAGGATATTTAATAAATTATTAGAAATCAGATAAATTATTCAGAAAGAATTTACCATATTTTTTGCACTATAAGATGCACCTGACCATAAGATGCACCTAGATTTAGAGGAGGAAAACAAGGAAAAAAAAAACCAGGCAGACCCTGAGAGGACCACAGATAGGTGTCCTCTCATGTGCCTATTGACTCCTGCCTATTGACTGCACTGTGGAAAAGAGACAGAAGGGGCAGGCAATGACAAAGACAGAAAAGGCGGGATTCAGCACTGTAAAAAGACTCCACCGCCATGGGCCGGCTGCTATTCACCAAAGGATCAGCATCAATGCAAAGATATTTCCATCCACTTTGGGGGGGGGGGGAGTGCATCTTATGGAATGAAAAATAGAATATATCAGTGATATCTTAAAGAAAAAATGTGCAATATAGGATAGTTTGGTTCATTTTCATTGACATTGAAGGATGTAAGAGACAACATTTTTCCATATCTTATAATGCTTCTACTTGTGTCAGCAGACAAAACCGACCAGAAATAGAAAGGAGCCATAATTTTCTTAAAATAACAAATCTTTTGCAATCCTAAAGTCTTTCCAGATTAATTCATGATTAATAACATTTGTCCCAAATTTTATATGAATGTGATATAAAGATAAAAGAATCTTTTAGCAAAAGCAAACAATAATAATAAGAAATCCATTAAAATGTAATTTTTGCCTAAATACATAATATGGATTTCTTATATGAGGCTAGCTTTGATAGTATTCTGAAAACTGCGATTTTGTAGTAAAATGTTTCTGAAAGGACTCCTGTATTCACAGTAACTTATACTAGTCCAACGGTACCCCAAAGGACACCAGCTGCCTATGATTAACAACAGTACTAATACAAAATATCCAGCATACATTTATGAAAGCCACAAAATATTTCCCTTGTTTGATACATTTAAATTTCTCTTTAGCCCACTCACTTTTGTAGCTGCTGGTTCCACGAGCCGCTGGCGATGCCGGATTGAGCTGAAATGGCTCTTCGGAGGTATCCCTTCCTGACAGTGAATAGAATGCATTGGGTTGGGTGTGGAGGTGGAGAATACAAAACAGGGAAAGATGAAATATGGGAAGGAAGGAATGGTAAATGATTGGAAAAGGGAAAGGGAGAGTATTTAACATTTTATATATATATATATATATATATATTTTTAAATATATTTATATATATATATATATATATATATATATATATATATATATAATGTTTCTGAAAATTTAATATCAATAAAGGAAAATATAAAATAATATAACAATATTAATACTGAACAAATGTAGATATTAAGTACTATTCATACTATAATTGATATGAACACAATTCAGCCAAATCATGTGAATCTTTCTCTACAGCAAAATATCTTCATACTTCTCAGTTAAGGATATATCATTTATGTCTACTTGTAGTCGTTTTTAAAAAATCACAGAACATTTTACTGGCCTCATGTGAAACTTACATAAATAGTATGGAACATGGTGAAAGAAACTGGTTTTAGGCTGTCAAAGCAAGAAAACTGTATACTTCCCTTGCTTATTCAGTTTATATACTGAATATATATTAATAGAACCTGGATTAAAAGAAGGTGAATGTGATTTTAAAATTGGAGAAATAAGCATCAATAACCTGCCATCCTGGCAATACCAGATAGTCAACAATGCAAATGCAAATGCAAGCTCTACAATAAATGGAGAATGGTGAAAAATGGGATAAAATTAAATATAAATAAAACCAAACTAATGATAAGTGCAACAACCACCTTACAATTGACAACAACGATATCAAAGTAGTGTGTCAACCTGCAAAACGACTTCAACTGATGCTATTCCTTCTCTTGCTTACTCCTACTTTGTTTATTGGTTGCCATTCATGGGAGAGGAATGGGGGAACTTAAGAATGTAGTACCTCAGCTGCTAGTCAAAACATTTACCAGCTGATGTGTGAACCAAGGCCATGTCAACAGACACCCCTAGTTGAGCGGGAACCTATGGCTGAATTAACTGGCCCATGTGATCTAAAAGATACGGGGGAGGATTTTTATTCTTTTAACTATCCCTAAGCATGGGAACCCTTTAGAGCTAGCTGCACCTTTCTAAATGCTGATATGATGTACTCAATAAAGGGCTTCTTAAACCTGAACAGTCAGAGTTTTTTAATGTCATGAGTTCATTACTTGGAAGGATAACAAATGGATAGCTTGTGCCTTTCTAGTACTTGATAGAGAAGACATGAAAGCTTGGAAAAGATATGCAAATGCCATTATTTTAAATTTTAAAAGTTTAAAACTTTTAAATACCTACAAAGAGCAGAATTGTAAAACCAATGCTATTCTTCTGTGATACTCTACGGAAACAAAAGATGACCATGAACCAGCAGGATAGGAAGAATATAGATGCTTTGGAACTTTAGTGATGGATAAGACCTCTGAAAATAAAGAAGACAGCCAAAAACACAATAAATGAATCACAAATCAACCCAAAATTGTCACTCAGCACACACACAAAGCGGATTTGAACTGTCCTATTTAGGATGCATTATGAAAAGACCTAGCTCTCTCAAGAAGTTTCTAATTCTTGGAAAAATGGAAGGAAAAAGTAGAAGACAATCAGTAAGAAGATAGATGGACATAGTTACAGTGGTGATGAGTGTACTATTGGATGACCAGGCTTAGGGATAAGATTGTCATGAAGAAAATCTATATGGTTTCTAAGAATAAATAATGACATGATGGTATTCATAAGTTAGATGGATTATATATTTTCTTCAGCTCTAATTAAACCAATATCATTTGTTATTTATACTGACATCCATTACATCTTAAAGGTTCATTGCACCAATATCAGGATGACTGTTTGTCTTTATTTTGTCTATTTCCATGTGGATGACCTCAAAATGAAGGATATTCACCATTATATTCGCCATGGCTATCTTTATGAGACAATAAGTGAATAATTTATAGATGAGATGTTATGATCTATAGTTGCTACAAACATTATATGTAAAGAAAATGCTACAAGTACAAGAAAAATAATGTATTCATCTATTTATCTATCTATTCTAAAAACTTATCTAAAAATCAAGTTATAACATTTTTATAACTTTTCCCACTTTATATTGTAAAATAGGCATTTCCATGGCTATGCATTTTTATAAAGCTACTATGAATTTTCCAATAAAAACAAAAGAGCTATTTTATCCTTTATACATTTCTTAATGTCATTCTGCTGCACAGGGAAGTCATAATCCTGGGAAAGATGCAGCTGATACAAGAAGTTGCATACAGATTCTATAACAACTCCCCTCATACATAACAGATATACGGTATTTTTCATCATCAAATCCAAAATACTGCAGAGGCCTAATTGGAACTGATTTGATCACATGGGGAATCATCCTTGCCAGATAAAAATCAGGGGAATGCTACTTGATTCTCCCAGACAATACAGCATTCTCATCCTGTTATATTCATTCCCTTTTCATTCCCATGCTATTTTAACAACTATATGAAACTAAATATAGAAATAAATCTGCTGAAATAGATTTAATGTACAACAATACACAAGGCAGCTCTTTTTCCCACTATCAACAACTAGTGAAATATTTAGAAGTGAGTATTCTACAACACTGCTTCCTGTGGTAATGATCTGGATGGGAACCAATAAATTAAAGCCCATGCCAGCAAAATGGAGATTTTGTTAATAGATGGCTCTTCTATCTGGAGAAAATAGATTGGAATGGATCATCATGAGCTTCCTATTTTTCATTTTAAAAATCAACAGAGTTAATTTTTCATATGTTGATCAACATATGAAAAAAAGATTGACAGCTTTTGAAAAAACTTGAATAATTTAAAATATTTAGAATACTTTAAATATTAAACCAGAAATATTTTGAAAGTGATACGTTTACAAGTGGACCTCGCTATCTTTTCAAAAGACTCATTTAGTGAAAAAATGAATTAGGAGTTTTTGTTTACTAATCTAAGCTGGTAAAATTTCAGATGGCAACTATCCATTTATTTTTGTACCCAAGTATCTTTTTCTTCTGTCCTTTTAATTATTTTTTCTGCTGCTGTTTGTTTCAACTACTATATTTGTAAGTTCATATAGTATGTCTCTGATCTTTTATTTAATGCTAAAATAAAAATATTTTATTTAATATTTTAACAATTTTGCAGTGTTTCCTGTTTAAGAGTTTTATTTCTGTTTTTTTTTTAATTTTATATCCCTTGGAAAACTTCAATATATGACAACTTAAAAAATAGAAATATTCAAAACATTCTGTTTGGCCTTTAAAATATGAGCCTGTTAACTAGATCTACCTGCTAACATTTCTTATGGATAAAAATAAAAGCTGATATGCCTTTTTACTCTTTCAGAATTTTCAAAAATGTAATTCTTTGAAGCAAAATTTTGGGGCATCACTACTGCCTCTCTGTAAAATGATAAACCTTATTCTAGTTTCATGGGAACTCCCACAAATACACAGTTTAGTTTACTCTAATCATTAACTTCTTTCCTAAGAGTCTGATTTGACATTATAGGCACCAATATATTCTAAAATATATTCCAATATTCTGTTTTCTCAATATTCTAAAATTGTTTTAGTGAAAATTTATGTCATTTTTGCAATGCATTCAAATGTATAGGAATTTCAGTGTAAAATCCTGAATCATTCTTTCCCTCAGTTATAATTATTGTTTTTATTTAGATGCAGCCTAGAAGACCTAATCAGAACAAAATTAGTCTTTTACAGATTGAATGTAATTCTTCCAGTTATCTGTACAAAATGAATCAGCTCTATACTACCTACAAACCACTAGGAACTTTCTAAATCAAGGCTAAAGTTTTGGTGTGCTTCATCACTTTTCTGAGAGCACAAATGCTTCCTGCTCAGTTTCTAATAATAAATATACAAGAACATTTATAGAAAAAAATCAAGGTAGATAAATAAGCTGTGTGACTTGACAAATAGCCTCTCCAAGAAGTACTTAAACTATTTACCTGCTGCTGGACTTTTCTTATAGAGGAAAGTCAGATGCTTATAAATCAGTAACTCATTATATACCTTCCAAAAGAAGTGGCTGCCAAACAAGGAGATTCAGGTTTTGATTGAAGAAGAAAATCCAAAAACATTTTTGACAAGTTGAAATACTTAAATAGGAGGTCTTTCATCTGTATGCAGGACCAAATACAGTATGAAGGATCAAATCTCAGCAACTGAGATGACTACCACTATAAACGCTATATGAAAAGCTGACAGATAAAAGTAGCAGAAAACAGAAAACTCAAAGACCAAAGCCATCAAATATGTAACAACATGAAAATAAAGCAATGATTTAAATTAGAGTAATGAGTACTAGACAAGTGAGCATCCTGCCAATCCAGTGACAGAGGACTGGTTAGTAGTACAGGAAAAGGGTTCAGCAGTCCACTTGGAGAAGACTGTAAGTTGTATATTTATGGATTGGGCCAATGGGTTTGAACAAGGAACAATATAAATAAGGAAGAGAAAGAGGATGTTATAACTCACCCTCAACCTAGCAGGCATTTCCCCCTTCCTAGCCTTCAGGTACCAAGACAGAATCAAGCATAGTGAATGCTATTTCAGGCCTGGGGCCTGAAATCTGTTATTCTAAGCATTCACCCAAACTCAGTTTCATAACAAGCCTTCCCCCAAGCTCAGTTAACAAACCTTCATGAACAACACAAAGATTTCTCTAAATCGCAAATGTCAACCTCGCGGCATCATGTTGCCATCACATGACATTTTGTGATATTTTTTCCATTCACAGAGCTGGGATTGGCATGGCCTGCACATATCTGGCCAGTTTGACACCCCTGCTCTAAATAATCCCTTCCTAAAAAATACTCCAAGATTTGATTAAATGGCATATGAAAAAAAACTAATTAAGAAAAAAAAGATTTGATTAAAAAAAGGAATTGATCAATTTAAGATAAACACGTTGAACATGTGATGTTTGAAGGCTCCATTACAGGGCTCTGTGCAATAATAAAACTCATAAGTATGAATCAGAGACCATAATGACAAAATAAAAATGCAGTGTAATCCTATTCAAAATATCCTCAGATTATTTTATCAAGAAATATTGCTTGATAATAAATTTGACATGAAGGAACGTTAAGTTTATGTTTTCCTTTCAAACAGAACACTAAACAGTCAGTTTGGTAACATATTGTACACATTATCAAGAAATGTTAGTGCAATTACAAAAAGTCATTAATGAGAAGTACTTTACAGGCTACAGACATTTAGTTTGGCCAAAAGCCAAATACTCAAGCTATTAACTTAGCAGGTTTTGCTTCTGTTACATGAGGATACCAGATTACAGAAATAGAAAAGCCATGGGGATTATGTTAACCCTTTTGTGAAGCTTAATAGCTTTAATAATAGCAGGATGGACAATTAAAAAATGAAGAGCCTGGAGAAAATTTGGCAAATATGCTAAATGTTTCAAAAACGTAAGACAAAGCAATCAAATACACTGTTACCTGTACACCAACAAAAACGAGGACTCAATGGAAATTAAAGGCATATCCAGATACAATTAATTTGAGAAGTAGACCAACATTTTGTTCAGAAGTACAAACTTCTAATAAGCAATTTAACTGAGAATAAGAAAGATAACTAAAGCCCCTGTCACACAGCACCAACGGATGGAAAGAGGATGTTAAACAGAGAGAAACACTTGCCATCCGTTGGTTAACGCGATGCTTCTGTTCTGTACTCACTGCATCTGTTTTTCATCCTCTCTATCCGTCCAGCATCCGTCTATTGATATTTCATCCGCTCAAAAAGTTTTCAGCTGCACAAAACTTTTTGAGTGGAAAATGTATCCAACGCTTCCGTTCTGCATCCGCTACGCACACGGGGAACATCTGATAGACATCCGTCGTCATCCGTTACACATCCGCTATATCCGCTAGGCATCCGCTGGGCATCCGTGCAACTCGCATCTGCTCCAGCGGAAAACGGACACAGAGAGGAAGCAAAACAGACGCGGAACGGACACGCTGCGTTAGTAGCACGGACGGAGAAAGGATGAAAGCGGATGTAGCTCACATACAAAGCATTAAAACAGAAAAAATGTTTGCATAGGGGACGTATCTCGGATATTAGAATGTCTGCAGGATGCCTAGAGGATGCAAAAGGACACCGAGCAGAAAACCTATATTTCCCATAAAAAGGGGGAGGAACTCACCTGGATCTCACTTTCAGTCCAGCAGCGCTGCTGTGCAGACCTCTGCAGCCTTCATCTGGCTCTTGCTCTTCCACAGTATCCAGTCATCTCCACCATGGATCATCACACACTCCTTTTGGTAGCCACCATCGTTCCACAACAGTGCGAAGCCATCTACAGGCTCTTTCACCTGTTCTATGGGAAGAAAAGGAGGCGGCCAAGAAGTGTCTGGGTCCGAAGATAGATCACCAGAAGAGCAGAGTACAGACTGTATAACAAGCTAATGGTGGAGCTGAGGAACGAAGACCTTCGTGCATTTCAGAACTTCATGAGGATGCCGCCAGCCATGTTTGACGAAGTTGTGGAGCGGCTGAGACCCAGGTTGACCAAGCAGAGCACCAACTTCCAGCCCAGCCTGGACCCTGGGCTGAAGGTGGCACTGACTCTGCGCCACCTGGCCTCAGGTACCACCTACAGGAGCATGCAGTATGCCTGGAGGGTGCCACACAACACCATCAGCATTGTGGTCAGAGAAGTGGTGCAGGCCATCATTGAAGAATACCTGGAGGACCTCCTCCAGTGCCCCTCCACTGAAGAAGGCTGGAAGAAAGTTGCAGAGCAGTGGTATCAGAAGTGGAACTTCCCCCACACCGTTGGAGTCATAGATGGCAAGCACGTGGCCTGCAAAGCTCCAGTCAACTCAGGGTCCACTTATCACAACTACAAGGGCTTCTTCAGCATCATTCTCTTCGCCATGGTCGATGCTGACTACAAGTTCATGTACATTGATGCTTCAGGCAACGGCTCATCATAAAATGCCCAGGTATACAACGCCAGTCACCTCAAGGAGGGGCTGGAACGCAACCCCATCATGGGCTTCCCAGATCCAGACCGCCTGCCCAACGACACACAAGATGTGCCCTACTTCATCGTGGGGGATGACGCCTTCTCCCTCAGAACCTACCTCATGAAGCCCTACACTTCCAGATGCCTCACCTGTTAAGAGAGGATCTTCAACTACAGGCTGTCCAGGGCAAGGTGGGTGGTGGAGAACGCCTTTGGCATCCTGGCCAACAGGTTCCAGGTACTTCTCACCACCATGCAGCATCGCCCAGAGACCATGAGGAGGATCATGGAAGCTTGCTGCATCCTGCACAATCTCATGCGCATCCGCTACCCAGTGTTGCAGAACAGGCTCGTGGACCTCCAACAAGGCAATGGGAATATGGAGCCTGGGGAATGGAGGCAAGGGCGAAACCTGATAGACACTAAGGATGTGCAAGGCCCCAACAGAGCTTCATGTGAAGGGAAGAAGCAGCGCAACCTACTGAGACACTGGTGCAACTCCCCAGCTAGAGCGGTGGAGTGGCAAGACAGGATGATAGATGATTAATGGATGCTACCTTCAGCCTGTCTCATCACATGGATGAGATTGGGCCATGTATGTTGAGTGGCCCTACAATGAACAGGGCATTTAATAAAGAGTTGTGTTTATGTTGACATGTGTGGATGATTGATTACATTATTATTGACAATAAAAGGCCATAGGTGTGGCACCTGGGAGGGTGGACCATCCAGTCCCACTATGCTTGCACTGGAGGTTTTTCTATCCCACAGTTATTACCCATCCCAAAGGTATCCCTGCCCATCCCACAGCTATTACCCATTCCAAAGGTATCCTTGCCCATCCCACAGCTATTACCCATCCCAAACGTATCCCTGCCCATCCCACAGCTATCCTTACCCATCCCACAAGTATGCAAAGGCTTAAACCATTTCTAAAAGTTTCCACCAAGACTTTATTTCATAAAATAAATGAAGCAAGTGTGTGAAGCAAAGATAATCTTTATTAATAACAAGCTGTAAAAGCAAAATGACCCAAGTGTCCCAAGCAAAGATAAAGTCAACAGGT
This sequence comes from Laticauda colubrina, assembly GCA_015471245.1. Lineage (NCBI taxonomy): Eukaryota > Metazoa > Chordata > Lepidosauria > Squamata > Elapidae > Laticauda > Laticauda colubrina. Next base: position 29,580,835 of record BLBF01000010.1, on the reverse strand, counting down.
AGCCACCCAGTCTCTGGCAATCTTCTCAGTCACTCTGAGGCGTGCCCATCGTCTCAGGGGTGAAGGGTCCAGGTGCTGTGGAGGTGGCTTCTGCTGGAGTGCTGGTCTGAGGCACCATTGGGGTGCCTGGCCCCGAGAGGACAACAGGGGATGATGTGTGGAGGAATCTCTCAGAGAGCTGGCTCAGTCCTGTGATGTTAAGAGCCCCTTCCTCCAGAACATGGGGTTTCAGCCCCAATACCAATGACAGACGTTCTGAGGCCGGGATTGGCTGTGGGGTGGAGTAAGGAGGAGTGTAGTGGGGATGTCTGGTCTGTAGCTGAGTGAGGTGAGGCGTGGGTGGCATCTGTGGCTTCGGTGGCATCTGTGGCATGGGTGGCATCAGTGGCACCGGTGGCGTATGATGAACCTGTGTCTGGACTGGGAAGGGCTGCCTGTGCTGCTGGAGCTCCTGGTAGCCGTAGCCTTGGTAGGTGAGGGCCTGTGGAAAGCCTTGGAAGGGCAGTGACATCACCTGGGGTGGAGGAGCAGGCCTGGACTGGGTGGGAGCAGGTTCAGCTGGGTCTGGAGGGTTGTGAAGAAGACCAGTGATCCTGTCCTTTATCACCTGGTCCTGTGATTCGGACATGTCCATGAGGGTCTGGTTGATGTAGGTGAGGAAGGGCTTGCGGTTGGAGGATGGTATGTCGAAGTGTACCAGCTGAGACAGGAGATCTATGCTGCTTCTGATGGTGTCCCTGATCTCCAGCAGGACAGTGTGGCTCTGCCCCTCCGGTCTGCCTCTCTGCCTGCTTTCTGTGGAGGTGGAGCTGGAGGTGGATGTGGGTTGGTCTCTGGTGGAAGTGCCCTCTCCTTGCTCCCACTGCATCAGGGCGTCCTCCAGGCGCTCCGCCACGGGGAGTGCAGCTGTCGGGGGGGGTCTCCGTCGTGGCACGCTCCACAGATACCTGCCTGGACATAGGAGCTGACTCTTGGCCAGAAGAGGACTGGCTCTCTGCGGGCTGCCTGAGAGAGAGGGTTCTCACCCTACCTGAGAGAGAGGGATCTCACCCTCCAAGAAGCTGCACTTGGCTATCACGTCGGTCTCTTGGTCCATCAGCTTGACCGTGGCCTGGTCAGATTTCTTGAGGTGCAGCTTCCCCTACCAGGTGTGCATGTGTTTCCACCAGCCGAGGAGCACCGCTGAAGTGTAGCCCAGGCTCTCCGCCATCTCTCTCCAAGCAGCCTGCTTCCTTTTGGTGTCTCGATAGAGCCTGTGTCCCTTCCGCCAAAGATTCTCGTTCTCCCTCAGCCATTCCAGCACCTCATCCTCATGTTCCTCTTCGATGGAGTATTGCCTCCTCTCCCGTTCTCATTCACACGTATGCCTCTTCCTCCCTCTGGCAGGGCCATCTGGGCCCTCATCAGAGGGGCTTTGAGGTTGTACGGGATACTCCACCACACCACCACCACCAGCAGCAGCAACAACAGTAGCAGCAAAAGCAGGACCAGCAGCCCCAGTAGCCCCAGCAGGAGCAGGAGCAGCAGAGTAAGCACTAGCAGCACCAGCAGGACCAGCAGGACCAGCAGCAGCACCAGTGGAATAAGCACCAACAGAAGCACTAGCAGCACCAGCAGGACCAGCAGCAGCACCAGTAGGATAAGCACCAACAGAAGCACCAGGACCAGGAGCAGCGCCAGCAGAGTAAGCCCCAGCAGAAGCCCCAGCACCAGGAGCAGCACCACCACAGAAAGCACCAGCAGAAGCACCAGCACCAGGAGCAGTGCCAGCAGAGTAAGCACCAGCAAAAGCACCAGCATCAGGAGCAGCGCCAGCAGAGTAAGCACCAGCAGAAGCACCAGCACCAGGAGCAGCGCCAGCAGAAGCTCCAGCACCAGAAGAGTCAGCCCGAGCAGCATAAGCCCCAGCAGAAGCAGAGTCAGGGCCAGGCGGTGGGATGGTGGCCCTGTCCTTCTTGCCAGGGCTGGCAGCAAATGGCACAGGCTTTCTCTTCTTCCCCATAGTTGTTGGCTGGCTGGCTGGCTGGCTGGCTGGAGCTGTGTCTGGCAGCAGGTCTTTCCTCTGAATGGTGACCTGCATCCCTTTATATCCGCGGGGCTGACGCAATGCATCCTCCCCGCATGCGCAGTGAGCACTTTGCATCCGCTAGGGATCCGCTAGGCATCCGCTAGGCTTCCTCTCTGCATCCACTGTATCCGTTCGGCATCCGCTCTGCATCCGTTTCTTCCGTTGTGTGTCCGCTTCGCTGTGCTCCCCCGGAAGCCCTGCAGATATGCCATCCACTTCCATCCGCTAGGCTTCCGTGGAGCATGTTCCGTGGAGCATGCAAATTCGGGGCACTTTTGAGAGCGGATAACAACGGATGGAACATTTTCTCATCCGCTGTGTCCTTTTTACATACGTTTTGCATCCGTCGGCCAATGTGACTGGCCCTTAAATTCAGCAGTGTACTGTTTCTGTTTTTCCAAACCATTTTTCAATGAAGGTCAATTTACAAACATTGCAATTTATTTATGTACTTATGTACCAATAGAAATAGAGTTAAGGTAGCTGGGGTTAGTTCAGTAATGAAAAAAATAAAAGCAAATTGACATAAATTGATTTAAAAAAAAATAAAATAAAAGAGGTCTTTACCAACTTCTGAAATGCTCCTAATTAGTATATAACTTTTATTTGGGATAAGTCAGGTATAATTTTAAAGACATAAAAAGGAACAGCATAAAATAAAGCTTGGTATAGAAGAAACAAGGATACAAAAGGTTATGGGCGTTGGAAAATTTACCTGAGAATGCCCTTTCTATAGATGCTGCTAGACAGCCCAGGATGGGTTAGACTCTTTCTGATTACATCATCAAGCTGGGTCTGTCTTGTATAAAAAATGACTGCCTGTGGGAGTTTCCCCCCAGCTTTGGCGAAGGTACTTGACAGACTGTAGGAAGTGTCTCTAAAAGCCAAACAGAATCTTTAACATTAACATTAACACATCTTACCATGATCCGGATAAAATAAGGGAGGGGCTGGGCTCTCTAGCAGCTTCTGTAGAAAGGGCATTCTCAGGTAAATTTACCAATGCTCATTCTTCTAAATGCTGCTGCAAGAGCCCAGGATGGGACATACCAAAACCTGCATGTCCACGGGAAGGTCCTCATCTGGCAAGTCCTTCCAAAGGAACCACTCACTGAAGCATCCACTGCCAAAAGCCTCACTCCTCGAGGCATAGGCATCCAGACAGTAATATCTGATGAACAGAGACGGGGAGGTCCACATAGCCCTCTGCAAATCCCCACTGGGGATGTCTGGGTGGCCCATGCAGCTAAAGTTGATGCACTTCTAGCAGAGTGTGTCGTTAGGCCCTGGGGTACTGGAAGGGCTCTGGTTAGAAGGCCTGTGCAATGCATGCCATGATCCACTCCTCAAGGTGGGAGGAGAGGCTTTGTTGCCCCCATTGGGAAGGGGAAAGGACACAAACATGGCCTCAGTTTTGCTAAAGGTAGAGGGATGTCTGATGTAAATTCTAAGTACCCTGCTAACAACTAGGGTGTGCCACTTGCACTCTAAATTGTGGAGCGGAAGGGGACAGAAATCAGGTAATGCTATGTGTTGGGATCTGAGGAACGCAGTATTAATCTTAGCTACAAAAGGTAGAGTCTAGATGTCTTTCCTGACAGACAAGGCTTCCAGGACCGAAATCCTTCTAGAAGGGGTGATCATTACCAGAAATGCCACCTTACAAGACAAAAAACTGCAAGGGAATTGACCTTAGTGGTTTGAATGGGCCCTAAGTCTGCAACTACAGTACTTCAAATAAATCTCGATGACCACTGGAGGCCTCAGGTTTGTAGCACCCTTCAGAAACCTGCAGATCATGGGATGTCTTGACAAAGATTCCACTCCCCCCAAGGATAGAACAGAGGACAAGACTGCAACCTGCCTCTGCAGAGTGTTAGGTGAAAGTCCCTTGTCTGGACTCTCTTGGAGGAAGTCCAGCATTTGGCAATTAAGGCCCCAGAAGAGGCAATGTCATACTTACGACACCAATCACTGAAAGCCTTCCAGGTTGCATCGTAGATGCAGTTGGTGGAGGGTCCCTTGGAGGCTTGGATAGTTCTTATTACTCTGGAGGAATGATAGTTCCAGATCAGGGATCCCTGCTCAATCTCCAGATGGCCAACTGAAGCCACTGGGGCTTTGGACGTTGGGCCCGTGTCTGAGTGACATTCTGTCTACTAGAATCCTCCCAGGACTGGAGATGGAATGGTTTACTAAGTCTGTAAACCATGGCCTCCTGGGCCAATGAGGGCTACAAGTATAAGTTCTGCTCTTCTGCCCAGTGTTTCTGGAAGACCCCCGGAATCAGGAGCAGAGGAGGAAAGGCATATAGGAGTTCCCGTGGTCAAGGGCTGCGTAAAGCGTTCATTCCCTCCTCCCCCAGAACCGCACACCTAGAGTAGAACCTCGGGAGTTGCATGTTGTCCTAGGAAGCAAGGAGATCCACTGCTGGCAATCCAAAGTGCTCCAACAGCTCCTGAAATAAATCAGGGTGCAAATGCCACTCTGCCTGGTCAATGGTGGCTCTTCTAAGCCAGTCAGTCTCAACATAGGCCCCGCCTGCAATGAGCTCGGCTCTGAGCAATACCTGGTGTCTCTCTGCCCATAAGCAGAGGTGATCTGCCTCTAACATCAGGGGTCCTGAATGTTTCCTGCCTTGGCAGTTAAAATGCGCCTTGGTTGACACCTTGTCAAGCAAGATCAGGATGTCCCTACCTGAGACAGCATCCTCAAATTGTGTCAGGGCCAAATGGACCACTTGAAGCTCTAGTCAATTAATATTATGGGCCAAATTTGCCTGAGACCATGGTCCCTGGACACCCTGGATTGAAGGTGGGCTCCCCAGCCATACAGACTGGCATCCATGGTCAGCACTAACTTGTCTGGTTCCTTGAACAAGAGTCCCATGGAAAACACCTCAGATGACCCCCATCGAAAATATTAAAGGACCAACGGAGTTAATCTGACCTGAAAGAAGAACAACTCCTACCTGTCTTCTGATAAAGGTAGAAGATACCATTGGAGCAATCTGGAATGGAATCTAGCCCAGGGAACTATATTAATGCATGATATTATTTTCCCCAGGAGCTTGGAAAGCGTAGCTAGGGGCACTCTAGGGTTAGATTTTATATGGCCAATTAACTGATACTCTCCTGACATTCCTGGGACAAGGACACCTTGCAGGAAAAAGTATCCAATACAGCTCCCAGATGGAGTAAGGAATTGGTAGGAATAAAGTGGTTTTTTGGCCTCTTTGACAGAGAAGCCGTGCTCTTGGAGAACTTGAAAGGTGATATTCAAATCTTCCACTGCCCTAGATGGGGAAGAAGACTGGACCAGTATATCATCCAGGTAACACTAGAATCTTACTGGGATTCCCCTAATAAGGGCGAGCAAGTCTGCTACCATCTTAGTAAATTATCTGGGGGCTGAAGAAAGTCCAAGGGGCAAGGTCCTGTATTGGTAGTGTCCCCCATTATAACAGAACCTGAGGAGCTGTCGATGGATCGTCAGTTTAATGGAAGAGAAAAGATAGCCCTCCCGAACAGTCTTTAGAATAGAATGCAGCACCTGCATTTTAAGGTGCCTGAATGGGATAAACACATTCTGAAATGTTAGGTTGAGAATAGCTCACCACCCCACCCCCAGGCCTTGGGGACAACAAAAAGCCAAGAATAAAACCTACGTCCCCACTGGAGTTCAGGGACTGGTTGCATTATTGTAATGTCAACTGGGTGTTGAATGGCCGATTCCATAAGGGCCCTTTTTGAATTGTCCCATGAGATGGGACAAAGTAGAAAATTTCCTGGGTGTGATGATAGAAATTCTAGTTGTAACCCCGACCTTTTTGTATTGAGTACTCAGGCGTCTGTCATTGACTCCTCCCATTTGGATGAGAAGAAGGCCAAATGACCTCTGATGGGAAGAACGAGGGATTATTTAGAGCAATGGAATGAGCGACCCCCTCCCCCATGAAAGGGCCATTTATCCGCAGTTTGTTGTTGTCTTCCCGGTATGTCAGGGCATTGCTCTTGGCACGGGGAATACACTCTCTGCAGCCCGGAGAAGCAAGAAGTAATTTTGGGCCTAATGGAGGTAAGGGGCAGGATAGAAGTCTGCCCTCCAGCCTGGCAAGGAAGGAACTTTTCCTTTGACCCTCGTTTTGTCGATGAATGGATTGAGAGCATCTCAAACAGCTTCTCACCAGTGCTGGGGCCTGAAGCCAGCTTCCACTTGCGCCGAGGCTTCACTGCCAAATTCATAACCATAGCAGTCTTCTCCCTGCCACAGATAAATCCATGGAGGAGTACTGGTGGAAGTTAGGGTGGTGTTCCCAAGCATTCCACTGCTGCTATAATCTTATTGAGATCTTGATGCAATCTCAAGTCTGATGGAAATATGTGGCCTTGTAGCTGGTGCAGCCAGCGGAAAGTGGACCTTGTGAAAAACAATGCAGCAGTTGAGGCCTGGACAGTAGAAGCACAGGCCTGGTGGTTACATTTTAATGTCTGCTCAGCACGTTTGTCCCCTGCATCCTTGGGCTCATCCTTGGGCTCAGTTGAAGTGCCCAAGGAGAAGAAAGCCACGACTGGAGCGTCATATGAAGATGGTTAGGGGCCTGCGGCAGGAGAAGCAAATTAATTCTGATCAGATCCAAACTGGGTGATGGAAGGACCTTTGAGTGGACTATGTTTTTGGAGAAGAGGGAATCCCTGGACCCCAACTGTACCACCTGAGTTTCAGGGGCAGCCTCCTCTGGGGACACTGGGCAATAACCAGTGTCTTGTGGAGGAGAGGCTTGAGTAAAGCCAGTTTGTGGCTGATGGGGGTTGATCGGGTAGCAGATCTTCCTCTTCCTCAGAGAGGTTGGGGTCCCAGATTTCTCCGTCCTCCCGTTCAGAAGCAGGAGAGTGGCTACATTCCAATGGTTCTGTATAATCTTCCTGCTCTAGTGTCCCCCCCATTCTGATTGAGCAGAAGGGGCCTTGGTCTCCTGTGGGCGAAGCAGTCCCCGCTGGGGGATCTGCCTTGTAGTAGGCCAGCAAAGGGGGGCTGGGCCCTGTTTGAGGGTCGAAAAATTCATAGCAGCCCTTCTGCTAGGCCCTGTCTGATGGCAATGGAGACTACATCTTGGATGTAGTTGGGTCTGCCACCAAATGATGGATCTGAGGGGCAAAGGCCTGAGCGGGGGTGAAGGAAGCCTCGAGTTTCGGTCGAGAAGTGTGGCCACTTAAGATGGCTGCTCGCCATATGCTCTGAGGAAAAGACAATCCAAATTGGCCCCTCGCACAATTGCAGCCTGTGATGGCTAATCCTCGCTCTATAGGCAGAAAAAAATGCCCTGAGCGGCGAAATCAGCAGTAGAAAGGAAACCACATTGTGAGGCACTGTTATCTCCATTTCAATTTTTATGATCGCGCCAGCTGAATTCACTCAGGGAGAGCTGCAGGGGAGGGCCTATGGTTTCTCCCGTACTTACAGTCTCCCTGGATTATGGGTTGATTCCCTGCATTGCAGAAGAACGGAAGCCTGCTATCCTGAAGGCACAGCTGCACCATGTCCCCAGGAGCTGTGTTGAAGGTTTGTAATCGCTGTTCTGAATTTGCTGTTGTTGCTTTGCTAAATTGCTTTCAGAAACACAGCTCGATTGTCATCGAAAGAAGCTGAGTCAAAGCTGGGGGGGAAACTCCCACAGGCAATCCTTTTTATGCAAGACAGACCCAGCTTGATGATGTCATCAGGAGGAATTTAACCCATCCTGGGCTTTCGCAGCAGCATTTAGGAGAATGCAGTGGTTGTGGGTAGGTCTAGGATCTATCTTCTTTGTCAGAGCATGGTTGACAAAGTTCTGCTTTTTTTAATTGTGTTGAACCAATCTTTAGAGCTCTAGTATAAATTTCATGCATTCCACATCTCAAAATGGAATGACATTATGTGATTTTGGCAACTGTATAACAGGGTTCCAGTGATTAAAAAAATGTTTGGGGCCTCAAATTACTCTAAGCCCCTGTTAACTTTGGGCCAGAAGCTGTCTTTAATCCCAACCAAAAGTTTTCAGGGGTCTTAGGAATTAGTGATCCTCAGAAGAAGGCTTCTATATATAACTCAAGAGACAAATTCATTTTATAGAAGTAGTCTTTCAAATATTTTGCCTTTAAAGCATTCAGGATTAGAATTATTTGTACTTACTGGTAACTTATACACTCCAAACTCTGAAGTCTCTCAACAGTTAACACACAAAAACTAATTTAAAATCAAGATTTTGAAACAGTAAAAATAACAATACAAGCAAATAAACAAACAAAATTATTAGTTATCAGCTAAAATCAGCAGTTTAGAACCTATACAAAATGAAATGTTTTAACTGTCTTTTTAAAAGCTAATAAAGCTTTTATATGCTAATAAAAATGCAACAACACTCAACTACATAGGGTGTGAATTCTAAAGAGATTATACTCAGAAACCAAACAGAAGCCAGAACAGTTCTTTAGTAGGAGTCATAGGATTTCTATATGCAACTTCTATTTACAAATATATTGCAGCATTCTGGACCGACTGAGATTTCCAAATACACTTAAGAGAACACTATTAGAATACCTTTCAACACCTTCCAAGGTGCTTACCAATCCCAGAGTTGTGTTTCTCCAAGCAAGACAGAACAGCTACTTTTGAAAGGCTTATTTATATAAATAAATAAAACTTCGAACAGTCACAAAATGAATGGTTGTAAGTCAAGGAGTAGCTGTATAAGGATGGCACAAAGGCTTTGATCTTTCATTGTTCTTTTGCCTGGTACATCTACTAATGAAAAGGTAAGCAATTTGCAACCATTATTTGCATATGAAATCCATGTGCCCAGGTCACATTGCTGAAATCCAGAAACAAAGCCACCAGTTTTCAATACCACTTATTATCTATTTTACCTACAAAAGCATCATATTCCTGTTCTCCATATTTGAAAAATCATACAAATATATTTGTGAACATATTCTGTTTGCCATCCAATGATAATATACCATTAGACACTTGAATGTCAATTAAAATGCCCACAAACACAAAGCAGTTTCATTAGTAGCCAGAGTGTTATTAAACAACATAGATTTTGCACCTATGAGAAAGAATATCACTATCATGAAAATGTGTTTATGCATTGCATTGTATGTAGATCACTCGTTCATCTTTGCAATGAGCAGCAGAAACTATGATTTTTTTTAAAAAAAATTCCTTCCTTTTATTTGTAGAGAAATTTGAAACCATGCTATGATCCCATCTGGCCTTTATATTTCCCCCTATGCTTCTATACAGGGTCTATGATCAATATTCTTATTAATTTTTCTTTCAAGCTGTTAAAACACTTAATTTCAACTGTTGAACTATAATAAAGGCAACAATTTCAGTATTCACAAAAAACTGTCAAGTAAATCCCCTCACTGCACAACAGGCAGTTAAGGCTGTCACACTGGCCGACGGATGCAAAACGTTTGTAAAAAGGACACAGCAGATGAGAAAAATGTTCCATCCCTTGTTATCCACTCTCAAAAGTGCCCGGAATTTGCATAACTAGAGCGGACAACATGGAAAGGAACAGACGGGGGAAGGACGTAGGGCGGATGGAAAGCGGATGCTCCACGGAAGCCTAGCGGATGGAAGCGGATGGGAGCAGATGGCACATCCGCAAGGCTTCCGGGGGAGCACGGGAAAGCGGACGCGGAACAGAAAGAGTGGATGCAGAATGGATACCGAGCGGATGAAGCGGATACACAGCGGATGCCGAGCGGATGAAACGCGGAAGCCTAGCGGATGCCTAGCGGAAGCCTAGCAGATGCCTAGCCGGCCAGCCAGCAACCTAACAACCATGGGGAAGAAACGCAAGCCTCTGCCATCTGCTGCCAGCCCTGGCAAGAGGAACAGGGCCACCCTCCCATCCCCTGGCCCTGACTCTGCTTCTGCTGGGGCTTCTGCTGCCCAGGCTCGATCTTCTGGTGCTGGGGCTTCTGCTGATGCTGCTTCTGGAGGTGGTGCTTCTGCTGATGCTGCTTCTGGTGGTGGTACTTCTACTGGTGCTTACTCTGCTGATGCTGCTTCTGGTGGTAGTGCTTCTGCTGATGCTGCTTCTGGTGGTGGTGCTTCTGCTGGTGCTTACTCTGCTGATGCTGCTTCTGGTGGTGGTGCTTCTGCTGATGCTGCTTCTGGTGGTGGTGCTTCTGCTGGTGCTTACTCTGCTGGCACTGCTCCTGGTGCTGGTGCTTCTGCTGGTGCTTACTCTGCTGGCACTGCTCCTGGTGCTGGTGCTTTTGCTGGTGCGTACTCTGCTGGTGCTGCTCCTGGTCCTGCTGGTCCTGCTGGTGCTCCTGGTCCTGCTCGTGCTCCTGGTCCTGCTCGTGCTCCTGGTCTTGCTGGTCCTGCTGGTGCTGCTGGTGCTCCTAGTCCTGCTCCTGGTGCTGCTGGTGCTGCTGGTGTTCCTGGTCCTGCTGGTGCTGCTGGTGTTGCTGGTCCTGCTTTTGCTGCTACTGTTGTTGCTGCTGCTGCTGCTAGTGGTGGTGTGGAGGAGCAGCCCCTACAACCTCGAAGCCCCTCTATGAGGGCCATATGGCCCTGCCAAAGGGAGGAAGAGGCAGACGCTTGAACGGGAGAGGAGGCAATACACCATAGAAGAGGAACATGAGGAGGAGGTGCTGGAGCGGCTGAGGGAGAACGAGTATCTATGGTGGAAGGGACACAGGCTCTATCGAGACACCAAAAGGAAGCAGGCTGCTTGGAGAGAGAAGGCGGAGAGCCTGGGCTACACTTCGGAGGTGCTCCTCGGCTGGTGGAAGCACATGCACACCTGGTACAGGAAGCTGCACCTCAAGAAATCTGGCCAGGCCGCGGTCAAGCTGACGGACAGAGAGACCTATGTGATGGCCAAGTGCAGCTTCTTGGAGGGTGAGATCCGCCACCGAGGAGCAGCCCCTCTGTCTACCCTCTCTCTCAGGCAGCCTACTGAGAGCCAGTCCTCTTCTGGAAAAGAGTCAGCTCCTGTATCCAGGCAGGTTTCTGTGGAGCATGCCACGACGGAGACCCCCCCCCCGACAGCTATACTACCCATGGCGGAGCGCAGCCCAACCCACATCCACCCCCAGCTCCACCACCACAGAAAGGCAGAGAGACAGACCAGAGGGGCAGAGCCACACTGTCCTGCTGGAGATAAGAGACACCATCATGAGCAGCATAGATCTCCTCTCTCAGCTGGTACACACCGACGCCCCATCCTCCAACCGCAAGCCCTTCCTCACCTATGTCAACCAGATCCTCATGAACATGTCGGAACCCCAGTACCAGGTGGTGAAGGACAGGATCACCGATCTTCTTCACAATCCTCCAGACCAAGATGAACCTGGTCCCATCCAGTCTAGGCCTGCTCCTCCACCCCAGGTGATGTCACTGCCCTTCCAAGGTTTTCCACAGGCCCTACCCTACCAAGGCTACGGCTACCAGGAGGTCCAGCAGCACAGGCAGCCCTTCCCAGTCCAGGCACAGGTACATCAGATGCCACTGATGCCACCGAAGCCACCCACGCCACCGATGCCAGCCACGCCACAGATGCCACCCATGCCACAGATGCCAACCATGCCAGTCCTCACCCAGCTGCAGACCAGACAGCCCCACTACACTGCTCCTTCCTCCACCCCACAGCCAAGCCCGGCCTCAGTACATCTGTCATCGGTATTGGGGCTGACACTCCATGTCATGGAGGAAGGGGCTCTCAACATCAGGGGGCTGAGCCAGCTGTCTGAGAGCTTCCTCAACACAACGTCCCCTGTTGTCCTCTCGGGGCCAGGCACCCCAGTGGCGCCGCAGACCAGCACTCCAGCAGCAGCCACCTCCACAGCACCTGGATCCTTCACCCCTGAGACTGGGCACACCTCCGAGTGACCAAGAAGAGTGCCAGAGACTGGGTGGCTACCTGTTGACTTTACTTTTGCTTTGGACATTTGACTTGGGTCATTTTTCTTTTACAGCTTGTTATTAATAAAGATTATCTTTGCTTCACACACTTGCTTCATTTATTTTTGTAAATAAAGTCTTGGTGGAAACTTTTAGAAATGGTTTAAGCCTTTGCATGCTTGTGGGATGGGTTAAGATAGCAGTGGGGTGGGCAGGGATACTTGTGGGATGGGTTAAGATAGCAGTGGAATGGGCAGGGATACCTGTGGGATGGGTAATAGCTGTGGGATGGGCAGGGATACCTTTGGGATGCGTAATAGCTGTGGGATAGATAAACCTCCAGTGCAAGCATAGTGGGACTGGATGGCCCACCCTCCCAGGTGCCACACCTATGGCCCTTTATTATCAATAATAATGTAATCAATCACATGTCAACATAAACACAACTCTTTATTAAATGCCCTGTTCATTGTAGAGCCACTCAACATACATGGCCCAATCTCATCCGTGTGATGAGACAGGCTGAAGGAAGCATCCATTAATCATCTATCATCCTGTCTTGCCACTCTACTGCTCCAGCTGGGGAGTTGCACCAGTGTCTCAGTAGGTTGCACTGCTTCTTCCCTTCACGTGAAGCTCTGTTGGGGCCTTGCACATCCTTAGTGTCTATCAGGTTTCGCCCTTGCCTCCATTCCCCAGGCTCCATGTCCCCATTGCCTTGTTGGAGGTCCACGAGCCTGTTCTGCAACACTGGGTAGCGGATGCGCATGAGACTGTGCAGGATGCAGCAAGCTTCCACGATCCTCCTCACGGTCTCTGGGCGATGCTGCATGGTGGTGAGAAGTACCTGGAACCTGTTGGCCAGGATGCCAAAGGCGTTCTCCACCACCCGCCTTGCCCTGGACAGCCTGTAGTTGAAGATCCTCTCTTAACAGGTGAGGCATCTGGAAGTGTAGGGCTTCATGAGGTAGGTTCTGAGGGAGAAGGCGTCATCCCCCACGATGAAGTAGGGCACATCTTGGGCAGGTGGTCTGGATCTGGGAAGCCCATGATGGGGTTGCGTTCCAGCCCCTCCTTGAGGTCACTGGCGTTGTATACCTGGGCATCTGAAGCTGACCCGTTGCCTGAAGCATCGATGTACATGAACTTGTAGTCAGCATCGACCATGATGAAGAGAATGATGCTGAAGAAGCCCTTGTAGTTGAAATAAGTGGACCCCGACTTGGCTGGAGCTTTGCAGGCCACGTGCTTGCCATCTATGACTCCAACAGTGTGGGGGAAGTTCCACTTCTGATACCACAGCTCTGCAACTTTCTTCCAGCCTTCTTCAGTGGAGGGGCACTGGAGGAGCTCCTCCAGGTATTCTTCGACGATGGCCTGTACCACTTCTCTGACCACAATGCTGATGGTGTTGTGTGGCACCCTCCAGGCATACTGCATGCTCCTGTAGGTGGTCCCTGAGGCCAGGTGGCGCAGAGTCAGTGCCACTTTCAGCCCAAGGTCCAGGCTGGGCCGGAAGTTCGTGCTCTGCTTGGACAACCTGGGTCTCAGCCGCTGCACAACTTTGTCAAACATGGCTGGAGGCATCCTCATGAAATTCTGGAATGTACGAGGGTCCTCGTTCCTCAGCTCCACCATCAGCTTGTTGTACAGTCCGTTCTCTGCTCTTCTCCCGATCCATCTTCGGACCCAGACACTTCTTGGCCGCCTCCTTTTCTTCCCATAGAACAGTTGAAAGAGCCTGTAGATGGCTTCGCACTGTTGCAGAACGATGGTGGCTACCAAAAGGAGTGTGTTACGATCCATGGTGGAGATGACTGGATGCTGTGGAAGAACAAGAGCCAGATAAAGGCTGCAGAGGTCTGCACAGCAGGGCTGCTGGTCTGAAAGTAAGATCCAGGTGAATTGCTCCCCCTTTTTATAGGCAATATAGGTTTTCCACTATGTGTCCTTTTGCATCCTCTAGTCATCCTCTAGACATCCTTAATATCTGAGATAGGTCCCCTCTGCGAACGTTTTTTTCGTTTTAAATGCTTTCTTTGCGAGCTGCATCCGCTTTCATCCTTTCTCCGTCTGTGCTACTAACGCTGCGTGTCCGTTCCGTTTCACTTCCTCCCTGTGTCCGTTTTCCGCTGGAGCCGATTTGAGTTGCACGGATGCACAGCGGATGCCTAGCGGATATAGCGGACATGTAACGGATGACGACGGATGTAGAACGGATGTTCCCCGTATGCGTTGTGGATGCAGAACGGACGCGTTGGATACATTTTCCGCTCAAAAAGTTTTGAGCAGCTCAAAACTTTTTGGGCGGATGGAACCTCAGTCGACGGATGCTGGACAGATAGAGAGGATAAAAAACGGACGCAGTGAGTACAGAATGGATGAATCGCGTTAACCAACGGATGGCAAGTGTTTCTCTCTGTTTTACATCCTCTTTCCATCCGTTGGTGCAGTGTGACATGGGCTTTACTCTTTTGACTGTATGAAAAGCAACAGGAATGTGCATGAATTTTTCAAAGTCTGAGTTATAAGTATTAAATTCTGTAATCAAGTTCAATTCAAATGTATAATGAAATATTACTTAAGATCAAGTGAAGCTAAGACGTTAATACAAACATTCAGCTTTCAGTGCCTGAGAACTATGTGACTGTGTGAACTATGTGACTCAATAACCTAACCTGAGTAGCTTGGTTTGTTTAATCTGTTTTATTCTGGGGACATTGCATCTTACAGGATTGTACTTCTCCATGGAAGACTAGCACACAATCTGGGAGTCCCCTAGGCTAAAGAGTAGGTGACAACTTTTGGCCAAAAGGGTCTTTGCAGAGGTTCATTAGCTGAAACAGAACACCCTTCATCAGGCACTCATTCATGTCACCCTCACCTCTCAACTGAACACCTGTATTGCAGTCTACATAGGATTGTGCTCCAAGAACACTCACCCAATGCAGTGGCATGGGCAGTGATGGATACATTGCAAAACATCCACATGTTCCTGCTACTTTGCCTGCTGTGGTACAGTTGGTTTCCAGGTAGAATCTGAGTATAAGTTATCCTTATAAAATCTTTCATAGCTTAGAGTCCAGCTACTTGGGGAACATCCTATCTCCATATGTTTCTGCCCATCCAATGAAGTTGCCCAGACAGACATTCTCCATATCTCACAGATTGAACAAGACTCGGGAAATTGGCTTCTTTCTAATGGCTCCTGTCCTGTGGAATTATATCCGTTCAGAAATCCAACTTTGAAGAAACAGGCTAGGAAGAGTATCAATACTTCTGAACATTGCTGTTTGAGAAGACTCCTGAGAATACCATGGACAGGTCACAAAACAAACAAATGGATCATGATATAAATCAACCCAAAGTTTGCTCTCAAGACACATTATCTCAAGATGCATTATGTGAAAGCTCTCTCTCTCTGGAAAGACTGTAGTGATGGGAAAGGTGGAAAGGAACGAAAGATCATCAGTAGAAAAATGAATGAGTCAGTTACAGTAATGATAAGTACATCACTGTACTTATGATGCAGTACATTGGAAGAGCTGAAGAATCAAATTAAAAGACAGATCATCATAGAGAAAAAATATAGCTATGTGGTTGCTAAGTACTAAGAAAGACTTGATGATGTATCATCATCATTGTCATCAGAGATCTGTTCTGCTCCCACCCTTTTGATTTTCCACAAGATATTAAATATCTGGTGGTTTCCCTAAACTTTGGTTAGGATGGCAGTGGACTGGTGGGTAGGTTTTTGGTTCTGTCTTCCCTTCAGCTGTACTCTTCTTCTTTGCTACAAATTGTTTCTTTTTAACTTTTTATTTGTAAGTTACCCAAAATCACCGTAGAGTCAGGTGACTTTGAAATAATTTAGATATAATATTTACATTTTGAAAAAATAGCCTAATGTGACAAATTTCAAAACTCGACAAAGCAGGGATCCCAGGACCCATGATACAACTCAAAATAATCATGAATCTACCATCTGCAATTTTTAACTTATTTATTCCAAGATCGGTGGGCTCTCAGAAGAGTAAAATTATGTTGTTAGTTTTTCCAACATTAGTTTAAAATCGCAGCAACTTGACTATATGTTACATTTCCTTTTTCAAAGGGACAGATGAAAAAAATATTCAAAAATTAAAGTGACATTTCTGCTCTCAGATACTAGGTAGTGCTGCACGTATCATGCAACTTAGCTCCTTTTAAAATGAACTGTCCAGTGAAAATGTTTCAAGTACTGTTTCAAGAACTATAAACATTTTAAAAGCTTTATTCAGATTTCGAGTAAAGTAGTAAATAAGAGAAAGGTACGAGTATAGAATCAGATTCAAGGAAACTATGTAGTTTTTTTCTAAGAATTCTTTATAATTTATTTGGTCATATAAACTCAAAGTAGGTAACAGTTTAAAAGTAGAGTTCTTCACTGTATGAGTCCATATTTTGTTGACAATCATATTGTTACTCTACTCCTTTAAAGCAGTTGGACAATTCTAAGAAAAGGCACACTGGATAAACTGCTTCTTGCTTTCAATTCTGAAAAGCAGCACAAGATTTTAAATGTATTATGCAAGCCTAAAGAAAAGCATGTGTCAAATCACAACATTAACACTGTAGGTTCCAGCAATTTCCTTCAAGGGAAATATTACTTTCAAAAATATGAAATAAACTTCTATGTACTGTTATTTAAAAACTAATCATACTTCTCAGAAGGGAATTCTTGAGACATTGAGACAGGCTTATGTCAAATGATGATATAATAAGCAATTGTGCTGAGAATAAGAGCCTCTGGCCAATCTCAAGGCAGAGACAACTGATATATATACACTTCTCTACTAAGTTATTTATGATTTTTATACTAGTATCAAGAATTAGGATAGATAGCAATTAGACAGCTGTTATGAATCTGTGAGATGACTCTTCTTCTGAAGAGATGGAGATATTTTTATTAATTCCTGATTTGAAAGCAGACATCATTGAAAATAATCACACATTAGTCCAGCCTTTCCTGCAACTTCAGGCTACATGTTTAGACATAGTTATCTTAGCTTTAAAACATATCAAAGACCTTCTTGTAAACTTCTGAATTCATTCCTCAGTAAGAAAAAAAATTGAGCAAACCAGTAAACCAATGAAGCCACGATTACATAAGTATTCAATATAGAGACAGTGTTACTAACAGCAATCCTACAGGTAGTCCTCGCTGAACAAAAATTAATTCAGCAACCATTTGAAATTACAGCAGCGCTGAAAAAAATGATACTTACATCCAGTTCCTAAAGATACAGATGTTATAATTCCCAGTAGTTAAATGATTAAAATTCAGGCACTTAGCAGGCCAGCCAGTTACAACCCACAGGATTGCTAAGTGCCTGAATTTTAATCACATAACTACTGGGATGTTATAACACCTGTAACTTACTGCCTACCTCTCCCATCTATAACCTTTTGACTATCCTGCATAGTAACACATCTCAGTAGAAGATACTGCAGCCTTGTGTCCTGAGCACTCTGTAGTTTCAACTGACTCTTGCCACCATTCCTGGCCTCTGTTTAGGCCCAGTGTTGCCACCATGCAGTTCTACCTTAAAACCTGTGCCCAGCCACTACAGTGCCACAGCACAAAGCCCCAACCAACCCTGCTGCCCTCCAGCAGACCTTCCTCATCTTCCTCCTCCCACTATTGATAAGGTATATGCAGTCTGTTGCCCTATGCAAGGCAAATGCTGTCTGCCCCAAGTCTTCTTCTCAAAGCAGGCCCACAGCTTTTCCAAATCATGCGATGCCTTTTTGCAGGCATTGCGAATGCCTCAGGAACCTTCCCAAAACTCAGAAAAAGCTGTGAGAAATTTGGACAACCACTTAACTTTCAACAATTTGAAAGAAAAACAAATAGTCAATGTAGTAGAGTGATTAAGAGTTTAGACAAGGAGAAAACTGAATCAAAGATTTGGTTTTAACACAAAAGCTAGGAAGAGCGATAGAATTGATTCAAATTCCACCTCAGCAATGGAAGCTCAGCCTGTCAGTAAAACTCATGCCATCCTATTTCACTGGCTTTTTGTTGTGCATATAAAATAAAAGAAGATTTTCCACATAATACAACTTGAGTTCCTAGAGAAAAGATAGGATGTTTACGTAACATATAAAGAAGCAATATTTTTTATAAAACTTCCTGGTTAATTTTCCATTTCTATTTTTCTTTCCTGTCTAATATCAGATGATTATTGTTGTTTTTGAAAAATGCTGGTCTTAAAAACAATAGCATCCTCAAGGGAGAAAGGAAGGATTATAATGATAAAAGCAGCATCACAAAAGAAGCCCTGCCTTTGTTTCTGTGTGCCCAAAAGGGATCTAACTAAATTTATGCAATATTGATTAATAGAGAGAAGTTCTCTGAAGATAGGCTCCAGTCTGAAACAAGTCTGAAACAAAACCTCTGGTCCCAGTGACCAACCCAGATTGGATTCTGCAATATTATCCTGGAACATGTACATTCACTTTCATTCATCACTATTGATGTTATTATAGTGTCTATAGATATTGCTGTTTGGAAGACATTGACAGAATGTAATGATTATTTCTGATCACAATATGTTCATTAACATTAAGTACATTTGTTTGGATTTTCTCATGTGTGACAAAGTTTGCAAACAGTTTCTAACAGTACGATTCAATATTTATATATTAGTGAACATTGCTCTTCAATACGAAGACTCCCAGACTTATATATTTAAAAAATAATATAAATAATAAAACCAGCACATTGTTCAAAATAAAAATACAAATTAAGCACTCTAAAAAGACTTGAATAGTAATAGAAATTCTGTATATCCACATATGCTGGAGAATATATCCATATATCATACAGTTGCCAAGTTTGAAAAAACACTGGTCTAGGCATCTTCACCTCACACTAAAAAAATATGACTCTGTCATGGAAGCATTTTATCATATAGGACATTTTAGAAGTTCGGTATTTTATTTATTTATTTATTTTTGTAAATTGCATACAAGATAATAGGTATAAGTCAAAACATAGTTATGAATACATGGATACATATAAAAAAAAATATAAAAGAAACAATAGGACAAGAACGGTAGGTACGTTGAAGCGCTTATGCACGCCCCCTACAGACCTCTTCGGAAAGGGGTGAGGTCAATAGTAGGCAGTCTAAGGTTAAAGTTTTGGAGTTTGGAGAAAAAAACCACAGAGTCAGGTAAAGTATTCCAGACATTGACCACTCTGTTGCTGAAGTCGTATTTCCTGCAATCATGCTTGGTGCGATTCATCTTGAGTTTGTATCTATTGTTTGCTCTTGTGTTGTTATGGTTGAAGCAGAATTATTCATTGACAGGTAGGACATTGCAATGTATGATTTTATATACTATACTTAGATCAAACTGAAGGTGGTATAGTTCTAGGTTTTCTAGGTCTAGAATTTTGAGTCTGGTGGCATAAGGTATTCTACAACAAGTAGAGGAGTGGAGAACATTTCTTGTGAAATATTTCTGGACTTTCTCAACTGTGTTAATATCAGATATGTAATGTGGGTCCAAGACTGATGAGCTATATTCGAATATTGGTCCAGCAAATGTTTTGTATGCTCTAGTTATTAGTGTAATATTACCAGAGAAAAAGCTACGTAAGATTAGGTTAACAACTCTTAACACCTTTTTGGCTATGTAGTTACACTGGGCTCTAGCACATAGATCATTAGAGAACTCCAAGATCCTTGACAGAGTTTGGATCATCAACAAGGTCTTGACTATTCAGCCTGTATTTTATTTTCTGTTTTTTTTTTTTTTGCTAATATGTAGGACAGAGCATTTATTTGTTGAGATTTGAAGTTGCCATTTGTCTGACCATTCTGATACATAGTCAAGATCTTTTTGAAGGGTAGCAGTATTGTCTGTGGTGTTGAATAGCTTTACATCATCAGCAAAGAGAACGCAGTTGCTCTTAATATGATCACAGAGGTCATTTATGTAGAGTATAAAGAGAGTTGGTCCTAGAACACTGCCTTGGGAGACACCACTGTTGACAGGTACAAAATTTGATAGGACGCTCCCAATTTTGACCATTTGTTGTCTGTTTGACAGGAATGCTTCCATCCAGTTATGCAGGTGTCCAGAAATAGCGTAATATTTTAGTTTTAGGAGTAGTTTGTCGTGTACCACTGAATCAAAGGCTTTACAGAAGTCTATGTAGATTGCATCTATTGCTTTGCCCTGATTGAGTTGTGTAGTCCACATGTTTTTGCAGTGTAAGAGTTGCAGATTACATGATAGATTTTTCCTGAAACCAAATTGCTTAGTAGAGAGTAGGTTGTTTGTTTCTAAGTGGAGGATGATGGATTGGTTAATAATTGATTCCATGACTTTACAGGTGAAGCAGGATAAAGAGATTGGTCTGTAATTTTCAATTAGGCTAGGGTCTCCCTTTTTAAAGATGGGGATGCCGTGGCTTGTGACCATAGTTTTGGCAAGGAGCTGAAAGATTTTTCAAAGATTATGCTTAGAGGTTCGGCTATGGCAGTAGATAGCTTCTTTAAAAAGTAGGCACATATTCTGTCTGGTCCAATAGATAGAGATGGTTTTAGATTGCATAGTGCTTTTTCATTGCGGGCTTGGCTTTCAAAAATAAGTAATATCTGGGACTTCTGGTTTGAGTTTTTTCAGCAACAGACCAAAGCCTCATCTCTGCGAGGTTTCGATCTGTGCTTGCCACTGGAGCGCCCCAAGCCGGCTGGTTTCGGGGCAAAGCCACCCTGTAGAGGTGGTGAAGATGGGGAGACTGCCTGCAGGATTGAGGAGAGCCACATCTCTCCTCCCCAGCTGGCCATTACTCCCTTTCCCGAAGGTGGTTGTAGCGGTGGTCAGGAATAGCCACCACAAAGAAGAACTCAATCGGAAAAGAATGTGCAGGAGGAAGATAAGAAGAGAAAGTTTTGGTTGACTGGGTCAAACAACAAAAACAACAAATAAGACATCCTGGAATTGAAACTATTAACAAAAAACAATAACATTGTTCCCTAAGAAGATTTTTAAGCTGCGAAGGAGAGAGAAAAAGGAAAAGATTTGGTTTTTTTTTTTCTCCTGACAGCTAAGAGACTTAAGCAAGAAATTGGAAAAAAATCCACTTTGACATTAATAGGCGTTTAATGCTGAAAATAAAAAGGCAAAGGGATAATAAAGATTTCTGGATAATCAAAAGCTTTTGAAAACAGGAAAGGAGAGAAAAAGAATGAAAGGGCAGGATCTGGAAGGGAGGAGACTGCCTGGAATTAAAAAGAACTTACAGCAAAATCTCAACAAGACTTCCAAAAGATACATTTTAACTGAAACATCACAACAAAAATCCCAGGAAGAGAAAGTGGAAAAAGAAATAAGAAGAAACAGCTTGGGACTATTTGGATTACTTGATGATTTCTAGATTTTTGGTTATTTTATTTGAATGACTAAAATCAATTGGGTGGTTGTTTAAAACTGTTTAAAATGGCTCCACTTTTAGAAGAACTGAAAATGGAATTTAAAAAGTACAAAGAAGATGCACAAGAAGGGAGAGGTTCTTTTAGCTTCGTATTTCAGTTCTTAGAAATGGAGATTTGGAACTATGAGAAACAACAAGAAATGCCTGCAGAACAAGAAGATTGCGACAAAGAAGAAGCCATCTTTAATGAACAAGTAATCATAGGTGGGAGGGAAAAAAGGAAAGGGTGGAAAGAGAATGGAAATTTTAAGATTGGGAAAAAACAACCCCCTCCAAAAAAAATAGAGTGAAAAGTAAGTATAAAATCAGAAAGCAACAGAAGAGAGAAATGAGGAAGAGAGAATTAGAAATAGAGAGACAAGGGGGTAAAAAGGGCAGGGAGAAGATGAGAGGGAAGAAAGAAAGGAAAAGAAGTTATAAAGGACAGAAACAAAATATAGAGAAATGGCCTATTTAGAGGTAATGGGTGAAAATTTAATGGAAAAGGGGATTCTGCAAAGGTACATAAGATAGTATTGTTACATTAGAAATAGAAATAATTTTAGAAAATATGCAACAATGTATGATTAAAATGTTTGATAAAATAGCTTGTCAATAAATAAAGGTAACAAAATGAATATTTTATGATTTACAAAACATATGTGAAGAGAAATAAGGGCAAAATTAATTATGGAGATTATACGTGTCTTTAAGGAAGTATGATATTTAATTGAAAAGAAATGTTCAAGATGTTAAGATTTTAGTGATTATTTATGATAGAACTTAATTGGAATGGAATTAGGGTTTATAAATACATATCTATAATCCTTTTTTTTTAAAGAATATAGTGTGTATTATAAGAATGTACCAAGCAGAATTCAATTGGAAGTTATGTATTATATATTATATTGAAGGTCATAACCTTAAGGTATATATTGAAGTTTAAATAAGAGTTGAATGGATGTAATTAAAAGATATAAAGGTGTCATACTCCAATTAGTAATACAGGAGAAAACTTGTTTAATGAGAAAAGATAATATAAAATTGAAACAGAACAGACAAAAGTATAAATGTAATGATTTGAATGGAGATGAGATAATCAAAATAAAATTGAGAAAATTAAAAGAGGGGGAAAACTAAATAGAAAATGTAGAATAGTATAAGATATGGAACAGAACACAAAAAGGAGCATGAAATTGAGTTTTGTGTCTGGATAAAGAAGTTCAACTCAGGACCATGCTATTTTCAAAACAGATGTTTTACTATTATTTTGCATGTGTGAAAAACCAAATAAAACTTTATTTTTTTAAAAAAAGTAATATCTTAGTACCTGATCAGCTTAATGTAGAAGTTGCAGTCATTTAAGGCAGTCACATCTCAAACGCTTTGAACATGATTTTTACAATGAATGAAGTTTCTAAATAATCTTTAAAAGAAGATCCATGCTCAGTATCTAAACCAGGTATGTCCAATTTGTGGCTTATCTGCCACATGCAGCCCTGGACTAATACTGCCACCTCACAAGATCAAAAACTTTGAACATCATTTTATGACTTATATCCATTAACTATATTATACACTGCTCAACAAAATAAAGGGAACACAAAAATAAGACAACCTAGATCTAAATGAATGAAATATTCTTATTAAATACTTTGTTCGTTACATAGTTGAATGTGCTGACAACAAAAATAACACAAAAATTATCAATGGAAATCAAATTTAGCAACCCATGGAGGTCTGGATTTGGAGTTACACTCAAAATTAAAGTGGAAAAAAACATTACAGGCTGATCCAACTTTGATGTAATGTCCTCAAAACAAGTCAAAATGAGGCTCAGTAGTGTGTGTGGCCTCCATATGCCTGTATGACCTCCCTACAACGCCTGGGCATGTTCCTGATGAAGTGATGGATGATCTCCTGAGTGATCTCCTCCCGCACCTGGACTAAAGCATCCCACAACTCCTGGACAGTCTGTGGTGCAATGTGGTTTTGGTGGATGGAGCAAGACATGATGTCCCAGATGTGCTCAATTGGATTCAGGTCTGGGGAACAGGCGGGCCAGTCCATAGCATCAATGCCTTCATCTTGCAGGAACTGCTGACACACTCCAGCCACATGAGGTCCAGCACTGTCATGCATTAGGAGGAACCCAGGGCCAACCGCACCAACATATGGTCTCACAAGGGGTCTGAGGATCTATCTCAGTACCTAATGGCAGTCAGGCTACCTCTGGCGAGCACATGGAGGGCTGTGCAGCCCCTTAAAGAAATGCCATCCCACACCATTACTGACCCACTGGCAAACCGGTCATGCCAGAGGATGTTGCAGGCAGCAAAACATTCTCCACAGTGTCTCCAAACCCTCTCACATCTGTCACATGTGCTCAGTGTGAACCTGCTTTCATCTGTGAAGAGCACAGGATGCCAATGGCGAATTTGCCAATCTTGGTGTTCTCTCGCAAATGCCAAATGTCCTGCATGATGTTGGGCTGTAAGCACAACCCCCACCTGTGGATGTCAGGC
This sequence comes from Laticauda colubrina, assembly GCA_015471245.1. NCBI lineage: Eukaryota > Metazoa > Chordata > Lepidosauria > Squamata > Elapidae > Laticauda > Laticauda colubrina. Next base: position 29,556,861 of record BLBF01000010.1, on the reverse strand, counting down.
CCTCATACCACCCTCATGGAGTCTGATTGTGACTGTTTGAGTAGCCACATGCACATTTGTGGCCTGCTGGAGGTCATTTTGCAGGGCTCTGGCAGTGCTCCTCCTGTCCCTCCTTGCACAAAGGTGGAGGTAGCGGTCCTGATGCTGGGTTGTTGCCCTCCTACGGCCTCCTTCATGTCTCCTGATGTACTAGCCTGTCTCCTGGTAGCGCCTCCATGTTCTGGGCACTACACGGACAGACACAGCAAACCTTGCCACAACTCGCATTGATGTGCCATCCTGGATGAGCTGCACTACCTGAGCCACTTGTGTGGGTTGTAGACTCTGTCTCATGCTACCACTAGAGTGAAAGCACCACCAGCATTCAAAAGTGACCAAACCATCAGCCAGAAAGCATAGGAATTGAGAAGTGGTCTGTGGTCACCACCTGCAGAACCACTCCTTTATTGGGGATGTCTATGCTTTCCACCTGTTGTCTATTCCATTTGCACAACAGCATGTGAAATTGATTGTCAATCAGTGTTGCTACCTAAGTGGACAGTTTGCTTTCACAGAAGTGTGATTGACTTGGAGTTACATTGTGTTGTTTAAGTGTTCCCTTTATTTTTTGAGCAGTGTATATTTTATATATGGCCCAAGACAATTCTTCTTCACTTAGTGATGCCTAAGCAAGCCAAAAGGTTGGATGTTCTAAACCAGCAGTCACCAACTGGTGGTCCAGGAGAAAATTTTGGTGGTCCGCCGAAAAATGTCACCCTCAAAGCACCCCCCAAAGGAATTAATCCAGGCTGCACAGGAACACAAAGCTGTGCCACCCACATGGGCCATGGGAACCCTCCCCACCCACTCCTTCCTTATCTGGCAAATTTGCCTGCTTAGTTGTTATTTTTCCTTTTTCCAACCATTAGCTGTTCTGCTGTGTGGGAAGATTTAGATTAGCTAAAAAGCAGGAAATCGTTGGATTTCTTGTTTTCTAGCTAATCTTTAGATGAGCCGAATCTTCCTTAGGACTGAAGCAGTGCAGACTGAGCTAGCCAATGGAAGTAACACAGATCTCTAAGTGAATCTGTGATTCTGAGAGCAACTCAATCTGCCTGCCTGCTTTTGGGTAAAAGTTGCTCTTTTTTTAATAAAAAATTAAATATTTACATACATGGTGTGTTGTGAGTTAATTTTGTGAGTTTGCTTGCAAGCAGATTTTATGTGACAGACAGAGCTAGCCAATGGCAGATAGATAGATCTCTGAATGAATCTGTGATTCTGTAACTCAATCTGCCTGACTGCTTTGCCTAATTTTGGGCAAAAGTGGCTCTTTTTAAATAAAAAATTCAATATATATATAAATATTTATAATATTTACATACAAGCAATGCCCAGCCAGTCACATCACCACCAAGCCACACCCACAAATTAGGCCATGCCCACAGAACTGGTTAGTGGTCCCTGGGATTTAAAATTATGAGTTTGGTGGTCCCTGAGGTCCAAAAGGTTGGCAACTCCTGTTCTAAACTGAATATTACCAGATTTTGAATAACAATTGTTAAGACTATCTCTGCTGGAATAAGACCTTCTACACATAGTATACTTAATTCTGTACTCTACTACCAAGTAAAGTCATATCTAAAATCATATTCCAAATTTTCATTTCATTCTTTTCAGAAGTACAATCCTATCTTTTAAAAAAAAAGTTTAAAAGTCTTCTGAGTCAAATTATCTCACTGAAAACCTTGTACGCCAGAGATCACATAATATTTCAGAATGCCTTGGGTTACTTTTGAGGAGACTCACAACTGTAAAATAATAAACTAAAATATAGCCATGCTTCCTAAGCAAGTTCAGTTGAATTTGGCAATGAAGTAGGATAATTAAAAGACTGCAGGGTTCAAAGTGTTGAAAACCTTCTGATGAGTATTGCTTGATTTTGATCTCTATTATAATGTATATTTAATAAATATAATTTATGTTTCTGTCATAATTATATCATTCTATTAAATAATGAAGTTAGGATATATATGTAGTTATATGATTACAATTAGCATGCAGATATCCTTATCTCAAATCATGTAGGGATTTGTTTGTAAGTAATAAATAGCACGCTGAACTCCCAGAGGGTACCAGTCTGCATTAAATCAAGAAGATGTATTGTTCTCAGGATTCTATAGGAAGTGACTAGTTCACCAACATCTGCTTCTAGTAAGATGACTAGATTTTACTTTTGAAGCCCATGTCACACTGCCCAACGGATGCAAAAAGGACACAGCAGACGAGCAAAATGTTCCATCCGTTGTTATCCGCTCTCAAAAGGGGCAAAAATTTGCATAACCGGAGCAGATAACACGGACGCAGGGAGGACGCAGGGAGGATGCAAAGCGGATGCGGAACGGAAGCCTAGCGGATGGAAGCGGATGGGAGTGGATGGCACATCCGCAGGGCTTCCAGGGGGTCTCAGCAAAGCGGAAGCGGAACGGAAAGAGCAGATGCAGAGCGGAAGCCTAGCGGATGAAGCGGATGCACAGCGGATGCACAGCGGATGCACAGTGGATGCCTGGCGTTAATTGCGCATGCGGGGAGGATACATTGCGTCAGCCCCGTGGATATAACGGAAACAGCTCAGAAGCAGGTCGTCATTCAGAGGAAAGACTTGCTGCCGGACGGATTGGCTGCCTTGCCTGCCCTGCCTGCATGTCTGCCTGCAAGCCTTGCTGCCAGCCTCCCTGCCAGCCTTGCTGCCAGCCTTGGTTCCTGCCAGCCTCCCTGACAGCCAGCAACCCCACAACCATGCGGAAGAACAGCAAGCCTCAGCCATCTGCTGCCAGCCCTTGCATGAGGGAAAGGGCTACCATCCCACCCCCTGGCCCTCACTCTGGTTCTGCTGGGGCTTCTGCAGCACGGGCTCACTCTTCTGGGGCTGGTGCTTCTGCTGCTTCTGCTTCTGGAGGAGCTGATGACAAGCACTCCAGCACCAGCCACCTGCACAGTACCTGCACCCTTCACCCCTGAGACTGAGCGACCAAGAGGAGTGCCAGAGACTCATTTTTGTCTTATAGCTTGTTGTTAATAAAGTCTATTTTTGATTCACACACTTGCTTCATTTCTTTTTTTAAATAAAGTCTTGGTGGAAACTTTTAGAAATGGTTTAAGCCTTTGCTTGCTTGTGGGATGGGTAAGGATAGCTTTGGAATGGGTTAGGATACCTGTGGGAGGGGTAATAGCTGTGGGATGGGTTAGGATAGCAGTGGGATAGATAAACCTCCAGTGCAAGCATAGTGGGACTGGATGGTCCATCCTCCCAGGTGCCACACCTATGGCCCTTTATTATCAATAACGATATAATCAATCATCCACACATGTCAACATAAACACAACTCTTTATTAAACGCCCTGTTCATGGTAGGCCAACCAAACATACATGGCCCAATCTCATCCGTGTGATGAGACAGGCTGAAGGAAGCATCCATTAAGCATTTACCATCCTGTCTTTGACAGCAAATATCAGAAATTCTGATCGTCAAATAAGGCAGGACTTCCTACACTCACACCTGATTATCATTCCACTGATTAAAACATCTGACTCGTCAAGTGAATCTTAGAGATTCACATACTTTTGCCACCCACAAATATATAGTTTTGGATAATTTTTCTCAATAAATACATATTCACCTCTATAAATTTATGTCCACTAAGCATGATAAAATGTTGCTTCATGTTGTTCAAATTTTCAAAATACATTTGAAGACCTTTTATTTATTCTGGATTATTTCCTTGATGTCATGTATCAATGATATATTAGTGTACAAAAATGTGAGATTTTAATGTATTCAATAGTTCGTCCAGAATATCTTTATAAAACGCTTTTATCTTCATTTGGGGCATAGATTTGCAATATCAAAGCCTTAGCCTTAATTTCTATCCCAAACTATCTACTATAGTTATCAGTTAATATAAATTGTGGATAAAGTTGGGGATTTGTCCTCAAAACAATCCTTCTGAAATAAATTCCTCATCAAAATTTTTGTGAATATTTAACTATTTTATATCTTCTTCCCAAATATGTGTTTCTTGAAAATCACATTTTGTTTTTACTTTTCAACTTTTTTTGTCTTTTGAAGGCCATTTTCCCCATTTATAGTTGCACACTAAGCATTTATTATCCATAATTAAGCCATGATATTGGAAAAATCAATACCTCTAGTGCCCAGTGTGGAATCCTCTTTAGTGTCTTATATCTTGTTGTAGCATTTGCTTAGTCTTGTTCAGTGTCAAAGTCATTCCCTTTGTGTTTCCTCCAAATTTTTTTTTGAAAATTTTGAAATTTTTCCCAAAAATTATCTTGCTTTCTACACAGAATTCAAGTGAAATCTCTGTTGTTTAAAAGTAAAAAATCACCTGTTCTAATTTATCCCCATCTAAATGGAATTTTCTTCTGTTTACATTTGTCAGAAAAAAAAAAGATCTTCAGCAGAACATGGTCTCTTGTCTTCTTCCAGAGAAAATGCACAGACATTCCTTGGAACACTTCTTCACTGTACAAAATATGTATTGATTCTACAGACCTCATCAATCTGCATCAGTGTCATCTTTCCCCCATCCAGAAAATCAGAGACTTATTTATTTTTATTTTTCATTTGTTTATCAAATTTGTATGCCAGCCATCTTTCCAAAGGTGAATCTAGGTGGCTTACAGACATTAAATAAAATATAGCAGAAAACATTAAGATAACACAGTAATACAGATCATAAATTTAAAATTCAATAAAAATAAAAATAAATAGGATGCAGAGGGAGGGAGCAAAGTATGCAGAAGGAGGAGGGGAAATGCTCTCTATTCTATTAGCCATCTCCAACAAACCACACCCCCATTGGACCCCCGGGCAGTTGGCATAGGCACCTCTTCAAGGTTTTTTGGAAGGCCTCTCGGGGCAAGAAAAGGGCAGAAGTGACAGCAGAATAGGCTCTCCTCCTGGATCCTGTGAGCCAAAATTCCTTGGCAATTCCATGCTCCTTCTGCCTGTATGGGTGGGGCGGGCTAATCGCAACAGGGTGGTCCAGTTTCTTAGTGAACCTAGACTCTTGCCAGAAAGGACTTTAAAGGTAATAACAGGAGATAGTATATCCCAGTTTGTGTAACAACTGATTCTTCCAAACTGTGTTGTATGCAGCAGTTATGAACACGGCCATGCTTTTTAGGCATCGTTGGAATAATAACATATTATATTGAGTGCCTTCTCCTTCGCTCTAGTTGCAATTTGCCTTAGTTTCCAAAATGTAGTCCACTAGTTTCTTTTAAATCTTCTGCTTTTGCCCTATAGATTCTTCAATTTTCTTAACTTCTTTCACATTTTCTTTAAGCTCTGCAACTGTTGCAGTAAATTTATTGCAAAATTCTTCAAATAGTTTCTGCATTCTGGTAAAGTACCTTTACTTGTAATTTGTTCTAGTGAACCCCTGCATCCCTCTCCCAATTTAGCAGTTTTTCTTATGGTTGCCATGGTGAAAAACTGAAGGAGTGTCAATTGCTACAATGAAACTAAAGGCAGGCTTTTTGTTTTGTTTTGCTTCTCTGTCTTTAACACTCTAGTCCCAATTAGGTCTCCATAGTTACAATCTCAGTGTAAATCAGCCCATATCCTTATATTTTTGTTTTGTGGTATCCACCAATTACTTCTGTCTTTAAAAGTAAGCAATCAACATTTTCATGAACTTCCAGTCAGTCTAATTAATTTATTATTTATTTTCAAAGGCACTTTCATAAGAAAAAAAATGTTTTTTTGTTTTTTAAATATTCCTTCTGTCCATTTAAAATTTTCTTAGATCACAATGTCCTTAAGTATTTTGCTTTTAAAATGAAATCTTTTAAAATAGCATTTTTAAAAAATTGAAAAAGAAGGAACTCATTGAGAGACTTTGGTCTTCACTGTCATTTGGAGTATCTCCTTTAGATTGTAAAATAATTAAATCATAAAGTGATTAAGATGAGACTTTTGCAGGTCATATGTCCATGAAGTAGTTAATGACATGTAATTAATCCCTCAGCTGCCAAGCCGTTGGACCTACAGTCAACCACAAAAAAACTATGTTCCTGTGGTCTTCTTCTGAGGAGCTCTTTCACAGCACCAGTTTTGGTCACCACAGTATAAAAAAGATGTCAAGACTCTAGCAAAAGTGCACAGAAGAGCAACCAGGATGATTAGGGGACTGCAGACTAAAACATATGAAGAACGGTTACAGGAACTGGGCATGGCTAGTCTAATGAAGAGAAGGACCAGGGAAGACATAAAGCAGTCTTCCAATATTTGAGGGGCTGCCACAGAGAGGAAGAGGTTAAGCTATTTTCCAAAGCACCTGTAGGCCAGACAAACTGAACAAGGAGAGATTCAACCTAGAAATAAGGAGAAATTTTCTGACAGTGAGAACAATCAGCCAGCTTGCCTTCGGAAGCTGTGGGAGCTTCATCACTTGAGACTTTCAAGAAGAGATTGGAGTGCCATTTGTCAGAAATGGTGTAGGGTCTCCTGCTTGGGAGGGGTTAGACTAGATGACCTACAATATCCTTCCAACTCTGTTAATCTATAAGCACAAGTAGGTGGTCCCCGTTTTCTCCTTTCAAAGAAATTTCCTTCAGTCAGAACCATTTCATAGCTGAAGATTACACTGCTGTATTTCCTCTACTTCTAAGCTTCCCACAGAGCCCTCTAACCAGAGTAACACCTCACCTGAAAGCTTAGATGTTGTCCTTTTTTTGGCCACACACTAATGAACATGCAGAGAGGCTTGCAAACTTTAGTAGGAAATTTTCCAACAAATAAAAAGGAACAAGAAATGTGCATGCAAATGTGCATGTACACATACAAACACATGAGAAATCAAATTCCCTGTTTATATCATTTCGCTAATGTTTAACCATTCTTAGCCTTAGTTTCTCCATCATCAATGCTATATTGCTTATCTTGTCTATCCAAAACTGAATTGAATACATGTTGTCTATTTAGCTATCTCTAACCTAGCTATGAAAAGAAGAAAATAATTATTATCTAAGAAAATGTTCCCCTGTTTTAAAAGGAAGAGCAAGCAGAAGTTCATTATCCTTTAATTTTTAATGGAACTCAAAAATCCAAATTAAAACATGTCAATCAGAAGAAGATAAGTCCAAATGATCTGTATATGTGATGCAATGTGCTGCTGAAGGAGAATTTTGAGAGGGGTTGGCAGTAGTATCACAGCTTCCCAGGAAGGAGACAGAATATTCCAGAGAGGGACTCAAAGCAAGAGACTGCACAGTCCTGAATTGAATGGTGAGGGAGTAAAAGATTCAGAGTAGCCACTCTCCAGAATACCACAAAGTATATCGGTTAGGGTAGAATGCAGGATTCTACCGGTTTGGTCCACCTCTGTAGAACCAATAGTTCTGAAGAGCAGCAGACGGAGCATACATAGAACTGGTTCTATGTCTGCTGCTATTTTGGCCCACCTGCTCACCCAGGCCCTTACCTGGCCTTTATTTCCTGCTTTTTCAACCACAGCTGCTTTGCACGACACAGCTATGGTTGAAAAAGCAGGGGAAAAGGGCTTTTCCAACTACTGCGCACTTGCACGCAGCGCTGCTCAATGTCCAGGCAGCTCAGCAGGTTGTAAATTACACTCACGTGACTCGTGCAACTCACATGACTCATGCATGCGCGCGCAACGCAGAGCAACAGAACCGGTAGTTATACCGGTCAGATCCCATCCCTGGTAGAATGTCACAGTTTTAATCTTGCAAGATTCTGTTAGGTGCAAGCCAATAAGATCTGTCCTTGAGTGGATCTCACTGTGTCGTTTCTGGGGCTTGGACCTGACGCTATTCCTACTCAGTCAACTCTGAACAGGTAGTTCTGTTATTCACTGTTACAACCACAATTGAGCTCAAAATTTCTACTGCTAATTGAGATGTTTGTTAAGTGAGTTTTGCCCCATTTGAAGCAAATTTGTAGTAAATTTAAATTTGCTTCAAATCCAGAATTATAGCTTTCAGAAATTCTATCAAATTGTTTTGGATTAACCATGGTTTCCCAACACTAATTATTCCTATATTTTATAATTGTTTTATATTATTTTATTTTATTGTAAGCAACCCAGTTTTGCTCTGGATAGCGGAATGGGCAATATATAAATTTAATGAATAAGTAAATTGGAATAGGTTTCAAATAAAGGAGAATATTTGTAGATGAGAGTTGACATGAGGGATCCTTGGTGCTATTTGAGCTTGCTTGTTTTTTTTGCAGACCCTTCATTTCTCAAACTAGATAACATCATCAGTGCTAGGGTTTCAAATGAAACAAAATCCAAAGGGATTGAGTAGAACAGGGCTAGTGTGCATCAGCTCTTTTCTTTCATCTTCCCCTCAGCACTTCCCATTGTGTCATGTCTTACCATCAAACTTACCCCATTTTCACAGCATGTCCCTCCTCCAAGCCCTTCAGATTTTATGACTTCTACCAATTCTCAGCAGCATATCTCATTGGCCTGCCTTCTTTCTTATTTCCTTTCCCTTAGCTATCACTACCTCAGACTGACTAGCCTTCATCAACATCTTTCTATCTCCTTTCCTTCCCGCAGCCAAAACTGGTATCTTCTGCCTTCCTTCAAACCACTTCTGCCCAAAATGTGTGCTCCCAGTCTGTGCATGGACCAAACAATCCAAATATTTGTGTTTCAGTTCAGGCAGGGGGTAGAGTTTATGCATGGGATGTTTTGTACATCCCTACTCTACACCCTTTCCATTACCAAGAAAGGGGAATAATTTTGTGCAATTTAAATGGAGAGATATATAATCTAAGCAATAATTACATGGTGATGTCTTAAATTTTCCCATGATAAATCCTCAAAATTTAATTTAGAAAAAAGCAGCCCCCATAGTTATAATAAAGGCTAATAATACAGGTCCTCCATAAATAAAACTTTTGTGAACAAAAACTTTTGCTTCAGTTGGAGTTGGTAAAGTTTGTAGCAAAAACATGTTCCTAGGGTTTCAAACAAGTAGGAAAGGCATTAAAGGAGGAAAAAATCTTAGCCTGACAGTTTTTTTCTTTCATTCCAGCGTTAAAGTAAAGATACTCATTATATGTTGCCCAAGTAAACCTGAGACATATAAACATGCTAAAGCTATACACATAATTAAATTAATGCTAGCACTTTTTCAATTAACCTAATAGTGTCAGAGGAGGTAAGATACCTACCACTATAGAGGTGCAAAGTAGACTTTCATCTGATGCCTAATAGCAGCCTAATAAACAGCCTGGAAAGTAACAAGCCACCATTCTCCTCAGCAATTTCAAATGAACATATGCCACTGATTTGCCAACATTATTGATTCCTGTCTTACCATATTCCTTCTCCCTACTAACTTCAGGCTAACTCAGAAAGTGCATATCTGTAACCTTTCCAAAAAATCAACATTACACCTACAATTATTTCCACTAATAAAACTAATTAGCACACTGTTTTTAAATATATAATTGCATATAAAGACAAATTTATTCCTATGATAGCAGGGAGTTAGCAACATAGTGCTTTCAAACACATGTCCATAAATTCAAAGCCCCTAATGTTAGAACATTTGATTTTTAGAATTAAAATTATATATATTGTGAAACCGCCAAATGTGAAATTGCAGTACATTTGCATGAAATCTTAATTTTTCTCTTTCATAATCTCAGTGTAATATTCAAGCATTTAAATTTTATTTAATATCAACTTTCACTGGGTAAGAATACTGGGTGACCTTGGGCCAGTAACTCTTTTGTCAGTGCAATACACCTCTGAGAGTTGTTGTTGAAGGAAAATAGGAGAAGGAAGGAGCTTTATGTATATTTACCACCTTGAAGGAGATATAAAAATCTAATAAGTAAATAAATCAAATTGAAATTACTCAAATCTTACAAGATTTTGGAATTTATTACTGAGAGGTAGGGTCTGACTCTCAGATGCAAAATGACATATTCACCCATGCAGGACTGAAACGAATAATGCTTAAAAATATATTTATAATCACCCATACAGAAAATGTACCATTAAGCACACATATACAACAAACCTGCATTATACCACGTACATAAACCAAGAAAGAAAAGCACATGTATACAGGCAAAATATCATCACCCTGATAATCACTAAGCATATGTAGTACCAGATACAATCCAATAAATTTAAATGATAATGGATATTAAGAGTTGTGTGAAGATTTATATTCTATTCCAAAAAGGTGCTTCAAGGTACAGAAAGGATGTCTCCATAGCACTTATCTATAACTCTTTAACACAGCCATGTCTTTTCCTGGGACAATTGGCAGATGTGTAATTGCCAAGAAAAGGTCCGCTGATTTTAAATATTAGAGGCTAAAGGTATGTCCATGCTCCAAATTGGTTTTGTTTTGTTTTTTTTTTTTGGGGGGGGGATCAAATCTGAAGCACTGCACATTCCAATTGATTAATGACATTTGGTTTGCAATATGGCAGGTAATCTCTTCCCTTTTTTCTAAATTGAAAGAATTTTTAAAAATATTTTAAGACCAGTTGAATAAAGAGCTTGGCTGGTACCAAAAAAGCAGGCACACTGATGTTCACTGTCAATATACTGGCCAGTGCAGTCTTAATAAAATATCCCTTTAAAGAAAACTAAGGTCAATTTATCTGATCAAGGCCTTATCAGTGCTAATTAAAGTCCTAATATCTTAGGGAATCACATTTTTCTTTAGTGAATATAAGCACAAAGACAGCAGGCCTTTACTGCTGTAAATAAAATACAAAGCAACCAATAAATGTTGCATTTGAGTAAATATTGAAGACATGCTGAGGAAATTTTTCTTAACTTTATGGACAAAGGAACCAAAGCTCAAAATTTATTTGTCTATGTCAAATTCTCAGATGAATGAGAAGCAAAAAAGAAGAATCAATAAAGTTTAAAAACTAAGTACTTAAACAGTTTTTGCATTTATTTTGGAAACATAGTTCAAACATCAGTAATAAAATTAGATTGTATTTTCAGTATGCAACAAAAATACTTGATTCAGATAGATAAATTTATGACAAATTATATGCTTTTGCTGAACACTATAAAGACTTACTAAAAATCAGTAAAACTTACTTTTTAATCCTAGTTTCAATAAATTCATTAATGCTTCTAAATAGTAAAAAAAAATATTTTAATCGTAATCATCCCAATTATTTAATACATTCAGATCATAAGAGTTATTTATCATAATCAATACATTCTTGTGACCAGTATTAATATAAACAAAATATATTCTTTTTAAGGCTACATGTTTTATCAATAAATCTCTCAAGACTTAGTTCATCAATACTGATCTCATTAGAATAATTGTCAAAACAGCCACGTATTTCAGCAAAATAGATATTTCAGTAAGGACTTTCATTTATAGGTTTAAAAGTTTAGGAATTTCCAGTAACTAAATATCAGTGGCAGTAACATAGCTTCTTTGAGTACAATGAAACAATAGAATTGCACAGAAAACATGGGAAAGGAAGTTTAGTCAAAGATGAATGACCTAAGCAATTTTTTTCTTTAACAACAGAAAACAAAGAGATTTAAGAGTGGTACTTCATCTGTCTTCAGTCGTGTTAATTATGTTTTATTCTTGCTTACAAGTCTAACACCAAACATTGATTTGTGAGAGTTTAATTCACTAAGTTGTCAAGACAAAAAGTTTTGAAATTATAAGATATCCACAAGTCCAGACAACAAAAGGCATAACGTGTCTGAACATATATAATAACTCAGAAATCTTGAACGATAAGCTAAGTATTCTGAAATTATTTCTCTGGCACTGAATTCAAAGACTGCTAAAACTTTGTTCACGTTCCTAGAAAAGTCGATTCTATAATTTTCTTTGCCAATATGTTAACAAGAAACAATCACACTGAAGCATCATTGATGTTTTAAGCTTAAAACAATATTAGTAATAGCTTCCACATTTGCAAAATAATATAGTATAAATACTGAACATTCAAAAAATTTAAAAATATGCAGGGATGTTTGGCTTCTTTTTGTTTTGCTTAAATATTCAGAACATTTGAAATTGTCTAGAGCTGTTCATATTTACCTGAATGCTAAATACTTTCCCATTTAAGATGCTTTTTGAAAATTTCTTTATAAGGGAATCAGTGATCTATTGCTCTATCTGAAAGAGCAGATAAGACTGTAAGATCAGACTTTATCTTTTTTAAAAGCTTTTTTGCTCAGGTGAATGTTAGTAAAAGATGTATGATTTCACATCCTTAGAAAAGAAAAGCAGGCAGCTTTCTGACAAGGAACACTTCTGTGATGAACCATTTATCATGCTGTACTTCTGTGATGAAGCATTTATCATGCTGAAACATAGTAATCAATAGTTTAAAATTGTCTCTATATTTTTGCCCAGGGCATAAATGCAAATGAAACTTTTACAAAAAAATTATTCACTGAGAAAATAGCTCTCAAATAGCCTACCTGAAGCCCTCGCCTTCTCAGAATGCTGGACTCGTCCATTCTCTCCCTCATTCCTTCTATAACAATATAGCCATGCTCTAGTATCTCAGACTTCAGCTCACTTATTCAGATCCTAGCAGCTGCTAAACACTTACATCACAGTTTATCTGATTGGAAAGGAATAGTCAGCTGACTTTAGCCAGTTATTCACTCAGCAACTTCTGAGCTCATGCATGTTTGCAGTACTGTATTACAAAGCAGCAAGTGGGCTCCAGACACCTAACAAATTTATCTAGGCAGGAGTAGCTATTTGACAGAGGAAATCCTGCAAGAGGATTGTTATTCGCACAGAACAATGTGCCTGCCATCCTGTGCTAGCATGCCGTTTTAAGCACAGTCTATATAGATCAAGTTTTTGAGAGGAAGCAGTGAGGTAAAAATGCCTCAGTTAATTAGCAATGGCACCTAAAGTAAAGAGAAAAATTAAGAGTAATCATGGAAAAAGTGAAACAGAACTGGGTATTCAAACAACATAGCTAACTGATTCTAAAAAACAGTACCGGTTATTTAGCTTCCTAGGAAATAAAAACTGTCTCAGGATACAAAACCATTTAAAATATCAATACACATAGGAATGATATCTGATAAAAAAAACAATTATTAGTTAGAAAGTTCACCTCAGAAAAAAAAGCCACAAACAGAAATATTATTTCTATCATCATGCATAATTTCACACTCTGATCTCAGTTGTTCACTCTGATCATTTTCATTTTATTCCAGTCCTAAACAGAAAGGTGCTTAATGTTGAGATTTAGATCACTGCATATTGTAAAACTAATGTACCACAACATTCAGATATATTTAAAGCTTTAAATTCTGCTTTCTGTATTTTAGTAGAAAAAAATGACTGAACGTCAAAGGGAAATAAAAGTCAGCTTGATAACAAAACAAAGCCTCTTTTTCTTGAGTTCGAGATTTCCAGACAAATTTTAAAAGAAGGGAAAAGCTATTTGGTTTTACTTATAGCTTAGATTATCCCAATTATTGATTTTTTTAAGCTGTCATTAGGCTATTAAACTTGAAATCAGTTGATTAGACTGTATCATTAAAAATTGCTTAGGGATTTAAATGTCTACCTAGCAAGTAAATTGATTGCATTTCATGCTTTATAAATGGGCTCTGCCGCTCTCTTTATACATACGTGACAAATTCTTGCAAACACATATAGTGAATCGCCACTAAAAAAAGGATTTTTAAAAAATATATGAATTACAAATATATGAACATTCGTGTTTGCAAACAACTTTAAATTAATTAACAAAATTTAAGGATACATAAGCAACAAGACACCACCAAAGCTGACCATCAGCCACAGCACAGAAAAACTCAAAGAATTAATGCAAGACTGGAAAACGTGGAAAGACCCTAGCCCATTGAATCGCCAAGAGTCAGACACGAATGAATGGATAACATCATCATCATCATCATCAAGCAAAAGAAAGAAAGTGAAATATCTATCTACAATTTGTTTAACAACAAATAACAAGAGTTAAGATGGCTTTAGAAAAAGTGATCCAATATTCAGTCTTAATGTTATTAGAAATTTCCCTTTCTTGGTTAAGGGAGGCAATTATTAAGGTCAGTTTTAAGAACTCATTGGCTCTTTTGGGAATTGGCAGTTTTTATCCTTTATGTAATTAAACAGCACAGAAAAAATAGAGAAAGAACAAAAACCAACCAACAAAAATACTACAGGTAAAAATCTTTTGTGTCTGAGGGGTGCGTAGAGGTGTATGTATAAGTTCATATGCATGTGTAGAGGGAGAGGGGGAGCAAGAGAGAGATGAAGAGATAAAAAGTGATGAGCTTTGGTGAAGCACTATGTCTTTGCAGTGGCCTCTGAAAGCCTTGAAACCACACCTGCCTAGCAATAATGGTTGAGCAAGTCTGAAAATGGGAGCTTGAACATTGAGCACTGGGACATTTTCAGTAGCCTGTTTCTGGACTTGGAAGCCTAATTTATATGGACCTGCCTTAATCACTTCCTCTTGGATTGCATTTAACCTGGGGCTTCTCTAGAAGAGCATTTGGAAGCTGCTACTGGACTAGAATGCATTGGTATGGGCATCTCATTTTACACCTACATCACACCTCTGCTCCATGAACCACAGTGAATTCTAGTGTACTTCCAAATTAAAGGTGCTAACTGTCACCTGGTGTAATGACAAGTTTGTTGTGGGACTGCCTGTCAAGCATACACTTCCTCTGTACATCAGGCCAGAGATAACTTAGATCAGATCCATAGTTGACTTGACAGCTGTGAACTCTCAAGCAACTGTCAAGCCCACAACAAGGAGAACATATTTAAGTCCTGTGATCAGGCCTGGGAAGAAGGGGGTTCAGTTGGTACATTGTTCCGGAGCCCATGGAGCTCAAAGGAAGCCCATGAATGGGATTTTTTAAAAAAATTTACTAAACCAAATTTTTAATAAGAAAAAGAAAATAAGAAAATGGTGTGTCAACCTGGATGCGCCCAGGCAGTTGGTGGTGTGAGACAGTGGTGGTGGCTCACAGCAAAACACTCCAAAACTGGATCAAATCAACTCATCAGACAGCAAATGGCAAGGAAGGAAGGTGTGTCCTTCCCACGTATTCTGTACAGAGGTAGATTTTGTCTTCTTTACAGATGCAGATAGATAAACTCAACAAAACATTCATACAAAGTCTTTTTTATTGGTTCATCAGGTATCTTCATAACTCACATTTGTGACAAAGTTCTTCTTAATGTCCAATCCTTTGCATATCTGTCTTGTAGGTAAAAATATGGTTATCTCCTTATCCCTTTCCTCCCATCTCATAGCAGTAGAGGTAGAGCAGCTACCATGAGTCAGTGAGTTCAGGCAAGTGAAGAAACCTCCCCCATACCATTGAGTATTTAGTGACCAATCAGGATCACAGATGTGGTCATGACATGGACTACATTTCCCAGGATACCTTAACTACATTTACCATGATAAATTCCCTTAAGGGGACAGCACACAATTACTAACTATCCAATTCCCATACACTGGCTGGACAGCACACTCCCTGCCTGGAGTTGTAAATTCCATTGCTAAAAAAAAAAGGAATTAACTATATAACTAAGATAAACAGTAGACAGTAATACTAACTGAATAGCAGATAACAATATAACAAAGATAAACAGTTAGCTATATAACTAAGAGAAACAGTAAACTTTAATAAAGCATCAAACAAAGCAAAGCATGCAAAGCTTGAGGTTCAATCTTCAAATTCAGCCTTTCTCTACAGTAGCACAAGGTCGGTGACCGGTCTGGTGTAGAGCTTCTTGGTGAAAGTCTGCTGGTTGCAGGAGGAATCTAGTGACCTCACCATCAGGACCTTGACTTTGCAGATTAGTCCATCAGAGCTGGCAAGGTTTGAGACACAAGTCCCATAGGCCACGTGTTGCAATGCACATCCTTGTCTTTCAGCCAAACAAGATCTCCCTCTTCGAGGTTTGATTCTTTGGCCTCCATTTGCGGTGGTCTTGTAGGGTAGACAGGTATTCTTGCTTCCAATGGTTCCAAAAGGTGTTGGCAAGCTGTTGAACTTGTCTCCATTGTTGTTTGTACAAGTCCTTAGAATCAAAGTTCCCAACGGCACAGGCCAACCACTTCTTCTGAGTTAGCAAGGCAGCTGGAGTGAGAATGGTTGGATTCTCAGGATCTGAAGAAACTGGAACTAAAGGTCAACCATTGATGGTAGCCGTGACTTCTGCCATAAGGGTAGATAAAGTCTCATGTGTCTATTTAGATGCTTTTGCCAACATCAAATCAAGGATCTGACAAGCTATTCCAATCATGCATCGTCCCATGTGAGATGTGTGGGGAGGATTAAACATCCATCTGCACTTGTTGGCTTTCAGGTAGCCATCGATTGGCGAGTCAGGGTGAATGCCGTTTTCTATCTGAAGTTCTTTACAAGCACATTGAGGCCTACATTGGTGAACGGTGGTTTGAAACTCAGGCACTTGGGTCAGCCATCATCTGGTGTAGAGTATGACCTCGTTGCTTGTGACAATGGAAGCAAGACTGCAGAACAGTTGTAATGCATCTTTTGGCTCCTCATCAGCAATGATCACCCTGTCCTCTACCTCTTCCTTTCTCTTTCTTCCTTTCTCCCCAATTTTTGAAGAATGAACTTCCACTTCTCACCCTGTGAAAATCCTTCACACTAAAAGTAAGGAGATTCTACTGTTAGTTTAGTCAGAGGATCTGTGCGCGCCAGCCATGCCAAAGGGTAACTGGCAAGAGGTGGCTTTAAAATGCAGGAGGATAAACTGGGGGAGGAACAGAGGCGGGTGAAGGAAGTGTCACTTTTCTTTCATTTGTATAGGCTAGAGTGAATCATTCTTCTCCCAGCTGAAAAAAAAATCTACTTGTGGGCTGCACGGACTCCAACACCACTTCTCCGTATTTTGATTCCACCCCCACCCCCCACTTTCCAATCTGCTTCGCTGCTCTGGAAGCCCCCTCCTTTTTTTAATAAGCCTGTCTGTTGGTTAGGAGTTACGTGACGTCAGTGCAGGGAGTAACACGAAATCCACAGGTGGTGGGGAGGGAGAGATGTTAATTTAATGTGTAGGTGAGGGGGCCATATTAGTCTTGTTCCAGCACTTAATAATCCTCTCAATGGCCCTGCCTGTGATGCCAAAGATTTGAGGAAGTCCACTACCATCCCAGAACCTCATGGTCTCAGTATGCTATCTGACTTTCCCTGACTGATCCATTCTCCCTTTCAAAAAAAAAGATCTCATCCAAAATATCCATACATACTACTGGGCAACTGGTATCAATTATGAGGATGCTTTTAATGTATATTCAGCAATCTCTGCTCGTTATTACAAGTTGAACAACCTCCCTCCTCTATTACAAATCCCACATGTAATATCCAACTGCATTTGTCTCCGGAGATTCTCAGTTGTCCAGGTCATAGTTTTCCTAAAGGTGTTTTTCCAAAAGGCAACTGGATTTTCTTTGTTTTTTTCTTGAAGACATTTCGCTTCTCATCTAAGAAGCTTCTTCAGTTCAGAATGAATGATGGAGAATGGAAGAATTTATATTCCTTGTAGTCATCTGGTAGCACTCTCCATATGCATTTGCACTATTCAGTGACCCCAAGGGCACAAATAAACCGCCAAGTGGTTTCAATGACTCTCAGAGAGAGTGCTAATAACCAGATGACTGCAGGGAAAATAAAGATTTTCATTCACCACCATATTCCATTTTTAAAAAAATATTACCAGAAAGATATTTAATGAGCAAAAACATTTCTTCTCCAAAGGTTTTTATCTGAATATTTTCTATTGATGTAAAAGAATATCATGGCAAGATCCAAGGTTTTGTTTTCCTTCTATATCTCAAGGATATTCCAAACTGGGATTTATCAGCAGGTGATGAATTCAGGTAAAGTTTCTCATTTACCAAATTTGAGCAATATTTTTATGCTGAATATTTCCTCAATTAGACAAACTGTACTAGTAAGAAACTATAGAGAAGAATGTAACTGGACAATCAGAAATGTCAAAGAAAGAATTGGCTCCTTTTCTTATGCTGTAGTTAATACACTGCTCAAAAAAATAAAGGGAACACAAAAATAAGACATCCTAGATCTGAATGAATGAAATATTCTTATTAAATACTTTGTTCATTACATAGTTGAATGTGCTGACAACAAAATCACACAAAAATTATCAATGGAAATCAAATTTAGCAACCCATGGAGGTCTGGATTTGGAGTTACACTCAAAATTAAAGTAGAAAAAAACACTGCAGGCTGATCCAACTTTGATCTAATGTTCTTAAAATAAGTCAAAATAAGACTCAGTAGTATGTGTGGTCTCCTCGTGCCTGTATGATCTCCCTACAATGCCTGGGCATGCTCCTGATGAGGTGACAGATGGTCTCCTGAGGGATCTCCTTCCATACCTTTACTAAAGCATCCCACAACTCCTGCATAGTCTGTGGTGCAACATGACATTGGTGGATGGAGAGAGACATGATGTCCCAGATGTGCTCAATTGGATTCAGGTCTGGGGAACAGGCAGGCCAGTCCATAGCATCAATGCCTTAGTCTTGCAGGAACTGCTGACACACTCCAGCCGCATGAGGTCTAGCACTGTCGTGCATTAGGAGGAACCCAGGGCCAACCGCACCAACATATGGTCTCACAAGGGGTCTGAGGATCTCATCTCAGTACCTAATGGCAGTCAGGCTACCTCTGGCGAGCACATGGAGCCCCTTAAAGAAATGCCACCCCACACCATTACTAACCCACTGCCAAACCAGTCATGCCGGAGGATGTTGCAGGCAGCAGAACGTTCTCCACGGTGTCTCCAGACCCTGTCACGTCTGTCACATGTGCTGAGTGTGAATCTTGTTTCATCTGTGAAGAGCACAGGATGCCAATGGCGAATTTGCCAATCTTGATGTTCTCTGGCAAATGCCAAACGTCCTGCACAATGTTGGGCTGTAAGCACAACCCCCAGCTGTGGACGTCAGGCCCTCATACCACCCTCATGGAGTCTGTTTCTGACCGTTTGAGTAGCCACATGCACATTTGTGGCCCACTGGAGGTCATTTTGTAGATCTCTGACAGTGCTCCTCCTGTTCCTCCTTGCACAAAGGTGGAGGTAGCGGTCCTGATAATCAGCTTTTGCCCTCCTACGGCCTCCTCCATGTTTCCTGATGTACTGGCCTGTCTCCTAGCAGCGCCTCCATGTTCTGGACACTAAGCTGACAGACACAGCAAACCTTCTTGCCATAGCTCGCATTGATGTGCCATCCTGGATGAGCTGTACTACTTGAGCCACTTGTGTGGGTTGTAGACTCTGTCTCATGCTACCACTGGAGTGAAAGCACCACCAGCATTCAAAAGTGACCAAACCATCAGCCAGAAAGCATAGAAACTGAGAAGTGGTCTGTGGTTACCACCTGCAGAACCACTCCTTTATTGGGGATGTCTATGCTTTCCACCTGTTGTCTATTCCATTTGCACAACAGCATGTGAAATTGATTGTCGATCAGTGTTGCTACCTAAGTGGACAGTTTGCTTTCACAGAAGTGTGATTGACTTGGAGTTACATTGTGTTGTTTAAGTGTTCCCTTTATTTTTTTGAGCAGTGTTATTTAGAGATTACATATTGAACAGAAGAAAATAAAAATACAAAAAGAAGTTGTGTCTGATGTGGTTGGAGACCCAATTGTAATTCCTCAATTACCTCCAAGTCCAGACCAAGTCCTGAAGTAGTTTCACAACTAGTGGCTGCTCCACATTTGATAGTATCAGACCCACCAAATATACCTGCATGTCCCTGCATGTTTCTGCATTTAACAGTGTCTATATTTTGGCAGGAAGTGTGTTACTGTATTGTATTATTGCTATAATTCTTCCATTGATTATGTGCCATAAGATATATCCCTATGACCACATAGATAGATTTGTTATTTTATTAGACTGCTTGCAACCCATTGAGCCATGCTTTGTTATTGTTCTGACCCAAGCCTCGTTCAAAGCAAACAAACACCAAACAGAGAAAAAAGCAAAACCTTTTCAATGCTTCTCTGTGAATTCCGTTCATTCACAGTAAAACACTATTAAAAACTAATTGTCCCGTATAAGAACAAGACTTGTAGAGGTTGTGCAAAGCTGCCAAGAATACTAAATTAAATTGCAAAGAAATAATCCAAACCAAAAGTCTCCAAACATAAACCAGGATAGTCTGAGCTTCCACAAGATTTGAAGTACAAGAACCTCTTTGCTTCCTGCAAAGAATCCCATTTCTGAGGGCTGGCTTTTATCCCTTAAGGGAGGGGCCATCACCTTGTAGCCTTACTCCCAAGTCACCTGTGCTGCTGCAGCTGCTCTTTCCTTTGAGCAGCCCTGCACACATGTGCACTGGACCCAGGCTCCTCAGGATCCTCTGCATCACTGCTATCAACCTCCACAAGCTCCGAAGGCAGCACTCCACTCTCTGATAGTCCTGGCCCCATCCCTGCATCACACACAGCCCTTCATCTAAGTCCTTGCTTTCCCAGATCTCAGCCATCCGCACCTGCTGCTGGCAAATCACAACAGTTATACTGTACTTACTTACCTAAAGAGATAAACAGAATGACCATGAGTGGACAAAAAATCAGAGTTTGACTTCCTGCCAGTTTTCCTATTGACTTTGCTTTTAGAAAATTAACTGGGATGTTGGAAATCCTGACCACATGGCCACATCTGACCTTGGCAGCATTGCAGTTGTTTGTGAAAACAGCTGGTCTAGATATTCTTGAAATTTCAACTTTACAGAAGTAATACCAAAACCACTTTCTCAATTTACTTTCCCCCTCCAAATTCTAGATAACACAGCTGGGTGATATACCAGCCTCCATTTTAGAGTCTAATCAAGACTGTGGCATTTCTGAACAATCTTCTTCAATACACTAGAAGATAGTGTATCACCCTTCATAAGAAAGGAAGCTTACCAACAATAACAAGGGAGACAAAATAATGCTTTTCCTCCCTTGTTGTCAAAGTATGGGCTTATACCGGAGACTGTAATTGTGCCTAATCAGGTCCAGTTTCAATCTTTCTTTGCAGGTAATCCAAGGATTATTTCTATGACTCCCTTCATTTCCTAAACCAAGACGCATCCAAGATTGGCAATTAGGAAAAGAAAAAACAAACCACTCAGGAATTTCATCAAAATCTTGAGTTGCCCAAGGTGCACAATTCAAGTCATGATGACCTACTGTGGCATATCTATTTGACAAGTACTAATGGTATTAGCAAAATGCTGATAGAGTCTGAAGAAATAATGGGTATTTTATCAGATTATATTCCTAATTAAAAAATATACAAAACGAGTCTGCTACTAGTAGCACTTGCAAAAGGCATGTAGCTGCGGATTACTAGGCATTAAAAAAGAACGTGCAAATGCATGTTGAAATGCATATGGTAACTCAGGAAATCAAAATACAAAATAAAACTAAAACCTAAGGAGCCTCAAAGAATTACATAATCATTTTCTCAGTAGACTTGAGATCAATTCAAGAGGAATTCAAACACTGAAACTGAACAAGGTTGAACAAGAAGAGATTTAACCTGGAAATAAAGAAAAACTTTCTGACAGTGAGAACAATCAACCAATAGAACAGCTTGCCCTCGGAAGTTGTGGGAGTACCATCACTTGAGACTTTCAAGAAGAGATTGGACTGCCATTTGTCAAAAATGGTGTTGGGTCTCCTGCTTGGGCAGGTATTTGGACTAGATGACCTACAAGGTCCCTTCCAACTCTGATTATCTGTTATCTATTAAGAGGAATTAAAACACTTAAATGTCACTTGATATAGCTGCTATATAATATATATATGTGTGTGTGTGTGTGTGTGTGTGTGTGTGTGTGTGTGTGTGTGTGTGCTGTTTAGCTTCCTTCGGGTATTATCCCACGTCATTGTAGTTCTGTTAAAGTTGTAGCAACGTTTCAGCAGAATCTCATCTGCCATCATCAGGCTTCTGTATGGATATGGGTCTTACAGCTCCTGGTTTTAAATTTGAGGCTGGTCCATTCTGATTGGTTGGGAGCCTGGATCTGTATTCATTGGACTTGGAGTTTGATTGATTGGTGTTTCTGGTTTCTTCTGTCTGTTTTGTGGCTTTGATTGGCTGGCAACACTCTGTTCTTGTGTTGGAGGCTTTTAGTGCAGCTTGGCTCCGTGTGAAGGGACGGCTGCTCTTCATTAGCAAGCTGCTATTCATTAGCAAGCTGGGTTTCACCTGGGTGCCTGGTGGGGGGGTGCTTGGGTTGGAGCTATCAGAGGGAGCTATCAGTCTGTTTTTGCCCAGGTGTTTACCTGGCTTGTGGCATGGAGATCTTTCTATTTGAGAGTGCAGGCTTCCAAATGATTGACAGTCTGGTGGAATCATCTCTTCTATTCATGCTGTCAGGTCTTTTTTCAATCTCTATGGCTTCTCTGATGATTCTGTGGCTGGGGTTTTCTATAGTGGCCAGGGTTTTAGTGCCATTGAAGTTGATGTTGTGACCTGTGGTTTTCATGTGTTGGACTAGTGAGGAGGTGTGTTCCAGCTTTTTTACTGCATTTTTGTGTTCCTCTAGGCGGGTACTTATTCTTCTATTGGTCTGTCCAATGTATGTGGCCGGGCATGATGTACAGGGAATTTCGTATATGCCTTGGTTTTCCAGGTCAATTTTGTCTTTGGGGTTCCTCAGGATGGCTGCTATTTTTTTGTCTGTTTTGAAGGCAGTCTTGATGTGATGCCTGTGTAGTATCTTACTGATTTTATCTGTGGTACCTCTTATGTAGGGCAGGACAGCTGTTCCATGGATCTGTTGATCTTCTAGGTCTCTGTTATGTCTTGGTGTGTTTTTGTGGATCAAGTTGGTGATTTTGTTTTTGTGGAAGCCATTGGCTGTCAATACTTCAGTCAGGGTGCATAGTTCAGTCTTTATATGTGTCTTATCTGCCAGGCATTTGGTTCTGGTAATTAGTGTTTTCGCTACGGAATTTATCTGTGCTGGGTGGTGGTGGGATTGGGCGTTGAGGTAGCGGTTGGTGTGTGTTTTCTTTTGGTATATGGTGTGTCCCAGTGTGCCATCTGTTCTTTTGTAGATTAGTACATCTAGGAATGGTAGTTGTTTGTTTATTTCCGTTTCCATGGTGAACTTGATTTTGGGGTGTGTGCTGTTTAGGTGTGTTAGGAAATTGTTTAGGTTTTCTTTTCCATGGGGCCAAATCACAAATGTGTCATCGATGTATCTTAGCCATAGTTTGGGTTTGTGGGTGGCATTAGCCAGGGCTCTGGATTCGAATTCTTCCATGAACAGGTTTGCAATGACGGGTGACAGTGGTGATCCCATAGGGGCTCCTTCAATTTGCTTGTATCTTTGTCCTTTGTATATGAAATATCGTGTTGGTTAGGCAGTGTTCTGTTAGTTCCATGAGGTCTTTAGTTGGTTGGCAAGGGATTTCGTATACTCCTTGGTTTTCTAACTCGATTTTGTCTTTAGGGTTTCTTAGGATGGTGGATATTTTTCTGTTTGTGCAGAATGCAGTTTTAATGTTGTGTTTTTGGAGGATCTTGCTGATTTTGTCTGTAGTGCCTTTTATATAAGGGAGGAGGGCTTTGCCATTCTCTTGTTCTCTGTCTTGGCTTTTGGTTGGGGTTTCTTTTTGGATTAGGTGGGTAATCTTCTTTTTTGGAAATCCATTGGTTGTAAGTACATTAGTGAGGGTGTGTAGTTCGGTTTTTAAGTGTTGTTCATCGGCTAAGCATTTTGTTCTGGAGATGAGTGTCTTGGCTACGGAATTGATCTGTGCTGGGTGGTGGTGTGAGAGTGCATGTAGATAGCGGTTTGTATGTGTTTTCTTCTGGTAGATGGTGTGTCCTAGGGAGCCATTGGATTTTTTGTATATTAAGACATCTAGGAAGGGAAGTTGATTGTTGGCTTCTGTTTCCATGGTGAATTGTATTTTGGGATGTAGGCTGTTGAGGTGTGTGAGGAAGTTGTTCAGTTTTTCTTTCCCGTGTGGCCAGATTATGAAGGTGTCATCTACGTATCTGAGCCAGATATATATATATATATATAGTTTCTTTTCGATTTGCATGCCACTAGCTTACAGCTTATTTCATGGGGCTTCTAAGCAAAACACTACAGGGTTAGCCCCAATTGCAAATAATTACTCTTTTATGCAGCTCCATTCATTTAAAACTTTTGACTAAGTTTACACATTTTAAGTCATAATGTAATTTTTTTAAGCTAAGTGTATTATAAAAATCCATGCAGTGTGAATTATTCACCAAAACTTAGCTAAACCATGGCTTAAGTGCAACATGTAAATCAGACTGTGGTTTAGTGTATCGATACTTTTAAGCTTAACTACTTAATACCTCTCTTAAGACAGCTAGCCTCCCTAAAATTCCTGTCTTTCCATAGCTGTCTTTCCATTAGCTGTGGGGACTTAAAGGAAATATAAGCAGCTTAAGGTTAAACACACACACACATTTTCTGCTTCTTTGCTTGGATCCCTAGCAGTATTTTTTTTCTTAAACCAAAAATGGCATTTTGTTTTTCTAATATAGTCTGTATCTTTCCTTCAACCATCTTCTTTTATAGCTTATCCTTTCTTTTCCATGGCATTTTTTGCAATCCTTGCTATATCACATCACTACTGTGTTTCTAGCACCTGTAAAATATCTTCAATTCTAACTAAATTAACAGATAATTATTCATTTGATATATCACAGCACATTAAATCCTTTTTCATAATATATAAATGATTTATGCATGAAGCAGAACATAATGGTAGCTTCTACTGCAAGATGCTGATCATTTTAATACATTTCTGTCCAAATACTTTTCTTTCAGGACAACAAATGAGAGTGTCCTTCATTTACTGAGTTATTTTAAAACAGAATTTCTAAAAGTAGAATTACTAATTTACCTTTTCTGTTGTCCAAACAAACACATCTTCTATTTTTAAAATGAAATAAAAAAAGATCTATAATGATGACAGCCAATATATACATCCTCCTTAGCATCATCTTTGTGAGGGTTTCCCCAACAATAGAATCTTTGAGGATGTGGAAAAAATAGGTCCTATTTCCATCTAACTTTGCAATTTGTGCCAATATTATCCTGGAGCTTTAAATATCTATAGCAAGGATTGCTATTAGATTCTTGCTTCACTTTTAACTTTTTAAAAAGATTCCAGGAGGGGTGAAAGAGAAACAAGGACATTTTAGAGTAGAGGTGAAAGGTACATTTCTTACCAAAGGCCAATAAGAAAGATAAAAATACAGGTTTGTATTTAGCCATTAGCAAAGTCTACAATAGGATTATGCCAATCTTGCCATCAAATCTACGATGAAAAATATTGATTTTCTGTCAGAAAGCATCACTTTGAGAAGACGCGCACACTGCCACAATCACATTATACACACACTGATGCGTGCATGTTCATGCACACCTCTACCGCCATCTCCAAGATGGATAGATAGATAGATAGTTACATGCTGGAGGGAACAATATAGGATAAAATAAAGTTTTTGAAAGAGTACATCAATGCAGTAACAAATATATAACAAAAAAAATTGTAAAATAAAACTATTTTCTGCTACATGCTTAGACCAGGTAAAAAACAATAGAAAAATGAAAAAAGGTATTCTCACATACAGAAGTAAACTAAATGACAAAACTCATTGTTTTTTCAGAAATATCTCCTTTGACTTTCAGGTGCTAGATTTAATCATACATTATTTTGCAAACAAAGTAGAAATCACTGAATATAAATAGCAAATCTAAACTTCTATTAAATTCTGCAAGTAATTTTTACAAAGTATGCCATCTATTGCAGCACATTTAATGTCCTTTTGGGGCTTTTTGATATTGCTGCCAGAAGATAGATTCGGGCTGGAAAGCAACTTTTGATTATTTTTGTGCAGTACAATATGTTATGGCACAATATGCACCAGAAAACAAGTGTTCTGCCAACACCATGACATTCACACAAAGATTCTTCCAACTTCTAATAAGTCTAAGCTTGTTAAACCAGATGTTTCTGACAGAACAAAATATAAACTCTGCAATGCTTCTGATTCAGCTGATTATCGCTTAATGGAAGTACAGTTAATAACATCTTTATATATTTTCTGTATCAACACTCATATCTAAGAACATTTTATTATCCAACTGAAGTAAATTTTGAAGAACTTTCTTCTAATCCAAGAAGAATTAATTCTAGACTGTAACAGAAGTATTTGCTGGGACACAGTCACAGTCATAGTTAATTAGCAAATGCTAAGTGAGTCAGGGAAAATATCACACAAGAGGCCTTAAAGATTGGACAGTTACTACTCACTCAGTCAGTGACAGAAACATTCCCCACAGAGGCACATTTGGATCATTATTTTGGCACTGGTACACCTGCCTGAAATTCACCAGCTGCATTGAATCACCAGATTTTTATTGAGGCTGGCTAGTGGAAGATTTCTTTTTCAATCAGTAAATTAGTAATATCAAACTTGTAACATATTGTACATAGAGTCCTCAGATATACAGTTAAAATATTAGATCTACTTCAGTATTTATTTGCATTTCTAATATCAATGATTAGAAGGGAAAACACAAGAAGGGCAGAAATCTTTTTCAAGACTAATAAAATCAAAATAAGATAATCATAAGATTATAGTTAGTTATTTGGCCTGTAGGCTCCTCTATGTGCCCCACACATGTTTTCACGCCTTTCTGAAAAGCCAGGAAAGTGGAATCCTGCCTCATCCTGGTAGAAAAAAGGCTGTCTTCCTAGACACACATACCCCCACGGTGGAATTTTTTGGCTGAAGGGGTCCATAACATACCTTCCCTGCCTAACCATGTGAGATGGTTGATGCAATAGATTGAAGACAAGACCTTCCATAGGTAACCTGGCCTTTATTTAAAAACAACACTTTGACTTTATGTTAATTTACTTTATTTTTTTAATGGTTCTATAGCATTATAAAATGCTAAAATTACATTTGGGTACAGCGACATTTGTATCGTATTGGAGTTTATTAAGATTGAGAATTTAGATAAAGAGAATAACAGAGTTGGACCTTGAAGGTCTTCTAGTCCAAAATACTACCTAAGCAGGAAACCCTATATCATTTCTGTTCTGACCCAGGTCACGTAGCAGATGCAGCCGAATCCCAATTCCAACTTCTACTTCTACTACTCTTCTCAATTGGAATCTGACAGGCTCATGACAATTTCAGACAAATAGTTGAACAATCTCTTCTTAAAAATATCCAGTGTTGGAACACCCATAACTTCTGGAAGCAACTTATTCCACTGTTTAATTGTTCTAGCTATCAGGCTGGTTCTCTGCTTGATTAGTTTCCATCCATTGCTTCTGGTCCTTCAGGTGCTTTGACACCGCTCCCCTTCCTTGTGGCAACCGTTTAGATATTGGAACACTGCTATCATATCACCCCAGTCCTTCTTTTCATTAAACTAGACATACCCAGTTTCTGCAACCATTCTTCCTATGTGAAAGCTTTAATTTAATTTAATTTAACACTTTAATTTATTCTTTAAAATTAAAGAAAAAAGTTATGGTTATGAAATCATACTAGTAATGTTCACAAACATAGAGGTAAGATTACTTAAATGCATATCTAGAGTTGTGAATAAACAGCTCCACAGTGCAATATATACATGGGATTGTTCGTCAAGGACTGTATGGAATTAATCCAACTACTATCAAATGCTTATAGGTACTCATTATATTTGAAGTAAAATATATATTTATTAGATGATACAAGAAGATAAAAATGCCTCTCCTCTAACTAACAACTTTACAGGAAGGCTGTGATTAAATCACAACTGAGAGAATGTGTGTTCTTTTGCTTAAAGAAAGAGATTCCTTTAACTAATAGGACAGCTGAGAAACAGCAATTTTCCAAGCCCAGTCCTATTTATTTCTCACTATCAGCCCAAGTATCAGTAGCTCATATTGTAAGTACAAAGTAATGCTGTCATCTTTAACTCTTTTCCTCTTCAAAATGAATGAATGAATGAATGAATGAATTGGATGAATAAAAGAATGAATGGTCACCCTTTTGTAAATCCAGAAAATTAAACAGTACTGCAAAGACTAATTCAGAAGAAACATCAAAGGAAAGTTGAAACATGTAAATATTGAAAAGACTACTGAACAACAAGAAAGGGGCAGAGGAAATTGAGTTTGCTATCTGGTTCATTCAGAAGAAAATTGCCAGTACTTTTTCTAGTGAATTGCACCTAATTAGAAAGCAACCAAGGACACTGCCTTGTAAAATTTTAGTTCATGAATCAAACTAAGAAGTGTGCTATGAAGAATGATCCAGAACTTTCACTCCCTTGAACATAAACAGTAGATACAAGATGAGAAGATTCAAAACAGAAGAGTCTCAACTGAAAATAGTTTTAAATCTTTACAAATCAGTTTTTTAAAAGCAGTAGAAATCAATAAAGATGAATTGGTTGTATGAGTTTTCTGGAATTCTGAAGCTGCACTTAGCCAATTCTAATAAAATCTCTATTCTGAATTCCAGGTATGACTACAATTTTGGAATTCCATTCCATTCATAAAATATTTACACAAATAATAGTAAATATTTCATTATCTTGTTTAAAATAGCAGTATGTGTTTTAATCCTTCTG
Organism: Laticauda colubrina; assembly: GCA_015471245.1. Taxonomy (NCBI): domain Eukaryota; kingdom Metazoa; phylum Chordata; class Lepidosauria; order Squamata; family Elapidae; genus Laticauda; species Laticauda colubrina. The sequence goes on along the minus strand of BLBF01000010.1, from coordinate 29,528,150 downwards.
TATAATCAATAAGCATTTGTTAACAGCTTGGTTAGAAGAAGTCAGCTCTATATTTTTTTCAAAGTCAAAACTATATTTTGCTTTTAGAATTCTAACACAGGAAGATGTTACAATGATTGCAATGTTTTGTGTACTAAATAGTTAAGAAACACAATAATAAAATGCATGCAAAAAAATTTCTGAGGGAAAAAAGTCCCTGTTAGTACCACTAAGAACAAAACTACTAAGAACCTTTTCTCAAACTAGAGCAATAATGCTATATGATACACACTTGGTTTTTATGCCATCTAGTGGATATTATGTATACAACACTGCTTCCATAATAATGCTGGATGACATGCATTCAACCATACCTTAACATACAAAATATGTTCACACTTTGAAATATCAATTATTGTGCCTAATGTAGGTCAGTAGTCAGATTGAAAACAATAATATATTTCACATCTGGATTTTAAGTGTATGTTATCAACATTCTCACAAAACTGATCATGCAAACTATCATCTACAAATATCAGATTTAGTCTCTTTTGCAACATATTTTTTTTTATTTCCTGCACTAAATGTACTGCATTCTACATTACGTTTCTGCCCATTATTTGGTGACATACAAATATACACATAAGAGAATCATACTTGTTGAGTATGCCTGTTACATGCATACAGCAACAGATAAAAAGCCTAATATTTGAAAACAGAAGGTTTTTTTAAAAAATATACTGTATATGATGGCCTCTTTTTCTTAAACAGACGACTTAAATGGAAAAACTTATTAAAAATATACTACCAGCTCATTTTATATGAAATTAGAGGCCCCTCAGTAAATGTAATTCAGATACATTAAACATGTTTTGTACTATGATATACAATAATCGACCCAGTTCTATGAAAGGCCCTGAATTATTGTGTTTTTGGAAAGCAATTTGGGGTTATTTGACTCATGTGCAAAAAAAAATTATATTAACATTAATCTTTTTTTGACTGAAGAAATATCTGGAAATGTAACTCACCAAGCTAGCTGTTAGAGAAGGAGCAGATTGTCCGAGAGCTTGGGTGCGCATTCGGACAAGATTGGAAGTTTCACCAGTTTGCCATGAATGTTGGGTAATAGCATTTGGCAACAAGTACCTGCCTGCCAAGAGAATGAAAATAATTGTTAAACTAAGTTTACAGTACATAATTTAGAAAGTTAACAAAGTGCTTCAAAATTAAAACAAATAAAAGCAAAATCTAAGAGCTAAAAACTGGACACATTTGGAGAAATTTAACAGAAAGCACAAGTAGTCCTTGACTGGTTCATTTAGCGATGGTTCAAAGTTACAACATCACTGAAAAGAGTGACTTGTGACCATTTTTCACTCTTTTGTGACCATTGCAACATCCCCATGGTCATATGATCAAAATCCAGATGCTTGGCAACTGACTCGTATTTATGACGGTTGCAGTGTCCAGGGAAACATGGGATCCTCTTTTGCGACCTTCTGACAAGCAAAGTCAACCAGTTTCATTTAACAACCCTGTTACTAATTTACCAACTGCAGTGATTCACTTAACAACTCTGGGCAGAATAGTCATAAAATGGGGCAAAATTCACTTAACAAATGTTTCACTTAGCAACATAAATTTTGGGTTTGATTTTGGTCATAAAGTGAGGACTATTCTCAAATTTCTGCTTTTATAAGCTTCTAAATTCAGAGTTTTTCAACCATCCCTGGATGGCAAAGTATTCAATTTACATGACACACTGTCATGGATGAATAGAAATAGTTCAGTTACAGGTTAATAGCAATTCCTTTTTTCTTTCATTTGTGCTGCCTATTCCAGATTAATAAACTGTTAGATAACAACTATCCTATTATCGATCTACTGCACTGTAAGAGACTGTAGTATACCTGTCAATATAATTCAGCTGTTTGTGTTATCATTTTTTATTTGGAATGCCTGTAGTTCAAATGTGTGGGTGTGGCCAAGTCATTTAAGAGAATTTATAAAAGAAAAACTGGTACGTATATATTATGCCAGTTACTAAGTGGGTACTGCATTGTCAAAATACTAAACCAATAGTTCTCCTGACAGAAATAAATCATGAATCTTAAGGAAATATATTTCCCCTTTAAAAAATACATTTATTACTTTAAAAAGATGGACATTATCTGACCAAAATAAAGATATCTAAGGTACAATCAATATCAGATCCACAGAATCCAATATCAAAACAGGGATTATTATTTTTTTTTGTTCTTCTCCCCTCTGCACTCTCCTTTCGAACATAATACTGTATGCCCCAGAGGAACATCAGGGAAAATTTTTCCATAATATCCATTCTAGGAAAGAATCTATGTCAAATATACTTTTATAATTATAATTTAAGTTCAGGATAAGAAATGCAAAATTCGTATTTTTAGAATCTAGCCAGGAGTTATAGTTTATTACTGCATGCTTTCCCATTGTATCAATCTCACCAAAACAAAAGATGAAATACACATGCCTGCATTTATGTTTAACATAAATATATCTAAATTTAATATAATACCCATTAATCTTAATATCAAAAATTTAAACCAATGTTTTCAAATCCTTCATTACTGTTATTTAATTTCATTGTGGCTATATCAAGAAACTTTATTTAAACCCAACAGGGAGGAATACAAGCAGGCATAAAAAGTATGGTGCTGCTTTATTCATGCATCATTTGCTGCTTACAACTTAAGGAAATTAGCATCTGTCAAGTGTATTACTCAAGTACATATGGTTAAAATTAATGGAGAGTACTTTTTTGTCTGCCAGATTTAAAACAGTGATGAACCTCCAGTCTATTAACGCTGATAAAATTCAGTCAAAGCTAGAATTACAGCTGTCCTAATTATGTTGTCCTTGGCTAATGCAAGCGAAACATTTGTACGAACCCCCATTAACAAAATTCAGCATTTTCCTGCCCCTTTCCTTTTTCATATAGTAATAAAAGCTATCCAGCAAACATTACTGAGGTCCTAAAATATTTGCAGCAGTTTGAAATAATTGCCCAGTTAACATTTACAATTAGTGTTATTTTAATTCTTTGCTCTTTAAAAATGACTTTCACTTTTTCAATACGCTCTGTAATAAAGGAAGAAATGAGATCCAGCTCAACGCTTAAGCTAAAATTAATGTCCATAAATAATATAAACGTTTTAGAAGTGGCAAAAGCACATTTCAGATTGAGTAGGATGTACTTTAATCAATATCACAGTTCATTACATCTGAGAAAAACACCAAGTGGATACAAATAAAAGGGTTTTTTAAACACGAATTCGATTTTAATCTATTTAGATCTTTGATTAGTCACTGTTTTATAATATCTGTATCTACAGTATATCTTTATACTATCTATTTCATAATGTCTTATATCTCAGTAATAAATGGATTGCTATAATTATTTCTGTTGCTTTTATGCCACTTCAATCAAAAGCAATTTAAAGACCTCCATAAAAACAATTAATACCCCATTTCCAAAATCTAACACCCAGTTCACACATAAATAATAACAACAATCAACACCAACACACATTCCAGATTCCATCAAGTTCTTCATCTGGAACTAAACCTGTTTAATTCTTTTCTGATACAATTTTATGAAATTATCAAGCAAGCAGACGTCAAATAGAATTTAACTTTCACCTAACCACATTCTCATCTGTAGGTATCTCTATTGTGCAAATATAATTTTAGTGGCAGTTAATATATGCATAACTAAATATGCATTTTCCTTATTGTATTTTTTGGATAGAATCCACAATAAAAATACCTCTGGTTTTAAATCAATATGATGTTTTATCATTTTTTTCAACCACATATGTATTTTTGTCCAGTATTTATTTATTTATTTTGCTTTCGGGCAAGTCCACCACATATGATAATAGGACCTAGGTATTTGGTGGGACTTCCACCACTTAGCTGGAATAATATCAGAATTTTAGAATGTACAGAAATGAATAGATTAATGCTGGCAATTAAAGAGAAAGAGCAAACTGAATACTATATGGTTTGGGATCTATTTTATCAATGGTTAAATAATAGAAATGGAAGTTAGAAACAGGGAAACAAAATAAATAAGATATGTTAAAAGAGATAAGTAAATGTTATTACTAGTATATTTAATATTACTATTTTAATATTGTAGAATATGTGGAATATTATTATTTTAAATATTGTAGAATTAATATTAATGTAATGATGTTGCAATTTTAATTTTTGTTTAACAAAGATATTTGTACCCAGACAACACACTGTTCAACTGAAGAGGGAATTATTATATTAAAAATAAAAAATAAAGAAAGAACTAAAAATTATAACTAAGGTGCAGACACACTAATATACAGTGACAAAGTATTTTAACTCTGGAAGAACTGAAGGATAATTGGCAATAGTGTTTTCAGAATTTTCTTTTAAGATTGCTTATGAATGTATAAATAGGTTCAAAAGAAGAGATAGAAAAGAATACCACTGAGGTTGTTTTGAACACATATCAAACTGATAGAATGCATTAATGATATGTGTTACACAAGATTCACAGTGAAACTCACTGATAGTTCAACAGCTAAAAGGGAACACAAATAATAATTCAGAAAAGTGATGTAAATGTATGGATTTTAACTCAGAAGAGTGAAGAGTAAGTCTCATATACTGCACATATTTTGATCTTTTTGCATTTTTCTTAGTTTGTATTAGTTTGTCTTTGTATTTTTAAATTTCAATAAAAATTATTACTAAATTTTTACCTGCAAAAAAAAAAAAAGAATTTAACTTTCATCAAATTAACTTTGTTAAAAAGCCATAATAGCAAGGAAGTATTAGTCTTGCCCAGAAGAACAACTGATAGAAAGATTGCTGGATCAATCCAATGAGCAATTTAAGCCATCCTTCTGCTTTTAACACAGGCTAGTTGATTAATATCTTTGGGAAGTTCAGAAACAGGGCATTAACTCAGACATCCTGTCTACTCCCCATTATAAGATACTTTAAATCGGTTTGATAAAGTGAAGAATATCTTCAACTTTCACTAACTAATATAGGTCTATTATTATTCAGTTTTTTTTCTTAAAATCATCAAAATCATTTGTCATCATCATAACTTATAGAAAATCTCACAACCCTAAATATGTACTGAATAAAAAGTCAACTATATTGATGTATTGCTCATCAATTACTATATATTGGATCATTTAGATCCTCATTTTTCTAGAAATAAGCATTCTATATTCCATCAATGCCTACAGTTTCTTAAAAACTTTTATTGAAATGAAATAAAATATCATAGAAAAAGAATCTTTTGTTATCTGACTGGCCATGGCCAGCATTCAACATATATTGAGAATATGGAAGTTTCCATTTTGTGAGTACATTCACTACATATTTTCAAAATGTCAAGGGTGACTAGGTTTAAATGTTTCTATACTGTATCTATTACTTATCATGCTTTCTCAATATTTATTTTCATCTAAAATATCTGAATTTCAATGTAGCATTGATTGATTGATTGACTGACTGATCACATGATATCAAGTTGAGGTCAGCTCCTAGCAATCATGTACATATTTTCCCTGAAGGTGGGACATTACATCACCTAATATTCTATTACATCCAGACAGCTTTGCCTCAGCAATGTCACTATATCGGTCCTGAAATAACTAAAGCCCATGTCACACTGGCCAATGGATGCAAAAAGGACACAGCGGACAAGCAAAATGTTCCATCCGTTGTTATCCGCTCTTAAAAGGGGCAAAAATTTGCATAACCGGAGCGGATAACACGGACGCGGGGAGGAGGCAGGGCAGATGCAAAATGGATGCGGAACGGAAGCCCAGCGGATGGAAGCAGATGCGAGCAGATTGTGCAACCGCAGGGCTTCCGGGGGGCCTCGGCAAAGCGGACGCGGAACGGATACAGCGGATGCAGAACGGATGCACAGCGGATAAAGCGGATGCACAGCGGAAGCTTAGCGGATGCACAGCGGAAGCGGAACGGATGCCGACCGTTAATTGCGCATGTGGGGGGGAAGTATTATGTAAGCCCCCCGGATATAAAGGGAAGCAGCTCGCACGTAGCCAGCATTCCGAGGAAAGACCTGCTGCTGGACACTTCGAGTTCCTTGCCTGCCCTGCCAGCCTGCCTTCCAGCCAGCCTTGGTGCCTGCCTGCCTGCCTTCCTGCCAGGCTTTCTGCCAGGCTTCCTGCCAGCCTTCGTGCCAGCCTTCGTGCCTGCCAGCCTCCCTGCCAGCCAGCAACCCCACAACCATGGGGAGGAAGCGAAAGCCTCAGCAACCTGCCGCCATCCCTGGCAAGAGGGACAGGGCCAACCTCCCGCCCTCTGAAGCTGTTCCTGGCGGTGGTGCTTCTGCTGGTGCTGAGCCTTCTGCTGTTGCTTACTCTGTTGAAGCTGCTCCTGGTCCTGGTCAACCTGCTCGTGCTCCTGGACTCACTTGTCCTGCTCGTGCTCCTGGTTTTGCTCACCCTGCTCGTCCTGCTCATACTCCTGGTCCTGCTCGTGCTCCTGGACTTGCTGGCCCTGCTGGTGCTTACTCTTCTGCTGCTGATCCTGGTCCTGCTGCTGCTGCTGATCCTGCTGCCGCTGATGATGATGATGATGATGATGATGATGATTATGATCCTGCTGGTGAGGATGATGATGCTGATTATGATCCTGCTGGTGAGGATGATGATGATGATGATGATGATGATGATTCTGCTGGTGCTGCTGCTGCTGCTGCTGCTGGTGTGTGGAGGAGCAGCCCCTACTACCTGGGAGCCCCTCCAATGAGGGCCCATCTGGTCCAGCCAAAGGGAGGAAGAGGCGTATGCGACAACGGGAGAGGAGGCAATACTATATTGAGGAGGCGCACGAGGATGAGGTGCTGGAGTGGCTGAGAGAGAACGACTATCTGTGGCGGAAAAGACACCGACTGTACAGGGACACCAAGAGGAAGCAGGCTGCTTGGAGAGAGAGGGCAGAGAGTATGGGTTACACTTCGGAGGTGCTCCTCGGCTGGTGAAAGCACTGGTACACCTGGTAGGGGAAGCTGCACCTGAAGAAATCTGGCCAGGCCACTGTGAAGCTGACGGACAGAGAGACCTACGTCATGGCCAGGTGCAGCTTCCTGGAGGGTGAGGTCCGCCACCAAGGAACACCAGCAGCTCCTCTCACGACCCTCTCTCTCCGGCAGCCTGCTGAGACCCAGTCCTCTTCCGGCCGAGAGTCAGTCTGTGGAGCGTGCCATGGCGGAGAACCTGCGGACAGGTGTGATAAGTGTGGTGGAGTGCGTAGAGGACTCCCTGGTGCAGTGGGAGAAAGGAGACATCGAGTCCACCACACTCCTAGCCCCATCCACCACCCCCAGCTCCGCCTCCACAGAAAGGCAGAGAGCCGGACAGCTGGAGGTGCAGAGCCACACTGTCCTGCTGGAGATCAGGGACACCATCCACACCAGCATAGATCTCCTCTCTCAGCTGGTCCACACCGACTCCTCATCCTCCAAACGCAAGCCCTTCCTCACCTATGTCAACCAGACCCTCAAGGAAATGGCGGATCCACAGTACCAGCTGGTGAAGGACCAGATCACTGAGCTGCTTCACAACCCTCCAGACCCAGAGGAACCTGCTCCCACCCAGTCCAGGCCTGCTCCTCCACCCCAGGTGATGTCCCTCCCATTCCAAGGCTTCCCACAGGCCCTCACCTACCAGGGCTACGGCTACCAGGAGGTTCAGCAGCACAGGCAGCAGCCCTTTCCAGTCCAGGCACAGAGTCATCGGGCGACACCGTTGCCACCGGTTCCACTGATGCCACTGATGCCACCCACGACAATGATGCCACCCACGACAGTCCTCACCCATCTGCAGAGCAGACAGCCCCACTACACTGCTCCTTCCTCCACCCCACAGCCAAGCCCGGCCTCAGTACATCTGTCATCAGTACTGGGGCTAACACCCCATGGCATGGAAGAAGGATCTCTCAGCATCACGGGGCTGAGCCAGCTGTCCGACACCTTCCTCAACACACCGTCCCCTGTTGTCCTCTCAGGGCCAGGCATTCCAGCACCACCCACCATCACAGCACCTGGACCCTTCACCTCTGAGTGACCAATAAGAGTGCCAGAGACTGGGTAGCTGGCGACCTGTGGACTTTATTTGGACGCTTGACTTGGGTCATTTTTCTGTTACAGCTTATTGTTCAATAAAGTTTATCTTTGATTCACACACTTGCTTCATTTCTTTTTTTCAATAAAGTCTTGGTGGAAACTTTTAGAAATGGTTTAAGCCTTCGCATGCTTGTGGGATGGGTTAAGATAGCAGTGGGGTGGGCAGGGATACCTTTGGGATGGGTTAGGATATCTGTGGGATGGGTTAAGATAGCAGTGGGGTGGGCAGGGATACCTGTGGAATGAGCAGGGATACCTTTGGGATGGCTAATAGCTGTGGGATAGATAAACCTCCAGTGCAAGCATAGTGGGACTGTATGGTCTACCCTCCCAGGTGCCACACCTAGGGCCCTTTTTTATCAATAACAATGTAAGCATTGATCCACACATTTGAACACAAACACAACTCTTTATTAAACGCCCTGTTCATTGTAGGCCCACCCAACATACATGGCCCAATCTCATCCGTGTGATGAGACAGGCTGAAGGAAGCATCCATTAAGCATCTACCATCCTGTCTTGCCACTCCACTGCTCCAGCTGGGGTGTTGCACCAGTGTTTCAGGAGGTTGCGCTGCTTCTTCCGTTCCCGTGAAGCTCTGTTGGGGCCTTGCACATCCTGAGTGTCTATCAGGTTTTGCCCTTCCCCATTGCCTTGTTGATGGTCCACAAGCCTGTTCTGCAAGACTGGGTAGCGGGTGCGCATGAGATTGTGCAGGATGCAGCAAGCTTCCATGATCCTCCTCACAGTCTCTGGGCGATGCTGCATGGTGGTGAGCAGTACCTGGAACCTGTTGGCCAGGATGCCAAAGGCGTTCTGCACCACCCGCCTTGCCCTGGACAGCCTGTAGTTGAAGATCCTCTCTTCACGGGTCAGGAGTCTGGAAGTGTATGGCTTCATGAGGTAGGTTCTGAGGGAGAAGGCGTCATCCCCCATGATGAAGTAGGGCACATCTTGCGTGTCGTTGGGCAGGGGGTCTGGATCTGGGAAGCCCACGATGAGGTTGCCTTCCAGCCCCTCCTTGAGGTGACTGGCGTTGTATACCTGGGCATCTGAAGATGAGCCGTAGCCTGAAACATCGATGTACATGAACTTGTAGTCAGCATCGACCATGGCAAAGAGGACGATGCTGAAGAAGCCCTTGTAGTTGAAATAAGTGGACCCCGACTTGGCTGGAGCTTTGCAGGCCACGTGCTTGCCATCTATGGCTCCAACGGTGTGGGGGAAGTTCCACCTCTGATACCACTGCTCTGCAACTTTCTTCCATCCTTCTTCAGTGGAGGGGCACTGGAGGAGCTCCTCCTTGTATTCTTCGATGATGGCCTGCACCACTTCTCTGACCACAATGCTGATGGTGTTGTGTGGCACCCTCCAGCCATACTGCATGCTTTTGTAGGTGGTCCCTGAGGCCAGCTGGCGCAGAGTGAGTGCCACCTTGAGCCCAGGTTCCAGGCTGGGCCGGAAGTTGGTGTTTGCCTTGGTCAACCTGGGTGTCAAGCGCTGCACAACTTCATCAAACATGGCTGGAAGCATCCTCATGAAGTTCTGGAATGCCCGAGTGTCTTCGTTCCTGAGCTCCACCATCAGCTTGTTGTACAGTCCGTACTCTTCTCCCAATCCATTTTCGGACCCAGACGCTTCTTGGCCGCCTCTTTTTCTTCCCATAGTAGAGTTCACAAAGCCTGTAGATGGCTTCGTACTGTTGCAGAAGAATGGTGGCTGCCAAAAGGACTGTGGTACGATCCACGGTGGATATGACTGGATGCTGTGGAAGAGGAAGAATCAGATGAAGGCTGCAGAGGTCTGCACAGGTGGGCTGCTGGTCTGAAAGTGAGATGCAGACGAGTTGCTCCCCCTTTTTATCGGCAGTGTAGGTGTCCCTTTGCATCCTCTAGGCATCCTCTAGGCATCCTCTAGACATCCTTAATATCCGAGATAGGTCCCCTCTGCGAACATTTTTTCCGCTTTAAATGCTGTTTCCGTGCTGCATCCATTCTGCATCCGTTCTGCATCAGTTTTGCGTCCATTCCACTTCCTCCCTGCGTCTGGGCGGATGCGAGTTGGGCGGATGCACAGTGGACGCCAAGCGGATATAGCGGATGCATAACGGATGCGTAACGGATGCATAGCGGATGCAGAACGGATGAACTGGATACATTTTCCGCGCAAAAGTTTTAGGCAGCCCAAAACTTTCGGAGCGGATGAAACGTCAATAAACGGATGCTGGATGGATAGAGAGGAAGCAAAACGGAGGCAGTGAGTACATAGTGTTTTCGAATGGATAGCAAGGTTTTTTGTCCGTTTTACATCCTCTTTGCATCCGTTGGTTCAGTGTGACATGGGCTTAACATCCATTTGCCTTTAACTGATATAATTACTAATAAAAAGAAACACTTCAACTGTTTAAAATTTACACTTTGAAGTTTATTGTGCAAACTCTTTCTTCCATGTTCTATTCTTAGTATCACTGATATCACTTATATGGTTATTTTAATGATCTACTTACTTTATTTAGAAAGGTTCCTGCAGAAGATGAATAAAATGATGAGTAACCTATAGTGTGCTTTGCCTAATATTACAACCCCTTTCCTATCTGTCAATTAATTCTTTGTCAAGCTTTGAAGAGTGCATTCCAATTTTATGCACCTACTAAACCGGTGTTTGACAGGATTCTTCTCTAACATCTCAGGGTCAAAACCTCTCTTTCAAATGCTTTAATATGAGGTGATCTTTTTATACATAAATTTAGATTTGCAATGAAATCAGAGTCCAGTGCTGCTTTTTAAAGTTCAAAGGAGTATTGAACTTTTCCTGTCTTAGCATTCAGCCTGGTATCAAAGGAATTGTAAAAAATATGAGAACAAATCAGAATCCCTTTTTAATAACTGCTTTTATTAAAGCATTAGAACACAAATGGCATAAATTCACCACTACAGATATTTTCACTTGTTGGCATTTTTTTTTTGGGGGGGGGATCTTGCCTTCTTGTGAAGCAGGAGATGTAGAAGGAACTCTGAAAAATCACTTTACAGGCAAACTTTGACTTTACAATCTCTCTTCTTCCATCCCATCCAAACACAAAAAAACTATGCATCCTGAATTTTTTTTAAAAAATCAGCTAAAAATGGAGCAAGGATATATTTATTACTCATTTACTATAAAAATGTTTTTAAAAAGGATGCATTGTGTGCCAAATTATGATGACGAGTACTAAAAGATAAATATTAGATGTTTGTATGGGAATGATTATGCAATGTTAAAGACTTACTTGAAATAAATCTTCACATCCAAGGGGGAAAAATTAAAGTAATGATGCTATAAGGAAGTTTAAGAGTATAAATGATGGACTGTATATAGATTATATAAACTGAAGAAGTATTAAAATATGGATATTTGCTTGGTAACTTTATCTGAAGACTGAATTTCTGACTGATAACGTTGTTAATATTATTCCCCAAAAAAACAGTAATTTACCAAACACAGGATGATGCTTGGCAAAATTCTGACTGAAAAGATATAAAAGGTATAAATGAGCAGTAACTGTGAAATAGAATGCAGTTTTATGCAGAGAAGGGAAAATGCATACCAAATTTTTCTTCTTTGTCAAAAGCTCATATAAATGTGAAAAAAATGATAATTTATTGTGTGTTTGTTGATTTAGATGGAAATTATGGAATATTTTGGCATTGGTTCTTAATTACTTTAGTATGTTATATGATGGAAATGAAGCATGTATGAGAATAAATGGAATGCATATGAATAGTTTCAACACTGAGAAAGAAAATAGCATATGATACGATATTGGTTGTTTAATATTTTATGGATTAATTTCATCCCAGTAAAAATATATTGGTTGAAAAAGTAACTATGCAGATAATGTCATATTCTTCCCCAAACCCCAAAAACTTTAACCTTAGACTGTCTACTATTGACCTCACCCCTTTCCTAAGAGGTCTGTAGGGGACATGCATCAGCACACCAAAGTGCCTACCGTCCCTGTCCTATTGTTTCTTTTCTTTTTTTTTCTTATATGTATCCATGTATTCATAACGATGCTTTTACTTATACCTATTATCTTGCAAGCAATTGACATAAATAAATAAATAAATAAATAAATAAATAAATAAATAAATAAATAAATAAATAAATAAATAAATA
>BLBF01000010.1:29502736-29515812 GCA_015471245.1 Laticauda colubrina | reverse complement strand
ATAAATAAATAAATAAATAAATAAATAAATAAATAAATAAATAAATATTGTTGGCTGAAAACCTAAAAGACATGCAAAGAATTTTATCCCAACTGAATAGAAAATCTGCAGCTCAGGTTTAATCTCTGGAGTTCTTGATGTTGGAGGTTGTTTGTTTGCTTGGAGACCATTAGCCAATTAAGTAGCATTATTAGTGCAAGCAAACAAGCAACCTCAGAAAGCACCTAGAACTCAACAGAGAATGTTGTGTATGTATGCTACATTGAAAAGTATGGTTTTGAAAACTGATGCATCAAAACCCAGCACAATTATACCCAACAGTTGAAACTAACTCAACCCTTGGAAAATATACATGAACAGCAACAAACTGGAGAAAACAAGATGATAGTATTATCATCAAAGATAATTAAACAGCTGTAGAAACTTTTAACAGGTAAAAATATGGGCAAAAGAATAGTGACTACCATGTGATCTATTGTGAAGAACAAATGTTTGTCAAAAGAAAAAAAACATGGCTGCATATAAGCCATTCCATTCTGTTTCTGGAGATTAAGTTTGTCCATGACTGGAAAGACATAAAAGTAAGTTAAATGTACAGTGAATTGGATATTTGGTATCCAACTATGGTACATGCTAAAGCAAGAAGAGAATGGGTTAAGAATGAATGTGTACTAAACAAATGTGTACTGAACACAAAAGTAAGGAACCAGTATGAAAAAAAATACACTGAGGTAATTTTGGCTTACTTTCAATGAGGATAAACCTACAAAAATATATAAAAAAAGAGAAAAGTGGAAACAAAACTAACAAAATTGTGGTTGGGTGAAATTAAATATAACCTGAAGGAGAGATGAGAAGTGTAGAGAAAAAACCACAATGCATGAAGTGTTGCATGAATATGTTGAAAGCTTGAAACCTTTGAAGGTTGCAAAAATATAGTTTGATGTACACTCCAGGCAGTCCTCGATTTACAACAGTTCATTCAGTGACCATACGAAATTTCAATAACACTGAAAAAACTGACTTATGACCATTTTTCACAATTATGACCATTGTAGCATGCCCGTGTTCACGTGATTTACATTTTTATAATGGTTGCAGTGTTTCAGGGTCATGTGATCACTTCTTGCAACCTTCTCACAAGCAAAGTCAATTGGGAAGCCAGATTCACTTAACAACTATGTTGCTAACTTAACAACTGCAATAATTCACTTAACAAATGTGGACAGAAAAGTCATAAAATGGGGCAAATTCGTTGGTTTTTTGCATTCTGCACAATGCTGCTTACCCTTAAAAGGATCCAGTGTGTTGGATACATTCAAGCATATATGTCTATATGAGCTTTTATGGTATTTCATAAAAAGGCATTTTAAAATAAATATATCTGTTAAACTTGCAGGGTTATCCAACCTTGGCAACTTTAAGACTTCTGGACTTCAACTCCCAGAATTCTTCAGCAGCAAAACTGGCAAGTCTTAAAGTTGCCAAGGTTGGAGATCCCTGTGCTAAAGCATTATTCTTTTTATAGGAATACATATAAAGAAATAGACATGGTAGACAGTAGAATAATACTAGAGGTGAACTAATGAGGGCAAGGATGATAAGAGAAAAGTTATCATACACAGTGAGGTCAATGACAGAGGACTAATTTCTGTTTTGCTGTAACATTAGTCTGTAGGAACATGATGAATCCAATGATACAGGTAGTCCACAACTTGTAACAGTTCATTTAGTGACTGTTCAAAGTTACAACGCCACTGAAAAAAGTGAGTTATGACCATTTTTCACACCAATTATCTTTGCAGCATCCTCATGATCATATGATCAAATTTCAAACACTTGTCAACTGGTTCATATTTACGTCCATTGCAGTCTCCCAAAGTCATGTGATCACTTTTTGTAACCTTCTGACAATGGCGAAGCCAGATTCACTTAACAACCGGATTACTAACTTATCAACTGCAGTAATTCACTTAACAACTAAGACGAAAAAAGGTTGTAAAATGGGGCTCACTTAATAAATGTCTCACTTAGCAACATAGATTTTGGGCTCAACTGTGATCATAAGTTGGGGACCACCTGTAATCTGTTCCTGCAGTGGTCAAGCAAGACTGGGAAAGTGTGCTCTAAAGGAAATGTGCATAAGTATTTTTACAGTCATTTTTCTTACCAGTTAGAGCCCCTCCGAGACTTCCTCTTCTAAAAGGTCGACCATCTTCACTGAGCTGCCTTTTAAATTTCAGCGATTTTCCAGGGCCAGAAGAAACTTCAGGATTACTGGATTTTCGAAATGGCATAGGTGGAGGAGACAATATACTATCAAGCTGGAAAAAAAGAGAAAGAGAAAACTATTGAGCCTGGGTTATAGTTACTGTGAAGACAGTTTGAAAGTTAGTCATTAGATATTGTCTTAAATTCAGGTCATATTTGCATAGAACAAAATCAGTGAACAAAAATAGCAAAGACAATTAAAATAGTTACGGACTGGAGCAGTGATGGCTAATCTTTTCCACATTGTGTGCCAAAAGTATGTGCACGTCCTAACCCTAACCCATGCTGCAATGCGTGACTCCCTCACCCCATGCATGTATGACCCCCATACCGCACGCCTCTGCGCATGTGCAGACAACCCCCTGCACTGCATATCTCAGCGCATGTGTGCACGTCTCCCAGACATGCATCCCACCCGTGCATGCGTGGCAGATAGCCGACAATCAGCTGGCTGGCTGGGGGCACACACACATGCACAGTGGGGCTCTTTCTGGCGACCTCTCACATGCCGGCAGAAATGGCTCTGCATGCCACTTCCGGCATGCATGCCATAGGTTCACCATCAGAGGGCTAGAGCATTTTGCCTACATCATCTAGAACTTGTTAGCTCGGAGAGAAGACAGATAAGAGCTGTGATGACCCAGGGTGGGATACAAAATAAACACAGCCACAAAAAACAGGTGAAGCCCCTTTTATTCCTTCACTTTGCTTCCAAGTTCCAAATATCTTTGACTTGAGACAAAAAAAACCTCCTACACTAGCAGCTAAGAGAAGGAGGAAATGCTGTTTAAATTATAAATAGTAAAAACAACACAAACTAGGCAAGATAAGGATTTGAAGACGTCCACAAATATCAGAACACACTTGGGAAGGACACCAAACTCAGAGAGGAACAATAAACTAGAGATATTTCCACACTTTGTTTCCAGCACTCGCCCGTTCGCATGTCTGTCCTGTTATCCAGTTGTCACAGCTGCAGCCCATGAAGAGGATCAAGGCCCTCTCTGCCTCAGTAGACCACATCTCTCCCTTATCCCTCTCCTCATTGCATGCCCAAGGATGGAGAGGGGATGGGCCTGGGTCCTCCTCTGACTGCCCAGCTGGCCTCTGCCCTTCCCCAGCTTCCTCCACAACTTCCAGAGCCACACTTCCACTTCCTGTCAGCTGTTCTTCCTCTCCCTCAGAGTCAATCTCCACCAGGGGCATGACATACCCTCTATGAAATGATTGAAATGTCACTGGTGAAAACATTTCTCTGTCTCTCACAGTAATGGAACCAACAGCAATTTGATTAAAACTATCATGTTTCTCATATAATGAGGCCGGGTCTTATTTTTTTTTGAGCCCCGAAAAAATGGGTAGGTCGTCTTTTCAGGGGTGACTTAATTCTCCCCCCCCCTTTGCATCTTCAGGTGGGCAGGCAGCGACGCCTTGGATGTTGACCTCGGTGTTGGTGGGGCACTTTGTATCAGGGTCAATGCAGGCAGCACTATATCCAGGGGTGCAACAAGAGTACTTCCTAACGGCAAGCTCCCCCTACCATTCCCCCCATTTTGCATGTTTTAATATCGGCCTTAATTTGGGGGGAGGGGCTTAATTTCATTTCATGCCTAAAAAAATGCTGGGACTTCCTATTGGTGGAGGCCATATTGTTGGAGAAACAGGGTAGATGTAAAGGGCTGATGAAAGAAAACACACACCCAATATCTAAGAAAATTATAAAATTATTTCCTGCCACCGTATATGGGTAATCCTAACTTATGACCACAATTGAGTCCAAAATTTATGTTGCTAAGTGAGTTTGCTCCATCTTACAACTTTTCTTGCCACAGTTGTTAAATGAATCATGGCAATTGTTAAGTTGTTAAGTGAATCTGGCTTCCCCATTGACTTTGCTTGTAAGAAGATTGCAAAAGGGGATCACATGACACACACCCCCCAGGGACACTGCAACCGTCATAAATATGAACCAATTGCCAAGCATCTAATTTTGATCGTGTGAGCATAGGAATATTGCAGCAGTTGTAAGTATGAAAAACAGTCATAAGTCACTTTTTTCAGTGCCATTGTAATTTTGAAGTCACTAAATGAACTGTTCTAAGTCGAGGACGACCTCTACAACGATGTACTCCAATTTCATATTTTTAAACAGCAGTTTAAACAAATAACAGAAGGATCACACTACTATGACTTTCATTTTATCCTTGGTTTTATGTTTTGGTTATGTTCTTTATTGTAAAACATTGAGAGATTTCAATAGACAAGCAGCTTAAATTTAACAAAGAAAGTAATTTATGTTTTATGTATCTGCACGTCCGGCCCAAATCCAAAGAGGATACAGTAAAATCAAAAGACTCCAATTCTATACATCTAATAGACAGAATCTTGCCAGAATAAAGCCATAACTTTTTAACCTATAGAGATACCTGGGAGATTCTAGGGCATGATTAGCCTGGGCATCTTCCTCCTTTTCCCATCCAGCTTGGGATTGTGCAGTCTCCTAACTGAATTTATCTCTGGAATCTGGGAAACAGTGGTGCTCTTGCCAAGATTCTCCTTCCAGTATCAAAAGAATACAAAATAAAAGTTATGTACTAAATATGCCAAATCAAATGTAAAGACTGTGACCATCACCACAGAGGAAAAACAGGTAGAAGCTCAACAGAACATATCCATGAATACCAAACCATACATGTTGCAAAGAACTAAAAGACTATTTTTATCATTTACAGATGACTATATTGTGAAGTTCAAACATAAAAACTGAAAGGAATATTTCATGGATTTCATCATGGAATTTCTTTCATATCCAGATTTTCATTTTAATAATAGTGTTGGGAGAAGTAGAAAATCCACTAGATGGCACTATACTATAATGAACAAAACAGCAACAATTTACTTTCACAGATAACATAACTTGTATCAACAAGAATTTACTAAATTAGTTTATTGTATCTAAGATGAATTTACTCTGTCTTGACCATTCTATTTAGAAGTAAGGTCTCATTGGGGTGGAGTCTAAATCTGACCAAAATTCAGCTTCAAATTATTTTAAGAAATACAGAGTGGTGCTTTTTAATTTTAATTTGTTTAATAGAGTTCTCTTTACCTATTTTTAGGACTTTTGAGAAAACACATATTTTAGATATATTTTTGCAATAATGTGATCTGTTTTCCACAGAAAAGCCCAAAATCTACAAAATCTACATAAGTTTAAACTAGTGAGTGACACTATACTTGTTCATTTATTATTGAAAATGATCCAAAGCAAAGTATGGGGAGGTTGTACCTTACTTAAAGAATTGAATTCTGGGTATTCACTATCAAAGCTTCAAAACTTTAGAAAATAGATATGTGGATGTGTTTTGGCTTTAAGAAAGGAAAATTCCAAAAACCTCCAAAAAACAGTTGATTATGACTTCAGGACATAATTCCATGTAACTTCGGAAAAGTTACAGAAATAGTTCAACACATGTATGGATTCCACCAGTCCACTATCAGACAGATTGTGTGCAAACCAGAACAATTCCACCCCATTATTCCAACCCACGGTCACTCATGCCCTAGTCACTTCCAGTCTTGACTACTGCAACATGCTCTACATGGGGCTGCCCTCGAAGAGCATCCAGAATTAACAATTGGTGCAAAATGCAGCGGCCCCTATGGTTTTGTGCACACTTCAGGGTACACATGTATCACCTCTCCTGCAGGATCTGTGTTGGTTGCTGATTTGATTCCGGGAGCAAATATTAATTTGTTATATGTTTATTCTCTTTTATTTAGTTTTATTGTTTTATACATGAGGTCTTTATATTTCTGTAAGCTGCCTTGAGTTGCCATGTGCAAATACATGGCAACATACATTTTCTAAAATAAATAAATAAACTATTACTCTCCACAGGAATGGTTGACTAACCAAGATCCCACCAAGAGTAAAGAACCCCAGAGTAAAGTCATAAGAGTTAAAGATGTCTGTAACAATGATGAATATCAGTGTTCATGAGACTACTCTTGGAGAATATTGAACAACAGTATGCATGATAGGATTGCAAGTAGAAAGCAACTTTCACCAAAAGAAGAGTGCTGCCCATCTACAGCTTGTAAAAGACCATGTGGATAAACCAGAAGATTTTTGGAAGAATGTTCTGTTGACATATGAGACTAAAATAGAAGTTTACTTGAATGAAAAATGTTATGTTTGGAGAAAGGCAAACACTGCATTCCAGCATAAGACTCTTATCCGATCTGTGAAACATGGTAGTGACAATAACATGCCTGACTTGCTGTCTCTGCACCAAGAAAGCTTGCCATCATGGATGAAACTATGAATCCGGAACTCAATCAGCAAATTCTACAGGAAAATGCCTGGGGAGCTGTCTGTGAACCAAAACTCAAGACAAACTCTGTCAAAGCAAAAGAGACAGAGTGGTTGAAGCAGAAGAAAGCTCATGTTTTAGAATGGCCAAGTACAACTCCTGGCCTTAATCTTATAGAAATGTTGTGGAAGGACCTGATGAAGGCAGTACATGCAAGAAAGCTCACCAAATTTCCTTATTGAAGTTTTTCTGTAAGGAGGAATGGGCTAAAATTCTTCCAAGCTGATTTGTACTGATGAACAGTGATCAGAAATATTTAGCTGCAGTTGTAGTTGCCCAGGGTGATATATCGAGATTAAAAGCAAAAATTCATATGCTTTTTGCCACACACAAATATGTGGTTCTCTTTATCTACTTTTGGAAAATGTATGGAGAACAGATATTGTTTTACATTAAATTTATGCAAAAAAATATTGAAAAATCAAAAAGGTTCACAAGCTTCTAAGCACAACTACACAAGAAAGATACAGTTACAGGAGCTCTCCAGTAGCTGTTTCTGAAAGCCATACATTCTATTCTAGCAATCATAACAGGACTTAGCAGAACAGTTTTCCATGAAGCCAGTTTTCTTTTTCCTTTTCCCAAATGAAAATGCAGGTCAATTACAATTTTTTTTGCACTGAAACAAATTGTGAAAGAGAATAGCTATTATTTTTAATCTACCACCTATCCATTTCACTGTATAATCCTGAATTCCAGTATTATGGAAGATGGTAAAATCTCTCTCTATTAAATGCTGCAACATCTAATTTTGTAAAATTCCTCTTGCATGCTTGTACTTGTTTTATTCTTAAATAAACAAGGCCAAATATTTTGCTCTTCCCTTTAAGGTCAATCCTATTTTCATTCTCATTCTCTCCATCCCCCTCCCTCCCTCCCTTCCTCTCTCTTTCTCTCTCTCTTTCTCTTGTACTCTCCTTTCTTTCTCTCTTTCCCTCACTCCCCCCCTCTCTCTACACGCACACACACACACACACATACACACATGTATATATTCCTTTGCATGTGAGTACACGTTTGACAACTGAAAGCCTAAACCAGTAACAACAGAACAACATGAATTTTAAAAACAGTAGCTACTTTTCTAGAAGTTTCTGAAGACCATTCCACAATAAGTTCCACCAAACATTTCTTTTCTGACCTACCAAAATAATTTAGCAGCAAAAGAGTTATTAAGACTGTGAACTAAGCCATACCAAAAATGCAGTAAGACATGCATGACAGATTCAATTTCCCCCAAGAAGACATAATCAATCTTGCATTGGATCATGTTATTCTCTTCCAGAATGAATGCAAAAACCACTGGAGCATGCCTGGGAAGCAGTTTGGCAGAATTATGATTGAGAGATGACAATTTGGGAAGTGGACGTACAGCTTTATGTCAAGCAGGAAATTTGCACACTGTGTGTGTGTGTGTGTGTGTGTGTGTGTGTGTTGTTTTGTTTTGTTTTGGGTTGTTTTGTTTTGTTTTTTGCTCTTCAGTTGGATTGAGGAACATACATATGGGGGAAAAAATGAAGCTTTATTGCATACTTGTTGAAGTTTATTGACTGTTTGTTCATTTCCTTCACAATACACTTCATCTAAATCATGTTCAGTTATGATATATTTTCCAGAAACATGGAAGTGATGATTGGTTGCTGAAGGTGCTAACAGAGCATATGAAGGAAGATTTCTTTTTCAAAAAAAATCACAGATATAACGATGAGACCCTTGAAAAGAGAAAGGTGAGAAATTCGAAGGAAAAAACCCATTAAGAAATGCATGAACATGATGGATGAAAAGATGTTTGCAAAGATAAGCAGGAATAGGGATGGAATGACTTATTCTTTTTCTCCAATGGATCTCCAGAGCACTGCAGATAGTTGCAGAGATTTCCCCAATGTGATCTGTGGGATTTTTAGAAGGAGCTCTACAAAGGCAAGTAAACAATTGGTGAAAAGGCGTGAGAAAAAGTATGTAGGACCTAGCAGGATGAGTAGCAGTCTCTAGGCCTGTGGGGACACAAAGGGGCAGGAAGTGGAGCATGGGGTGCCTTGAGGGGAGGGGAGATCTCAGGATGCTAGGTGCAGAGCCTATGCCAAAATTCCCATGGCCTTCCCCAGGGCCCCTGAATCAGCCCCTTCTCTGCTTAACAACTTTATCAGTTAGAGCAGGGGGGTTGTGAGGCAATCATGTGGTGTGTCACTTAACAACCACCACGATCTCCATGGTTGGTCAAGAACTATACTGTACTATACTATAATGTACCGTACATTAATATGTTGACCTTGCTACGTTTAACTTTATCACATAATCTTTTAATGTTTTCATAAAATCTCAGTAAGAAATTTTGTAGTATCTCCTACAGAATTAGAAGCACAACTGCTACATTAACTGCACACATAACTACGCAATCTTGGAGTATCTCTTATAGTATTGAACTCATCTGCAAAGCGCTATCTGACTATGTAACATAGAAATATCTGTTAAAAAACTAAAAAGCTATATTTATAATTGTTGAAGTTGAGAAGAAGCCAATGAAAATATAGGACTTTCATCTGAATTAAGAAAACCAAAAAAGTTAACAAATTAATACACTCAATAAGGATGATAAGTAAGTACATCCACCTACATGTTTCTGGAAAGTCTTTGATATAAAAGAATCTGTATTCATTTTGAAAACATCAAAAGCTGGAAAACAGCAATCATGTAGAAAAAAATGTTTAAATTAGCCTGTAGATCATAAGGGTTCAATCCCACTTAGTTGAAAGTGTAATTTAGGACAATTTATGCATTATTCATGCTGCAGTAAACTATTCCATTGGTTCGCCTATTCTCACAGCAGATATGGATTGATTCAAATCCATTGAATTCATGATTCAAGCAGCAAAAGAAAGATTGGCTTAACTTTTAAATCAAGTTTCTCCGATTCTTTAGAGGATCCCTTACTATCATGCTAAGCATTAAATCATATTTAATTTAATATGCCATCTTTAAAAATCTCCATTTATACCAAACCCTTGCACCAGCCTACAGTGCTCATGGAAGCCCTACAACCTGCCAAGGCTTTTAAATCACAATTTGGTATCAAAGTGTAAGTGGTTTTTCTGTAGTGGCACTTTAGAATGAGCTCTGTGAAAGATTATTCTTGATCTATAATTGCACTGAAGAATCACAACCAATAAATTAGGAGGTACATCAGGGTATTTATTTAAAGGATATTGCCAAGATGAGGAATAGAGGCTATAGTAGCTGCTATTGAGTTCTAGGAGGTTGATAGTTATAGGATAGCAAAATTAAAAAGGACTCCATGTAAGAAGGAGCTTTGCAAACTGAAAAGGGGAAAAAGAACTGAGAAACTCAATACAAAATAGAAGTAATGTGTCAATCACCTTTCCCCTGCCATCCATGACAACTGCAAGATTACAACAAAAGAAAAGTAGATGAGCAAAAGCTCATCTCACTTACTTTGGCCATACCATGTGGGGGAAATCACTGGAGAAAGTGATAGAGTTCATAGTAAAAGGAAACCAGGTTGTGGGGTGTTTCAAATATTTTTACCATCGGTTTGTTGGGTGTGGCTTAGTGGGTGCATTTTGCACACACACACACACACACACACACACTTTGCATGCATGTCAAATGCACATTTTGCACAGGCGCAGAGGCAATCCTGCACTCCCCCTGATGCTTCAGCAGCTACCATGCGGCAATTGCTGTGCCGTGCAAAGCAGCTGCACTTCAAAAGCAGGACACAAAGGTTAGTATGGGAGCCCAGGCAGGTGGGTGGGCCCAACACAGAGTGTCAGAGAGAACCAGTTCAGTCTCTGCTGTCATCGGTGCTACCGGCTTGGCAGAACCAGGCCAAACTGATAGAATTCCACTACTGAAACCACGGCATGAAAGAAAATGGTGGCTGGAGATTATCAAAGCTGACATCAGTCAGAACATAGAAAAATTCAAAGAACTAATGCAAGATCAGAAGTGGGGAGGCCTGGCCTATAGAATCGCCAAGAGTTGACACAACTGAATGGATAACATCATCATCACCACATCAGCAGAAAGGGAAGATAACTGATTGCTTGGATTCCAAAGGTGCTTTTTTTCAGAAGGCAACTTGGATGAGAAACATCTTCAAGGAAAAACTAAGAAAGTCCAGTTGACATTTGAAAAAAGCACTTTTGAGACAACTATGACCCGGATGACTGAGAATCTCCATAGATGATTGCTTGGATTGATCTTTAATCAGTGTCTATTCAGATGTTGTGAATTCTGCAAGCTAGTCTCTCCTCTTCCTCAGCTCATGAACAGATATACACATCCCTTCCCTCAAAAAAGAAATCTACTTGACCCTTTTTTTGCTGGGGCAAATTCAGGTGGTATCCTAAAAAAGATCTGGAAAGACTTGGTGTGACAATGAAGTGCTAATGGCACTTGAAGATCTGTGTCCTGTGGATTGAACATTGTGTCATAAGGGTTGACACTGACCCATTGACTCCTTTTTTGGGGGGCACAGGAATTAGCACCTGTTTCACATCATTTCCCACCTTATGGTGGAGAGCTTTGGTCTGTTGGTGTTGGGCGGAGGAGTAATACAGAAGATTTACACACAGCCTCAGGCAACTTCTAGAGGGGAGGTGAAAGAGGTGATGCTGTGATACTTGGTGGTAGCTGTACATAATTTGATGAGAGGTTGTAATGGATGTTTGATGATGTGCAGTGTGAGTATGGGTATGGTTAATGTAGGAGAGAGGAGGATGTGAAGTGGGAAGGATATGGGAATGGGCCAGAGCATTTAAGGAGATATAGCAGTATCTGGGAGTAGGCTGAATTGGTATGGGCCCAATGGTCAAGAGGGATCCAGATTTCTACTCCTCAAACCTTTCCCCAGAATCATATTATCAGTTCCTCGAATGACCTGGACCCCAGCAGTTACTGCTGAATGCTAGAGTAGTCTACAATAAATTTGTCAGCCCTTTGACCAGAAAACCAAAGTTATGAATGCTAATACTACTTTTATTATCTGTTTACAGCAACAGGAATCTTGCAAGTCTGAATATGCTTCTTCCCTCCCTCTATCTTCAGGAGAACTAGGGAGGGCCTAGTCGAATCATTTTCTCTAATTGCTTTGAACTCAAATTCCTTTTACTTGACTTTTCTCCTGGTCACAATTTTTCCTCCTGGTGTTCAAGGCTATTCCTATAGCCTATATCCTCATCTATCCTCATTCTCATCCTACATGTGCAGCCAGGTCTCATTAAGGCATGCGAGGGCAGCTACGGCACCTACAACAACTCCATGTGAGGCCCTTTAGTTGAAAATGAGCTCCAGGGAACAAACAGTTGCACTTGTGTATCATTTTCTCTGCTGCCCAGTATTGTCTCTTCCTGAGATACTAGTGTTCTGTATGGAGTGGTATGCTCCAAATAACATAATCTGATTGGCCAGAAAGGCCAGTGTTGGATTGGTTCATTAAGAACCAATCCAAAAGAGCCGCTGAAAGGCGGAAAAGTCAAATAGCTGCCATTGGCTACAAGCCGGCAGGCAAGCCTGAATAAAAAGGCTGCCACGGTTTCAGCCAGACTGTTCCGTTACTGTTGCTTGTGTTAATAAAGACTCTGTTTGTTGGAACCCGGTCTACCTCACGTTTTTCCGGACGGAACAACTAGATTCCATGAAACTCCAAGGTGTCAGTTCTTGTGGACTTTCAATTGCCACTGAATTGAGTGGCTGATATTTTTTCTCTCTCTTCCTTTCTCTTTCTCTCTCATCCTACAGTTCAGGAGAGATGGTGAATAGTATGTCTGCTGACATGTCTACTAAAGTTCCTTTTGAGAATAATTTGGTTCTCAATTTTTCACCTTTCTTTTTCTGCATAACTGAAAAAGTAACATTCCAATTTAGTCCATGTATCAAAGAATCTGTGATTTCAATTTTAAAAATATTCTTTAAGGATAGGATGTAGGTTTTGTTTCAGAATTAGACTCCCATCAGAAAACAAAACACTTCAGGTTTCTTTGAAGTACACTTTCCATGCTGAGCTGTCAGGACACAACCTGAGCTGTATAAATCTCCACTGTTGTAAATTAGGCAAGCAAAATTCTATTTGAACTTGGTAGAAATCCTTAAAATAATCATCACAAAATATTTGATTTAAAGTTTATTCTGCATTCCACTCATACTTTCCAATAGAATGTCCTATTTTCAAAAGCAAATTCTTCTATAACATTAAATATCCACAGTCTTCAACATTAATCTATACTCCAAAACACCCAAACTTGTAAATTCCAGAAACAAAGAACCCTTTGGAACATTATACATGGGTCCAAGTAGTTGCCAAGACTGTAATAAATAAAAATTTTACAATGAAGTCCAGAAGTCTAGTAATTTTTAATTCAACGTGTGTGTGTGTGTGTGTGTGTGTGTGTGTGTGTGTGTGTGTGTGTG
>BLBF01000010.1:29480237-29502726 GCA_015471245.1 Laticauda colubrina | reverse complement strand
GTGTGTGTGTGTGTGTGTGTGTGTGTGTGTGTGTGTGTGTGTGTGTGTGAACAATAAAACAAAAGCCCTATGACATCTTTAGGTAAATTAAGAGTCATTTTTTTAAAAAGATAATCTCAGTTTATCCTTGGTGGCCTATTTCACCATATATTTTTCCTCAGCAATTTGCCTATCTATTTGAAATTAATTTTGAAAGACTTCTTAGAAAATAAATCTACCAGGGAGCAATATTCACTTTAATTACATTAATATTCCAGCAACTTAATGGAATTTTAATCAATCTATTAATATCCAAGGCAACCTCCTAAACTTTATGTGAATTGTTTCTCTTTGTTGAGAAATATTTCTAAGAATATAAAGTTCTAAAATCTTAACATGTTCTCTAGAAATTACCCAAGTTCAGCTTGGGGGTTTTTTAAATAAATTTAAAATTTATTTATTTATATGGCAAAATCCAAAGGAAGTATTATTCAAAGCCTGCCAATGATTACAATATAATTTTATTTAAAAAATAATAATTTTAACATTTTATAACACTCCTATAAGAATTAATGAATGTGGGAAAGAACAAAAAAGAAAGAAATGCTCATATGGGAACATAGTGACTGGTGTGAAAGAAATGTTCTTACGGGAACAGTATAACTGGTGATAACCCAACAGATGGAAAAGAGGCAATCTTATTTAACATTTGGCTGAGAATAATTCCCCACTGTGTTCTTTATTCTAGGAATTTATTCTAGGTTATACAAAGTCACTAAAACATTACTCATTTTTTGTTACTTTTTTATTATAATCGTCTAGTATGTTCCATTCAGCTTATTTAAAATCCAATATTCAAACATCAGCAAAGTAGTATTTTTACAAATAAAAAAGTAGAATTACTCCCCATTAGGTTTCACTATAATTTTTCAATATATTCTGCAGAAAGCCTCTGGGTGAGATGATTTAATCAATAATGATGGGAGAGGAGACTTGAGATCTTCGACATTTCAGTATGGGATGCCTCATGGTTCAGTCCACTCTTCCATTTTGCTTATGTTTACACAAAACCACTGGGAGAAGTCATCAATTGTTTGTGATGACCAAACATTACATCCAGTTTGTAGACATCCCGTCTAAGCAGAAAAAGGAAGGCAATGCAAATTCAGAGAATGGAGGCTAGACAGCAAGGCATAAACTTAGGTTGAATTAAAGCAAAACAAAGGTGTAAGTTGTACAGAAGTCTAGCACACTTCCATATTTATTTCTGAACCTGAAATGGAAGGTCCTCAATGTGGAGTTTTTTTAAACTTGTAGTTCCTGCTGACATAGTAGATGGAGCAATGACCAGGATGGGTTTTCTCCAGCTTTAGCTGGTACGTTAATAATAGTTCTTTCTTGTTCAGTAGATCTTGGTCTAGCAACAGCAATTCATACTCTTAACACTCAACAGTTCAGAGAAACCATAAAACAACCATTTTGGTGGAAGCTGTACAGGTTACTAGTATATTTCTAGATGCAATTCTGGTCTATTACTACCTACTACGGTTGATAAAACTTTTCATATCTCAAGACCATGTTATCCTGCTAATCTTTGTGTCCATTCTACATAGGGCAAGAAGCTCAAAGAAAATCAAGGAAAAAGTTAGGAAGCAAACTTTCCGGGCGATAATAACTTTGTCATGAAACACCGTTCCTATAAGGAACATCTTTTTCACTTTCTTTTTGAAAAGCTTTTTCCATATAAACCTAAGGGAAAAGATATTTCATTGGAAGCAGCCAAATTATATGAGAAAACAATTGGGAGACTGGGGACACATACATTTCTATTATTTCTTATGCTTAATGTAATGCTGTGATCTAATCATTTGTGGTTAGATCTCCAGGCTAATCACTCTAAATTAATGATTTTTCACTATAACTTTTAAAATAGATCTTAATTTATAATGTTAATAATCTTGGTTCTACATTAAGATGGAAAACATAGGGGAAGAATAAGGAATGTAAATCTTTATAGTACCTAAATTAATGCAAAAGTGCTCACTTTACTCCCAGATAAGAATATGTCAGTAGCTGTAGACAATTTCAAGTATTGTTATTTCTAGCCTCAGGACATAAAGAAAGAAGCTTCTTGCATCACCAACTGAGAAATGCTACATACTTTAAGTCAGGAGTCTCTGCACCTCCTTGCCTGGCCTCTCATGATTGTGGGGATGCTGCAACAGTTGTAAGTGTGAAAAATGATTGTAAGTCACTTTTTTCAGTGCCATTGTAACTTTGAGTGGTCACTCCACACAAGCAAAGTACCAGAAAAAGGAGGGGGAAAAAAACTCCAGAGAAGTTCCTGAAAGAGGAAGTCTAGTCCTGCCAAGAATGTAATAAGGGTTAAGGAGAGACAGTTTCTGTAAGCAACACCAGAATGTTTCCTTCCTGCCTTCCTTACAGGATTAGACCAGTAATTTCTTCTAACAACCGGTTCTCCAAATTGCTTAGAATATTAACAACCAGTTCTAGCGAATAGGTGCGAACTGGTAGAATCCCACCCCTGATGTGATCTAGAGCAGAGATGCCCCACAGCTGTTAGGAGCCAGGTTGCAGGTGAGCAGCAGAAAAGTGAGCGCATCTCTCCCATCCCAGTCTGTGGAAAAACACACTTCACTTTATGCACAATAACACACATACTATCAATGTATTATTAAAATTGTTTTCACATAAACTACTTGTCCCATTTATTCTTTATGAAAATAATATAATATCACTTTAAGTCTTAAGTGGTTTTAGACTGTTTATTTTCTTTAATAAATTAATAAACATTTAGGATTATCAATTCTTGACTTAAGAGGGATCAGACAATTGTCAGGCTTAATGGAAATGGGATGAAGACGTGAGTAGACAGTTCACTCCAGTATTGTAATCTCCATTCACAACAAGCCATCATCCAAATACATAAACTGTTGTGTTATAATGAATATGTGTCACCAGAGGTTTGTCTTTAGAGATGAAAACCTTTAAAAAAAAATTATGAATTCATTTTTCAGAGAGTATGGATCCTAGCCAACAGCGTCCAAGCCAGTTTCCACTTGCAAAGCAGGGTTTCCTCTTCCCTGTATCTGTAGATAGCCCATCCAAAATCTCAGGAATTGTCCTCTCTCTTTCTACCATGTAGCTTTTCAAACCAAGATGAGCAGCCAAGCAGAGTATAGAAGAATCAGAGAAAAATATATAGAGTAACTTATTTCAGGAAGAAACAAAAAAATTGTTCTTGCCATATATTTATGGCAGTGAGAAAAAGAAAATTAAAGTGACTGAAAGGGAGGTGGTGGAAGGGAATGAGCCATATCAAAGAGTTTTTCCTTCTTTCACCTGAGGCTAGATCTAAACCTCACTTTGAGTATCTGTTCAAGCTCATTCCCTCATGGACTTTGGGTGGGACTGTACTTTTCCATCATTATTCATACATATATGTTTTCTTCTGCAACGATGTGTACTGTGTGGCAGCCTTTTTGTGAAAAGGTAAGCTGCACCCAAAGCAATTTCAGAAAGTACCAATTGGATTGGTTTCATCAGTGACACAATTCCACTGTTTACCAGATTCAATGAAATCCTAAATTAAAGGGATTAATTCTGGTAAATTCAACTATTGTTCTAATTGAAGGCCAGCCCTGCAAGGTGGGTGTGGTCAAGAAATTATAATAGTATGCACAGTATTGAACATGCCTTTGTCTTGAATAAAATCACTTCACAAATAAAAATCCTATAAAGGAGACAGACAACAAACCAGATTGTTATCTTTCCTAATGGTGTGAAAAAAGGCAGTACAGGTACTCCTTGACTTACAACAGTTCATTTAATGACCATTCAAAGTTACAACAGTATTGAAAAAAATGACTTAGGACCATTTTTCACATGTACAACCGTTGTTACATGGTTATGTGATCAAAATTCTGACACTTGGCAATTGACTCATATTTATGACTGTTACAGTGTCCTGGGGGGTTCATGTGTTGTGGTTAGCCAGCAGGCAAGTACGGACAGCTGAGGAGAGCGAGAACTCAGATGAGGGGCCAGGACCATTAGGGAATGGACTGCTGCCTTCAGAGATTGTGGGGGCTGGTAGTAGCGATGAGGAGGTTCCTGAGGAGCCTGTGCCAAGTGCACGTGCACTCCGGATTGCTCGCAGGAAAGAGCAGCTGCAACAGCATGGGCGACTCAGGAGTAAGGCTGCAAGGTAATGGCCTCTCCTTCAAGAAGATAAAAGCCAGCTGCGAAGCGAACATTCTTTGTAGGAAGCAAAGATGTTTTGAAACTCAGCCTCGTGGACATTGCAGTTGGTGTTTGAAGACTCTTGTGTTGTAAACTATTTCTTATCTGTTGTTTTCTGGCAAACTTGCAAAAACATGGCAAGGCTGTTTTTGTCGGAACTAATTAGTTAGAAGCAGCCTTTTATCTGTGAAGAAACAGGATTCATTGATGAAATATTAAAAGGTTGTGCTGCTGCCTTTGTCTTGTGTTTGCTCTCTTGGAACCAGGTTTGGGTCAGAACTTCATGTGATCCCCTTTTGCAACCTTCTGACAAGCAAAGTCAATGGGAAGCCAGATTCAGCTGTGTCACTACCTTAATTACCTGTGATAAGAAATGTAAAACGGGCAAAAATCACTTAACAAATGTTTCAATTATCAACAAAAATTTGGGCCTCAATTGTGGTCGTAAATTGAGGACTACCTGTATATATTAATTTTTCCTATGTAACAAACTTTCCTGACTTTGTTACAATACTTTGATGATGAAGCCACTGATCACTGTAATTGTGCATGCCAATAAAGAAACTTTGCTTCAACTATCTGCAATTGGTTTTTAATTTAAATGGGCATTTTTTTCCACCATCCAAGCATGGCAGAGATTCTTGGAATGCTTGTGATTTTACATAGCAGAATATCAGAATCTTTGAAGTCAGAATTTATTGTTGCCACATCATATACCAAACAAAATCAAGGCAGGATTTCTTTCTATTTCTTCTTTCTTGGGATTTTCCAAAAGTTCTTCTCCCCCGAAACACTCACTCACTTCCTCCCTATTCTTAATACTAGATCTACTTTCTTTCGCATCAAGGTAACATTTTTTCCAGATCACATCAAATCCAAACTTTTCTCAAGCTTGCTGTTTCAGAGTTTGTAAAGATGCTCATGATATATATCTATAAAAACATATGCATTTTTCTTAAGTTCTTTATTTAAGAAAACAGGCTATGGCAAACAAGATACAGTAGTCAAGTAAGTTCCCTTTTGTTCACGATAAATTATTTCATGATGTCTCTTCAACTGAAATCATAAGAAAACTCCTCTTCTTTTCCTGTTACCATTCCCAGCATTGGTGCATTCCTCAGTTACATTTTTCATGAGAAGAATAATTTGAGTCTGCCATTTGTGAGAACTCTGGGCTGATTTGTTCAATGATTTATTTGTTTATTTTCTTGACTGTCCATAATATTCCCCGGAATCTTCTTCAATAATAAAATTCCAAAGCATTAATATTCTTGGTTTCATTTTTTTTTCAAAGTCTTCCTTTTATTTCCATACTGTTGCCGGGAAAACCACTGCCTGCCCAATTCTTTTTTGCGGGCATAAAAATATCACAACATATATCTTTACCAACTTTACTTTACAGGTTATTTGTACTTTACTGCTATTCTATCAAGTACACCAATAAGTCTGCAGGTATTTCTTGACTATTCGTTACTTTACTGTTGATAACTTGATACCATATAAAGATCTAGTCCATGTAGGATTATCCTAAACATTATTTTGCTGGCATGTAAAATTAAAAATAGTACACAGTCTTTTGTCAGCTCTTTTAAGTCTCATTTTTTCAGTATTGGTATACTCATGCCAGTACTGGTAGTTCTCCTTTAGCAACCACAATTGGGACTGGCAACTAATAGTTAAGCAAAATAGTTACTAAGTGAAACTACAACTATACAGATTACTTCAGTTTTTCTTTGCTTTACAGACCTGCAAAAGTCATAAATGTGAGAATAGGTCAAAAAGTTACTTTTTCATTATTGGTGTAACTGTGAACAATCAGTAAATAAGGAAGTTATTAAACAAGAATTACCTTAATAGACTGTTATCTTCCAATCTATTGGCCACTTTGTAGTTCTCAAGAATTGCTGCAGTTTGGCTAGAATCTTTACCAAATCTTTTTCTGTTGCGAGCCTATTTCTGTACTCATTAATTCCTGTAGCCTTCTGTGCTGGCATTGATTCAAGTAACTTCATTTTCTGATACTAGGGCTTCTTGCAAATAAGGAGCATCTTCTAAGTATCTTAGATATTGACTTTTTTGCAGTGTTTCAGAAGTGTATACCTTGCATTTTTGCTTGAGCAGATAGTCAGTGACTATCTGCTTACTGCTGCCCTTTAACATATCAGTTTAAGGTTGGAAACTTCTGAGTCCAAAGATCTTTTGGAACTCATTTCTTATTTTTCCAGGTTTGTGAGCAACTTCAAGGTTTTTTGTGTATGCTGTTTTTTAAGACTGTTTTTTCCCTCCCTTTTAATATCTCTCTCATATTGTGTTATTTCCCTAAAAATAACACAATAAATTGCCTTGTTTTAGTTTTCCGTCTTCTTTGCAATTTCCATCAATTATTCTGAGATTGAGTTGATTTGATCATTGATTACCCTGCAGCTAAATGCTATCCTTTCTATAATCTTCCTACAAAAGTCATTTTTTTGGGTTGTAATGAACAATACAATCTTCTGACTGAAATCTCCAATTCCAATTATTTCAAGTTGCTGATGTCTAAAATATCAAATGTCAATTTGTAATCCATACATTTCATTTTTTTATTGTGCTGAAGCTTTTTTATGTTCCTGCTTCAACGACAATTCTATGCAGCTTTACATTTTCTTTTTCTGCATGGAACACCAGTTATTAAATGTTCCAAAGGCTTTATTCTAGCCATCATATGCACTATTAGTACTCTGAAAAATCCTCAGCTCTTCCTTAGAAGCATGACCAAAAGAACCCATCATTTGTCACTATATTGCCAATCATATTCATTCATTCATCCATCCATCCACACGCTTTAATGTATCATGATATATATTTCCTACACAGGAAATATCTAATCAAAGCTAAAGTAGGGTGGATTTTTTTATCAAAGTGGATGATGTTCAATAGCATACCAAAAGCTGGCCATTGATTTCAAATCCGTGTAAATAGTCATTCAGGGCAGACAAGAAATAAAGAAGAGCTACATGTTACATGTTTCTTAACTGAATAATACAGCACACTTAGTCCATTTAAACTTGGTCAGCCTTCCTTGAATTAAGCTTGTCTTATACAGAATAGCAGCAATCAAAACATGATAGGTCATCATTTTAAAGAAGTTGTAAACATCTGAAACTGTTTGATGATTAAGTACAAGTAATGAGAGTCAATACTGTAGTTTACTTCTAGTGCGGCTTCAAAGAATATATGAATGAATACAGGTAGTCCTCGACTTATAAGTACAATTGAGCCCAACATTTCTGTTGCTAAGCAAAACATTTATTAGCTGTGTCATCCTAGCTGTTCAATGTGTAGGTTATGTTTCTTGCAAATTGTTGTTGACAATGGGCATAATATATATATAGTCCTCAACTTAAAACCACAATTGAGCCCAAAATTTCTGTTACTAAGTGAGAATTATAAAGTGAGTTTTGCACCATTGTATGACCTTTCTTGCCATAGTTAAGTGAATCCCTGCAGCTGTTAAGTTAGTAACATGGTTGCTAAGTGAATCTGGCTTCCCCAATTGACTCCGCTGGTAAGAAGATCATACAAGGTGATCACATGACCTCCCAGGGACATTGCAATTGTCATAAATATGAGTCCTGACCATGAGGATGCTGCAACAGTTGTTTGAAAAATGGTAACAAGTCCCTTTAAGTCAAGGATTACCTGTACTGTCTCTGTTTAACAAATTGAGGATACATTTACTTCCTAAGGTAAGTATTATTACATAAAAATACAAGATCACTGTATCAACTGATTTTGAAAATTATACTAAGCATAATGTTCATTATTTCTCTATAGTTTACTGATAATTTGCAAACTACCTTTTAATTCTGACTACTATATTTTTGAAGCTTGTATTAATTAGCAAGGAAAAAGATGAACTTGGACATGTAATAATGGTTTATTAACCAAACATGATTCATAAATTCCTCATATGGGAATCGAACATGTACATTAGATCTTCTCTCCACGTAGATTTTGCATTTATTAGTACACAAACAAAGATTTATTCTTTTCTCCAAATAGCAAGCTTCTTATATTTCCTAGTATTTATCTTCTTCCACCAAGATGCTTTCAAAATTATGGGTTGCATTATTGCTTAGAAGAGAAAAATCTAATAATCAAATATTATAAGTACCAGTTTTTATCCCCATTTTAACAATGTGTCTAACTATGCTTTATAGATACTTGTACATTTATTTTTTCATATAAAAATTACACTAAAATAAATATAACCACATATCACCCACACATGACTGCTATTCCTTATAACAATACAATTTCTACACAATTGCAGGAAAAAACATGTATGGTTTAGGGAGCTATACACAAGTCCTATATTCAAACCCAAATCATACAAAGCATTTGCCTTTAAACTTAGTACAACCCAACCTAGTAGTTAACCTCAGATACTCCAAAATAACCCCATCTTCAAAAAATAATGTTGCTAATAATATATACTAGTTTCTGTAACCATATACAATTAGATCTGTAATGAACAAATATTATACCTCTTTCAGCTCTCACAGCTTAATTAATCATTTATGAATCATTTTATCTAGGGCCATTTCACCATTGAGAACTTATGGTGGTCTTCTACCTAAAACTGAGAAGATATAAGCCTTGTCCTCATTACTTCCAACTATTTTCCTAGTGCTAAAACTTAATTCATATGACTACATTACTTTATATGCAAGCATGAAGAAATTATTCAGATACTTTATTCTAATTCAAAAGTTTTCACTCTTTAGATTAGGATTCACTTTCAAATCAAATATGCAATAGGAGTTGCATTTAAAATTTTACTACTAATATTTATAGTAACAATATAGCAGTAGAATCCCCTTTAGAGTGAATTACAGTGTACCAGCTGAAGATGCATTATAGAATTCTTTCCATATACATAGGTTACTATTCATTAATAGATTACCACAAAATAAGATCATAGAAACACATGAACATACATTTCTGAAATCCATATTTATAAGAACTCTAGTCAGATTTGAATTAATGAAGTTATGAACAAATATCTCTCTTCTCTGTTATAACTTCTTCTATTCCAAATAGTGATGTGTAATTTTAGAATGTGATGCTTTACATTTAATACACATTTGTTAACACTGGTAGGCAAATATTTTTTCCTTGATGTAAGAAATACTCTTTCAGATTTTTTTTTGAGAAGGCAAAGTTTGATAATTCTATTTAAACCCAGAAAACATTCTGTTCTATGTACATACTAGTTTGTTTATATCTGATATCTCAGAATGCCCTCAGAAGGAATATTTATAGCTCAGTTTCAGCTAAAACAAATATGTTGACTTAAAAGTACATAATTGTAACTGCCCATTGGAAACCAAACTGCAAAGTGACCTCAAATAATTAATGCAGACAGAATAAAATTCTACACCCAGAAAAAGAAATTACTAATTTATGAAGCAAGGCACTAAAGTTATCACATCAGCATGAACTTCCTTCAGTGTGAAACCAGATTCCATTGATCTGCTATCCATTTTAAGCTGGATAAGAATGTGGGAAGGACTGGAGTAACAAAATGGAAAACAAAAACAAATATGCTTTTCATTTGAAATATTTAAACATCCATTTTTTCACTGAGAAATCTATTGAAGTTGTAGCTCTTAAAGAAAATTAAAATACATTGTGGGTTTAGTGGTCAAACTTTTGAAAATATTAACATTCATAAAACCAAATGAACTGACTTAAATAATATATCTCATTTTAATATCTATTACAACAAAATACACAAGAACGGGATCCCCTTACACCCATACAAACTAGGAGAAACCCTTCAGAGGAAACTCAGACACCTGGTCAATGACTCAATCACTCAATAAACTCCCCAGAACAATTTCTCCAATGCATCAAACATACCAAGAAGGAATAAATCATGGTCTCATTCAATGTCACCACTCTCTTCACCTCGATTGCCAATGACCTGGCTAAATAAACCATATACCACCTACTCACTAAACACAATACCTACAAAGATGATGCCTTATAGAACATGTCCACAGAAACCGTCATGAAACTTCTGGATCTATGCCTCAACACATACTTCAAGTTCAATGGGAAAATCTATAAGTAAGTACAAGGTACCCTGATGGGATCACCCATATCAGACCTAATAGCAAAAGCAATAATGCAATGACTCAAATCCATAGTTCTATACACCATCCAACCATAATTCTGGACACGCTATGTCGATGACAGCTTCATCATCATCAAATGCTCTCAAATTGAAGAAACATACCATCTACTCAATAACATTCCCTGGGATCAAATTCACATGCAAAGAAAAGACAACCAGATCCTCAGCTTTGCAAGCAACCATCCCACTGCACACAAAAGAAGCTGTGTCCCAATACTCGTCAGAAGGGCCAGAACATACTGGAGCATCACAATACTAAGAAAAGCAGAAAAGAAATGGCTGCTTGACATCTTTCTCTGTAATGGCTA
Source organism: Laticauda colubrina (assembly GCA_015471245.1). Taxonomy (NCBI): domain Eukaryota; kingdom Metazoa; phylum Chordata; class Lepidosauria; order Squamata; family Elapidae; genus Laticauda; species Laticauda colubrina. The sequence continues at coordinate 29,491,992 of BLBF01000010.1, read as the reverse complement.
TCCAAAAAACTTCATATTCTGACACACAGCACCTAAACCACCACACACCACACAGTCAACCATCATGCAAAAATTAACCCTACTGTACACAAAAGGGGTGTTGTAAATGACAGCCAGAATCTTCCAGCCTGTACGAATAGCAATAGCCCACAAACCCTCAACCACACTCTTCCAGGAATTATCCAGAACCAAAGATACAGACGGATGAAAGAAACAATGTAATCTACAAAATCAACTGTGACCAGTGCAATCAATTCTACGTTGGACAAACATCATTTCAATTAAAAACCAGGATCCACAAACAGTGGTGGCAGCCAAATGCCACAATCCCCAATCCTTAATCTTGACACCAAACAGCACCAGTTTGATGAGAACAACCCATAAAATAATCAGCCACACTAACCACCCACCACACTCATCTGTCCATCAAAGCCTGGCATTCCACAAGCAATTCCATCAACAGACACATTGACCTACAATCAGCCTATGAACCCCCCAGATCCAAAATAAGTACATAGCCAACCAGAGACAGCACTGACCCTTGACCAAACCATGAAATCCCCTCATCAATGACCCCGACCTGATATAACCTCCCTATCACAAGACCCATCACAATGCCCTCACTCGACACAGCCACCTCTGAAGCCCTCATAAACAGAAGAACACTGACATCCCCGAAACTCTACTGAAGATGTTACCTAGCCTGGTAGCGAAATGTTTGGAAACCAACCCACAAGGTTGGAGAATGGACTTTCACTCTCATCCTATATCCGAGATACAGATATTGCAAATATCCCTTATAATACTCAGGTCATTTGCTGAAAAAAATATATAACCCTGATATACATGTTTACACATCATATTTATTAGACCATGTCAAGAAAAGACATATTTATCTAGCTCAAAGGAACAATTCAGCTTACTAAACCCTTGGGAGAAAACTCCATTGTGGCCCTATCCCTTTGTTCTCCCCTTCAGAAAATTCTACATTGTTTTATAGACATTTAGAGAAGTAGCAAGTTCAAATGTACAAAGAGCATGTCCAGGCATATTACACTCAACAGATCTGTCAATTACAAAGTCAGTCATTAATCCACATTACTCAAAATCTTCCAAGATTACTGCAGCATGAATATATAGTATGTTTTTGACACTGCCTTGATTCAGAGAACACACTAAGCTACAAATGATTGGCTTGGTTTTGGTGAACCTAGCCTTTCTTGGTTATAATCTATGTCTAATGTAGGCATGTCAAACTGGCAGCCTGTGGGCCAGATGCGTCATGTGCAGGCCACGCCCACCCCAGTTCTGCAAAGGCAAAAAAGTCATGACACATCTTGTGATGCAATCAGTTTGACACCCGTGGTCTAATGTGTCATGCAAACCAAGGTTATAGTTTATCCAATAGCTATGGCGAAGCACAATGAATAAACAGGCATAAATTCTAAAAAGCAAGATTAATTAATAAATTATAAAAAGCAAAATTAAGAGCCATGGTGGGCCAGTGGTTAGAATGCAGTACTGCAGGCTACTTCTGCTGACTGCCGGCTGACTACAATTTGGCAGTTTGAGTCACCTGCTCAAGGTTGACTCAGCCTTCCATCCTTCCAAGGTCAGTAAAATGAGGACCCAGATTGTTGGAGGAAATATGCTGACTCTGTAAACAGCTTAGAGAGGGTTGTAAAGCTCTGTGAAGCGATATATATAAGTCTAAGTGCTATTGCTCTTACTGATTTTTGTTCAAATTCTAGGAAAGCTGTAACTTGATCAATAAACACAATCCAGTCTGAAGTGTTTAGATTGAAGACACTGTACTAGAAGATTCCCATTTTCTGCTATTAAAGAAATAGGCATTAAAGTTTAGTATTGTGGAATCAGGTCCTAGCATTTGATAAGAGGTTTCATGACTGACACCTTGCTATATTGAGAAAACTTGGCCAGTGTTGACGGATTTCAAAAAGCTAAAAGATAAAGAGTTCTGATTGGTAACTCCATAGAGTCGATAAAGAAATTCCAGGCTACAAGTGGGAAATCTGTAAACAGGAGAAGGAAATGGCAACGCATGTAACTAGATACTGTGGGAATAATTGAAACCCACTATCCTTAGGATAGTTAAAATAAAAACCATAGTTTCTCATGCCAAATATGTCAGTTGTGTCAACAACCAAAAGACACACAGTTTTCAGTCATGCAAAAAAATCATTTCTAAGCAGGGCTATCATATCTATAGGTAATTGCCTTTCTACAGCTATAACAAGGCATTTAAGGCTGTTTATAGCCATCAGAATATATCCTGTGAAAAGCCATAACTCTGAAGCATCTGATAAATAAAATCTTCTCTAAATCAATTCACAGACCTAAGTCCACAGGAAAAAAGGTAATTTAAGTCAGAATGAAAATATTTATAACCATATGTTGGTTTATATTCTAATCAGTCCAGCTTCACAACAGTGGACCACCTTAAGGATACTAGGTTGCACGCTCTCCAAGTGGGACCATGAGCCAAAAGGTCCTCCCCCAACATACACATTGCATGGACATGTTCATGCAATCACCAAGAATCATGTTTCACTATAGGTTTTTGTTTTTATCAGGACTGAGTCTTAAATTCTCTTTCCCTATCTTCTAAGTCTTTCTCTACAATGGGGAGACAGAAGACCAGGGGTAGGATTCTACAGGTTTGCACCTATTAGCTAGAACCGATTGTTAACATTCTAAGCAGTTCGGAGAACCGGTTGTTAGAAGAAATTACTGACCTAATCCTGTAAGGAAGGCAGGAAGGAAACATTCTGATGTTGCTTACAGAAACTGCCTCTCCATTAACCCTTATTACATTCTTGATAAAACGAGACTTCCTGTCTCTGGAACTTCTCTGGAGGTTTTTTTTTTCCTCCTTTGCTGGTCCTTTGCTTGTGTGGAGTGACCATTCAAAGTGGTCACAATGGCACTGAAAAAAGTGACTTATAAGTTTTTTCACACTTGCGACTGTTGCAGCATCCCCACAGTCATGAGAGGCCAGGCAAGGAGATGCGTGCCTCGATGTGAGTGATGTTGAGTTGGCTACACCCAGTCAGTCACATGACTACCAAGCCATTACCACCAACTAAGCCACGCCCAAAGAACCAGTTGTTTAAAAAATTGAATCTCACCCCTGCAGAAGACACTTCAAATGTATTTTAAGCCTGCAATCCAGTGCAGCGGTTCATCTAAGCAGTGCTTGTTTGTTTGCATTTAAAAGATCTCCACACCTCAATTTCAGGCCCGTTGGCCAAGATCATCCACCTCTCAGGACTCTCTGGAGCCTCACTCCACAGAAAGTATCTAAACCTTCACAGAAGTCTTGTATTTGTGACTTTAAATGCAGCTCCCTGTGGAATTTACCACTTCCTCCCTGGAAGGTAGCCCTGGAAATTCCTGAGACAAGCCCGCTTTTCCTTCTAGAACAGAGGTTTCCAACCTTGGCAACATTAAGCCTGGAGGACTTCAACTCCCAGAATTCCCCCGGCCAGGCCGGGGGAATTCTGGGAGTTGAAGTCCTCCAGGCTTAAAATTGCCACGGTTGGAGACCCCTGTTCTAACATTACCCCGTCCCCAAGGAGCCTGGGCGCCCAATAGCGCCATTGAAGCTCCGACCCCAAAGTACCACCAAGCGTGTCAGGAAAGGACTCGCCCCTCCGGCCGTCGCAGGGGCCACCGTACCCCACCCCCCACCCCCATTTAAGCGGGGCGCCCGCGACCGCCGCCTTCCCCTCTCTCCCCATTCAGGTGGAAGAGGACAGCCGCCGTCCGTGGGCTCCGAGCCCAACCCGGAGAGGCGGAGAAGCGATTCGCAGAGCCTCGTTTGTGGTCGGTTTCAAGGGTAATTAAGGAGAAACGCCCCGTACAAACACACAGCCCACTCAGGCAGTTCGGAAGCGGTTCACCCGGCCGTCAACACGCGGCAGGGATCCCGCCCTTGGCAGCCGCTTCCCGCCGCCCCGAAGGAGCCAGGCAGGACAGCCGCGGCCGGCGGTGGCTTTCCCCTGCCCTCGCTCCCCCAGTCAAGCCAGGTCATTGCCCGCCCACCACCTCTGGCCTCCTGCAGCCACCGCTTAGGCGGAAGGAACCAGCCTGGATCCTCCCGCTCTTTTCGGAGGGGGCACAGCCGCCCGAAGCCCTGTCCCTGCGCCCGCCTCTCCAAACCCTGATCTCCCACCTCCTCGTCTTGCTCTTCCAGCGAGGCATCCGTCTCGGGACGAGGACGGGTGCCCCCGCGGCCATCTCGACCGCCCGGGCTACCCGAGTCGTCTTCCTCTTCCTCGCTCTCCCGCCGGCCGGCCACGCATCCTTCCTTTCCCACCTCGCCTTCCTTCCCGGCGTCAGGGGAGGCCGAAGGTAACGTGGCGGGGGCGCCCGGCGCTTCCACTCCTGGTCCCTGCAGCTCGGAGGTGCCGCCGCGTCGGTGGGGATCCGCCCGCTCGAAACCGCCCCGGCCGGCTGGAGGGGCGGCAGAGCCAGCTTCGCCTTCTTCGGAAAGAGTTTGGGAGTCTGACGACGAGGGGGACGAAGAGCTGGAGCTGGAAGAAGAGGGCGAGAGTCGCTGGCCTCCCTCCTCTCTCCGCTCAACCTCCTCCTTTTCCACCGCGGAAACTTTCTTGCCCATCGCCGCCCCTCGAAGTGCGGGGGAAAGACCGCCACCGCCTTGGGTGGGTTCGGAGGAGAAAGTCAGCCGCCCGCCTCCGCCGGCGGCATCAACACCGGAGGCATCCTCCGCCGGAAAGGAAAAAACGCCAACAGAGCCGCCGCCGCGCCCCGCTATACCGGGACGTCGCCCGGTGGCAGCGACATCCCACCTCGGCCACCTTTCGTCAAGCGCCAGCGGCTTGGAAACTCTGCGCGGGCTGCCGGAGAGCTCTCGGCGCGCAACCGAGTCCTCAGACAGCCCGGGAAGCGTCTCTTGCTTTCCGCGGACCCCGCCTCCTGGCAATAGGCGAGGTAGATGGGCTGTCCACGCAGCCAATGGCGAAGGCGGCGGCGATGATGATGGGCGGGCTTGCTAAGGGGCGGGGAGGGGAGGGGGGGGGGAGGTAATCCCGAGCACGGTGAGCGGGAAGCAAGCAGGTAACAGGAGCACGAAGCGGTAGTCGCAGCAGTCGCCGGCAAGGGGGAAGGCGCGGGAGGGCTCCTGAGCGCCCTGAAGTCGGAGCACGGCCCTGTTGTTGGTCGTAGGAAAGCTGGGACTTCTGAACGTGCTGCCCGGATAGTCGATGGTTAGGCTCCTTGGATATCCAAGGGTCCGAAGCCTCCAAAACCACACCTGGGAATCCCAGGTAGGAGGCTTAGACTGTGAAGTCGTCCATAACACGCCGCTTGAATGCTCTTATTGAAAAAGCTGCAGAGCGCAACAGCGAACTGCGTTTATTCAGGTGTCCCATTTCCTGTGGATTTAACAAAGTGCATTCCGGAGTGGGACGACAGCTTCATCAAGCAATTTTATTTTTATTTTTATTTTTGCAAACCTGTCACAGCATCATCCTCCCCAATCCTCCACAAACAGCATAGTCAGTCATTCTGGACAATTTTACAGTTAATCGATACGTGTGGATTTTTTGGCTACCATGTAAGCCTAAACCTTGTACCAAACTCACTCTTCGACTTCTGCCAAATGCCAGGGTTTCTCAGTCGTGGCAGCATTAAGGTGTGTCGCCAGATAACAATGGCATTCAGCATCCTTGTCATCACTGGAGCTCAATGGAACTTATGGCAGAATTTCCCATTATATAACTAGACAAAATCCCAAGCATATGTCAGAAACCAAGTGGATCATGTTCCTGTCTCAGGGACTCTTTGTTATTGGCATATTAGGGATGCTCTCACAAATGGCTGTGTTGGAATCCGTTTACATACTTGATATGAAGCATAGTTGACCAAAATCCTTGATCCTGTCTTTAAAAGCTGCTCTCCAATACCCCCATTCTGTTCTTTTCCTAGGTACATGGACACACTTCCAAACGAAGAATGCTGAAATCAATAGTTTCTCTATCTTTTAAAAAAAATCAGAATCACTATTGCATATCCAATAAAGTCCAGCCCCTTTGAAATCTTCCTGGGAAAGAGAGATATAATCAAAGTGTTATTCTTACCAGCTCTGATCATGAAGAATCTGGATCCCTGGTCTTCTCATATCAAGCTATTGGATTTTAATCTCTCAATTTTACCTAACATTTTATATATTTATACACTGCTATCATGTCTCCTTTTAGTTTTCTTTTCACAATCCAGGGATATTCAACTCTTTTTTACTGATACTTCTTTCTAAACCCCTTAATATTCTAACAGTTGTATGAATCTGGTCCTGCTAATGTTTTTATTCGGCCAAAAAAATTATAATAGTTTTTAGAATGAGAATGTAAGTTAGTTAAAAAAAAAATTCAGGAATTAGAATGTAGCATATAGATTTCATCCAGAGTTCTCTAAGTCATATATCACAATTGAGGTCTTCCAGAAATCAATTTTGGGGTAATAGGAACAGAGCAAATACAATATGTTTCAGAGGCTATGGAGAGGATCAGAAAAACTGAGAATGAGAAATTAATACAATGGTGATAATTCATCATCATAATTTGAAAATTTCCCTTCAAGTTCCAAAATTACTGTCAATAGCTATGGCTTCACATTTTTATCAACTCAGGTAAAGACCTAGCTTTATAGTTGTCCAACATGTAAACTTGATCAGTGCTTAGCCATGGTTAATGCTTTCATCTTGTGACTTCATTTGTTCTGTAAATGCAGCCCTTTTGATTGATTTATACTTTGAAATATTGCATAAATTCAGAAAATAGTTTACTAACTGAGATGTGTTAATACACCTATGAGAATGAAGACTTGGTGTCCTTTCCAGGTGATCATTTTGAAAGTAGTATATCAAAAAGTTTAGACAGGCTCCCTTAACATTTTTCATCAAAGAAGCACTAACATTTCAAATGGACTATACTTGCCTTGGTTTTAAGAAACCTCATTCCTTTATAATGATTATAATGCTCAAAATGACATGTTTCACTATATTTATTTGTGGTAGTTTTATTTACTTTTTTATTCAGCAGAAACTAGTATTAAAAAGAGAAGCTAGAATCAACATATAACATATTTCTCAGTGAGAAAGCACATGTAATTGTAATTTCTGTTTAAAGGGCTTTGATAGGTCAAGTAACTGAGACTTCTGTCACTGCCAGTCAGAATAAACACACTGATCTATATGGACACAATGTCTAAATTGACCTAAGGATGCTTCTTAGGTTTCTAAAATTGGAATTAAAATAGTTATTCTGTTAAAAACTACTTTGTTACATTATATAAACATCAAGTATTTTGTGAAGTTTATTGCAGTCATTTAGTTTAACTGGCCCAAGGAAAGATTGTTATTGTGTTTGTTTGTTTTTTGTTCCCTATTTGTCCTTTTAGCTCAGGGATGTCAAATTCCAGCCCGCAGGCTGGATGCGTCACGCACTGGCCATGCCCATGGCCAGGAATGTCATGCTTAGCGAAGGGAAGGAAAGTCGTGATACATCACATGACGCCACCGTGATGACGTGAGTTTGACACCCGTTTTAGCTTCAGCAAGCATTCTTCAGCAGTGAAATATTGTACAGCTCTCCATTAGCAATCTGAGTTTACAAGTAATAAACAAAATGCACTTTTGAATCAACATTCTGTTTTACCACTGACTACACCAGAGTTTGGAATCAAGCTAATTGTACAGTACTGTGATCAAAAGTAAATCCTACTGAATTTAAAAGGCTGTGTACCCAGGTGGGTACAGCATCTCAAAGTTACAGCATCCATTAACCTTGTGTCTCAACCATAAAGAGATAGTAGAAAAAGGAAAATAGCCAAACCATTCAAAAATAAATAAATAAATGCTTCAGTTGTAAATTCCAAGATGATGTTTGGATGCCTATATTGCATAAGAACATTGCTTAAACCTGGTTTATTAAATAAACCACAATAGACTGTTTTGAACAATATATTAGTTCATAAATTATTATTTAAACCATGCATAACCACATATTAGCAGTAAACATTAATATAAGCCAAGCAAAAAATTGTGTTATCCCAATCAATGTCTCTGTAATTTTAAAATGTTTTAGGAACATTCATTCTGTATCTTTCTTTAGTGTAATAAAAGGAACAATGATAGGAATCCATGAATATTACACTTTTTCTAATATGCAGCAAGTGATAAACTATCATAATGCTGTTCAATCTGGATATTATTTGAACAAAAATGTATAATAAATTATAGCAGTTATATTTTGCTTAGAAAAATATTAAATAGCAATAGCACTTAGACTTATATAGTGCTTTTAATGCTTTTTACAGCCCACTCTAAGTGGTTTACAGAGTCAGCCTATTGGCCCCAACAATTTGGATCTTCATTTTACCCACCTTGGAAGGATGGAAGGCTGAATCAACCTTGAGCCTGGTGGGATTTGAACTGCCAAATTGCAATCAGCTGGCACTCAGCAGAAGTAGCCAGTACTGCATTTTAACCACTTTGCCACAGAAGCTCTTAAAAGAGGGAGATACAGTGATATTTTACATATTGAAAGTCTGCCACCCCAGAAATTTAAATTAAAGTTTTGTCTTATGTTACTGTTACTGTGGCCAATTAATATACATTAAAGTGGTTTAGATTCTGAACTGTTAATGATACTAAAATTTCAGGTACTCATGATGGGCAAGGCATTCTATGTTTATGCAGATATAAGACCTGCTATATTGAATATGGTTACTCTCAGACAACGGCACAACTTCACTTGTATCACCAATTTTCTGCCTCTTTGTGAAGTCTGGAATCCTGAAGGCATAATGAGATGTAAATCTTACTTATGACTTTTTAGGTAAAACTTGGCACTTAGCTCACACTGTACAAGAGGAAGTCCTCAACCTACAACCACAATTGAGCCCAAAATTTCTGTTGTTCAGTGAGATAAGTGAGTTTTCCTCCATTTTATGATCTTTCCTGCCACAGTTGTTAAGTGAATCCTGAAGCTGATAAATTAATGACCAATTTGTTAAATGAATCTGGCTTCTTCATTGACTTTGCTTGTCAGAAAGTTACAAAAGGTGATCACATGACCTTGGGACCCAGCACCGGTCTACAAGTATGAGTCAATTGCCAAGCATTTTAATTTTGATCATGTGAGCATGGAGATACTGCAGCAGTTGTAAGTGTGAAAAGCAGTCATAAGTCACATTTTTCAATGCTGTTGTAACTTTGAATGTTCACTAAATGAACTGTTATAAGTCAAAGACTACCTGTACTGACTTCACAGCAATCTCCTCTGAGCTGATTATCATAGTACCATGTTTCTCCAACAATATGGCCTCCCCAATAGGAAGTCCCAACATGTTTTATAGGCATAAAATCAAATTAAACCCCTCTCCCCAAATTAAGGCCAATATTAAACATGCGAAATGGGGGGGAAATGGCGGGGAGGGGCTTGCTGTTAGGAAGTACTTTTGTTGCATACCCGGATATGGTGCTGCCTGCGTTGACTTTGGTGTTCGTATCAGGAGACCTTCCGCCACCGTTGCTTTCCCTTCTCCCTGTGCTGCCGCGGCGTTTAGAGTAACGCCATGGCATTTGGCGCAGCCACGCAGGATTTGGCACAGCCACACATAGCCAGCCAGGGCTCTTCCCTGCAACCAAAGCCCAGTGGAGATACTCGGCTTCAGCCGCTCCAGTTGCCGCTTTCCCTTTGCCTTCGAAGGAAAAGCCAATTCTTTTTAAAATGATGCCCTACTACCAGTACAACAAAGCCTCCCCTGCCCGAGAGGGCAGCCCATCCCCACGTCGGGAGGCAAATCTTCTGGGCTGCAGCACAAGATTGGCCCATCCTGGGAGAAGTGCCCGGCCACCATCCCTGCCTGGCATCGGGCAGAGTTCGAAGAGTTTCGCCTGGGGTGCCTAGCGCAGCTGACAGGTGAACCCTCCTATCTGGCGGCGGAGCTCTCATCAAGGCAGTGAGCACCTTACTGTCGGGCCCTCCACTCATCCTGCCAGAGCCGTGCCAGAGCCGTGCCAGAGCCGTGCCAGAGCCGTGCAGGCTGGGCAGAGCCAGGAAAGTGAGCCGCGGGTGTGCGTCCACCTACCAAGCAAAAGAGCCAGGCCTCCCTGAGCTTGGCTTCCTTCCCAAGCCCCTCCAGCCCGAACCTGAAGGGGCTACCAGGAGATGCTGCCTGAGGCAGTGATAGTGCCCACCCATTCAGGGAGAGGGAGGTGAGGCGACAGCAGCACTGCTTCCCTGGCCGGCAGGTGTAGCAGAGAAAAACTGAAGCCTCCCATCCTTTCCACCCCTCACCCAGACCGTCTCCGTCCCCACGCATCTCCAAATGCACTGGCAACTCCAAATGCTGCAGCGGCACGGGCATTGGGCAGAGGCGCTCACTCGGCAGGGGTTAACTCAGAGGAGGATGCAGCACAGGCCATCGCCTTGTCTCCCTGTCCATGGATCAGTAAGCACTATCGCTGTTTCGGGCAGCCTCTCCTGATAGCCCCTTCGGGTTTGGGCTGGAGGGATTTGGGAAGGAAGCCAAACTCAGGTCAGCCCAGCTCTTTTGCTTGGCAGGCAGGCACGCACCCGCGGCTCGCTTTCCTGGCTCTGCCCATCCCGCATGGCTCTGGCATAGCCCTGGCGGGATGAGCTGAGGGCCCGGAGGGGAATTGCTCACTGCTTTGATGAGAGCTCCACCACCAGGCAGGAGGGTCCACCTGTCAGCTGCTCTGGGTGCCCTAGTCGAAACTCTTCACGCTCTGCCTGGTGCCAGGCAGGGATGGCGGCTGGGCACTTCTCCCGAGGTGGGCCGATCCTGCTTGCAGCCCTGAGAGATTTGCCTCCCCACGTGGAGTTGAGATGCCCTCTTGGGCAATGGGAGGCTTTGTCATACCAGTAGTAGGGCATCGTTTTTAAAAGAATTGGCTTTGCCTTCGAAGGCGAAGGAAAGGCGGCGACAGGAGCGCCTGAAGCCGAATGTCACCACCGGGCTCCAGTAGCAGGGAGGAGCCATGGCTGGCCTTGCATGGCTTCGCCAAACGCTGCCGTGGCATTGCTCTAAGTGCCATGGCAGCACGGGGAGAAGGGAAAGCAACAGTGGCAGAAGGTCTCCTGATATGCAGTACCCCCACCAATGCCGAGGTCAACATCCAAGCCATCGCCACTCACCCAAGGATGCAAGGAGGGGGAATTATGTCACCCTGGGCCTAGCCGTTTTTGGGGGGGTCAAAAAAAAAATAAGGCCCAGCCTTATTTTGTGAGAAACACGGTATATATAAAAATAGTATTGAAAGGTTTGAAGTTCATATACTCCTTTCCAAAATAACTCGCCTATTGTTTACAGCAGTGTTTTTCAAACTGGGCAACTTTAAAATCCATCTCCCAGAAAGAGTTTACAGTTTTTGATAGCAATATTGATAAGTGTTTGAGAGGTAGAAGCAAAAATTAAAATAACATCTCAGTGTTGAATTATTATTGCTAAAGAATGGACCAAAAGTAGAGATCAAATATGAACAATGAAGGTTCTAACAATATTACCCTAATTTGTCAAGGTTATCTTCTACAATTAAATATATTTTTATATTAAATCTTTTTTTATTTCAATTTCTCTTTTGCTTCATTTCTAGGCAAATTATCCCATCCATAGATTGTTCAAGCTTTTATTATCTAATAATATATATATATATATATATATATATATATATATATATATATATATA
>BLBF01000010.1:29465029-29480227 GCA_015471245.1 Laticauda colubrina | reverse complement strand
TATATATATATATATATATATATATATATATATATATATATATATATTATATCTAATACTATATACTAATATATACTAATTATATATTATATTATAATTAATTATATATACTAATATTTTCTGCAAATAAAATTGAAATAAGTTCACACCTGGTAAAAGCCAAGTTGTAAAACACATTTGATATATAATTTTTCTATCAGTAATTTTGGAATTGCTCTCAAGTGAGGCACAATGAAAATCAAAATAGGAAAGTACAAATTTAAATTATTAAAATTACACCATAATACAGGCATTTTACAGTTAACTTAAAAAGCTAGTTGGAAATATTTTCTAAAACCAAAAATGAGGGCCAAATAAAACCCTAAAGGTAAAGGTTCCCCTCGCACATACATGCCAATTGTTTCCAGCTCTTGGGGCAATGCTCATCTCCATTACAAAGCCGAAGAACCCGTGCTGTCCAAAGACATCTCAGTGGTCATGTGGCCGGCATGACTAAATGCCAAAGGCGCATGAAATGCTATTATCTTCCTACCAAAGTGGTCCCTATTTTTCTACTTGCATTTTTACATGCTTTCAAATTGCTAGGTTGGCAGAAGCTGGGACAAGTAACAGGAGCTCACTCCATTATGCAGCGCTAGGGATTCAAACAGCCAAATTGCCGACCTTTCTGATCGACAAGCTCAGGGTCTTAGCTACTGAGCTACTATGTCCCATTTAAATGAAACCCTAAAGCAAATTGAAAACATGGGGAAAGGTCGGCAATTATCCAACTTACCCCACTTTCCTAGAGTATGAGACCTCCCATCTCACTTCGCACTCTGAGATCTATTTGCATCATGGCATTGCACGTATGTTATGTGGCAATTGCCTTGCATTGGCCCAATGCTACTTATCTTGACATAAGTGCTAGGTCCTGTGGACATTTCTGCTCTCATTCCCTTTGAAAAGAGCATCTGACAGAATCTGACAGTATTTTTATCTTTATCTGCATTTCCACTAGAAATTCAAAGCTGTCAACTTGGATTTGTTAGAAACAATATATTTTACTCTGTACTGAAAGAGAATACTGAAATAGTTATAAATTAGTCCTGGCTGAATAGAGATTTCAAATTTCAGTTCAATTTCAAAATCCAGCAGTAACTATAAAAACACCCAGGAGTAGCCTGAAGTGTATATTCCCTAAGTCAGAATGAATTTTCAACTTTTTCCATCTTCTGTTGTCTTTTCTGTTGTCCATTGTGCATCATTTTTTCCTCCCATAGCTGGTTGTTTCTGACTTCTATAGTTGACCCTAGGGAAATATTTGCTATCGCAAAAAGGATTTACATTTACAGTATTGTCTACAACTGATTTCGTGACAAAATTTTAAAATGCAAAAACAAGCCATGTTTAATTTGTCAGGACTATCAAAATTAATAATGAAAAATTATTGTATGTTACAGTAATATGATTGTAATATGATTTTGGTATGTGATTGAACAGGAAGTAAATTATGGTCAGTTATATGTCAATGATAATTAGAGTAATTACACATATTTATAATTTAGTTGCATAATTAATCTGAGATAAATTACTTTGAGGCATATATGAAAATAAAATCATTTTGTAAGTTTACTAATCCTTAAGCCCCTGTCACACTGCACCAACGAATGGAAAGAGGATGTAAAACGGAGAAAAACACTTGCCATCCGTTGGTTAACGTGATGCTTCCGTTCTGTACTCACTGCCTCCGTTTTGCTTCCTCTCTATACGTCCAGCATCCCTCTATTGACATTTCATCCGCTCAAAAAGTTTTGAGCTGCTGAAAACTTTCCGAGCGGAAAATGTATCCAACGCGTCCGTTCTGCATCCGCTAGGCATACGGGGGACATCCGTTCTGCATCCGTCGTCATCCGTTACACGTCCACTACATCCGCTGTGCATCCGCTTCATCCGCTCGGCGTCCGCTCTGCATCCACTGTATCCGTTCCGCGTCCGCTTTGCTGCGGTCGCCCAGAAACCTTGCGGATGTGCCATCCGCTCCCATCCGCTTCCATCCTCTAGGCTTCCGTGGAACATCTGCTTTCCATCCGCCCTGCGTCCTCCCCCCGTCCGTTCCTTTCCGTGTTATCCGCTCTGGTTATGCAAATTTGGGGCACTTTTGAGAGCAGATAACAACAGATGGAACATTTTTCTCGTCCGCTGTGTCCTTTTTACTAATGTTTTGCATCCGTCGGCCAGTGTGACAGGGCCTTTAACTGAAAGGACTATCACATAAAATTGCTTAAGCAGAATTAAAACATTGATCTACTTTCCCTAACTTTTCATCTAGACTACTCATTTCTAGACTATAACTTTAAGAAAGTTTCAGAAAATGGAATGATTGCCCATTCTTGTTTTAAAATGATTCTAAGCAGTGGTGCATTTCAAAAAAGTTCACCATCGGTGTGGTGGGTGTGGCTTGGTGGGTATGCTTTGCATGCGTGCACACACTTTGCATGTACACACCAAACAAACACTTTGTGCAGGCACAAAGGCTTTCTGACTTACTTCCTGCAATCCTGCACTCTCCCTATTGCTTCAGCAGCTGATGCACGGCAATGTGCTGTGCCGCGCAAAGCAGCTGCTCTTCAAAAGCAGGGAATAAAGGTCAGTATTGTTGGGTGGGCCAACAACAAGTTTTGTTGGGTGGGCCAACAACAAAACATGCTCTTTGGCACTACTGATACACCAGAACCAGGCTGAACCGGTAGAATACCACCACTAATTCGAAGTAACAAACATAACAAAATGCCACAGCCTGAGAGCATTGAAACTTTTAGAAAGACATCAGAGGTGCTTCATATAAAGCATGAAGCTCTCAAGTCTATAAAGTCATAAATGATGGTCATCCCCAGCCATAATTAACATTTGGCCTTCCAAGTACCACTGTAGAACCAGGAAAGGAATTCATAAATCTGTGGCTTCATGTGTTCTTCAACTAACAAGACAATCTGGCCTGTTAAATCAGATATATAATTCAACTAAAACCCACACTGGGCTGATATACATTGTAAGCCTGGATTGTTTGCTGTCTATATTTGGCACAATGGCTTTCTTTTTTCGTCTAGGTGTCAGTGTTTTGAGATAAGCCAGGTCAAAGACAGTATAGGACTAGCTATCTAAAGGGCCTGTCACATAGGCCGACGGACGCAAAAAGTATGTAAAAAGGACATAGCGGAAGAGAAAATGTTCCATCTGTTGTTATCCGCTCTCAAAAGTGCCCCAAATTTGCATAAACAGAGCGGACAACAACAGAAAGGAACGGACGGGGGAAGGACATAGCCAGGATGTAAAGCGGATGTTCCACAGAAGCCTAGCGGATGGAAGCAGATGGAAGCGGATGGCATATCCGCAGGGCTTCCGGGGGAGCACAGCAAAGTGGATGCGCAGCGAAAGGAACGGATGCAGAGCGGATGCCTAGCGGATGAAGCAGATGCATCACAGACACCTAGCGGATGCCTAGCGGATGCAAAGTATTCACTGTGCATGCGGGGAAGATGCATTGTGTCAGCCCCATGTATATAAAAGGATGCAGCTCACAAGCAGGTCATCATTCAGAGGAAAGACCTGCTGCCAGACACATCTCCAGCCAACAACCATGGGGAATAAGAGGAAACCTGTGCCATCTTCTGCCAGCCCTGGCAAGAAGGACAGAGCCACCATCCCACCCCCTGGCCCTGACTCTGCTTCTGCTGGGGCTTCTGCTGCTCGGGCTGACTCTGCTGGTGCTGGTGCTTCTGCTGGTGCTTACTCTGCTGGCACTGCTCCTGGTGCTGGTGCTTCTGCTGGTGCTTACTCTGCTGGTGCTGCTCCTGGTGCTGCTGGTCCTGCTGGTGCTCCTGGTGCTGCTGGTCCTGCTTTTACTGCTGCTGCTGTTGTTGTTGCTGATGATGATGGTGGTGGTGTGGTGGTCGTGGTGTGGAGGAGCAGCCCTTAGAACCTCAAGGCCCCTCTGATGAGGGCCCAGAAGGCCCTGCCAGAGGGAGGAAGAGGCATACGTGAGATAGGGAGAGGAGGCAATACTCCATAGAAGAGGAACATGAGGATGAGGTGCTCAAATGGCTGAGGGAGAATGAGTACCTATGGCGGAAGGGACACAGGCTCTATCGAGACACCAAGAGGAAGCAGGCGGCTTGGAGAGAGAAGGCGGAGAGCCTGGGCTACACTTCGGATGTCCTCCTGGGGTGGTGGAAGCACATGCACACCTAGTACGGGAAGCTGCACCTCAAGAAGTCTGGCCAGGCCGCGGTCAAGCTCATAGACCGGGAGACCTACGTGATGGCCAAGTGCAGCTTCTTGGAGGGTGAGATCCACCACCGAGGAGCAGCCCCTCTGTCTACCCTGTCTTCTCAGGCAGCCCACAGAGAGCCAGTCCTCTTCTGCCCAAGAGTCAGCTCCTGTGTCCAGGCAGGTATCTGTGGAGCGCCCCATGATGGAGACCCCCCCGACAGCTGCACTCCCCATGCCGGAGCACATGGAGGACCCCTGACGCAGTTGGAGCAAGAAGAGGCCGCTGCCACCAGAGACCAACCCACCCCCACCCCCAGCTCCACCTCCACAGAAAGCAGGCAGAGAGGCAGACCGGAGGGACAGAGCCACACTGTCCTCTTGGAGATCAGGGACACCATCAAGAGCAGCGTAGATCTCCTCTGTCAGCTGGTACACTTCGACATACCATCCTCTAACAGAAAGCCCTTCCTCACCTATGTGAACCAGACCCTCATGGAAATGCCCGAAGCCCAGTACCAGGTGATCAAGGAGAGGATCACAGGTCTTCTGCAACACCCTCCAGGCCCAGCTGAACCTGCTCTGACCCAGTTCAGGTCTGCTCCTCCACCCCAGGTGATGTCACAGCCCTTCCAAGGGTTTCAGCAGCCCCTCACCTACCAAGGCTACGGCTACCAGGAGTTCAAGCAGCACAGGCAGCCCTTCCCAGTCCAGGCACAGGTACATCGCACACCACAGGTGCCACCAATGCCACCGATACCACCGATGCCACAGACGCCACAGATGCCATCAACGCCACAGATGCCACCAACGCCTCACCTCGCTCACCTAGAGACCAGACAGCCCCACTACACTCCTCCTTCCTCCACCCCACAGCCAAGCCCGGCCTCAGAACACCTGTCATCAGTCTTGGGACTGTCATCCCATGTCATGGAGGAAGGGCCACTCAACATCACGGGACTGAGCCAGCTCTCCGAGAGCTTCCTGCACACACCATCCCCTGTTGTCCTCTCGGGGCCAGGCACCCCAATGGTGCCTCAGACCAGCACTCCAGCCACTGCCACCTCCACAGCACCTGGACCCTTCACCCCTGAGACCATGGGCATGCCTCAGAGTGACTGAGAAGAGTGCCAGAGACTGGGTTGCTACCTGTTGACTTTATCTTTGCTTGGGACACTTTACTTCGGTCATTTTGCTTTTATAGTTTCTTATTAATAAAGTTTATCTTTGCTTCACACACTTGGTTCAGTTCTTTTACTAAATAAAGTCTTGGTGGAAACTTTTAGAAATGGTTTAAGCCTTTGCATGCTTGTGGGATGGGTAAGGATAGCTGTGGGATGGGCAGGGATACCTGTGGGATGGGTTAGGATAGCAGTGGGATGGATAAACCTCCAGTACAAGCATAGTGGGACTGTATGGTCCACCCTCCCAGGTGCCACACCTATGGCCCTTGATTTTCAATAACAATGTAATCATTCATCAACACATTTCAACATAAACACAACTCTTTATTAAATGCCCTGTTCATTGTAGGGCCACTCAACATACATGGCACAATCTCATCAGTGTGATGAGACAGGCTGAAGGAAGCATCCATTAAGCATCTACCATCCTGTCTTGCCACTCCACTGCTCCAGGGGAGTTGCACCAGTGTTTCAGGAAGTTGCACTGCTTCTTCCCTTCACGTGAAGCTCTGTTGGGGCCTTGCACATCCACAGCATCTATCAGGTTTTGCCCTTGCCTCCATTCACCAGGCTCCATGTCCCCATTGCCTTGTTGGTGGTCCACGAGCCTGTTCTGCAACACTGGGTAGCGGGTGCACATGAGATTGTGCAGGATGCAGCAAGCTTCCACGATGTTCCTCACAGTCTCTGGGCGATGCTGCATGGTGGTGAGAAGTACCTGGAACCTGTTGGCCAGGATGCCAAAGGCGTTCTCCACCACCTGCCTTGCCCTAGACAGCCTGTAGTTGAAGATCCTCTCTTCACGGGTAAGGCATCTGGAAGTGTAGGGCTTCATGAGGTAGGTTCTGAGGGAGAAGGCGTCATCCCCCATGACGAAGTAGGGCACATTTTGTGTGTCGTTGGGCAGTGGGTCTGGATCTGGGAAGCCCATGATGAGGTTGCATTCCAGCCCCTCCTTGAGATGACTGGCATTGTATACCTGGGCATCTGAAGATGACCCGTTGCCTGAAGCATCGATGTACATGAACTTGTAGTCAGCATCGACCATGGCGAAGAGGATGATGCTGAAGAAGCCCTTGTAGTTGTGATAAGTGGACCCTGAGTTGGCTGGAGCTTTGCAGGCCACATGCTTGCCATCTATGGCTCCAACGGTGTGGAGGAAGTTCCACTTCTGATACCACTGCTCTGCAACTTTCTTCCAGCCTTCTTCAGTGGAGGGGCACTGGAGGAGCTCCTCCAGGTATTCTTTGATGATAGCCTGCACCACTTCTCTGACCACAATGCTGATGGTGTTGTGTGGCACCCTCCAGGCATACTGCATGCTCCTGTACATGGTCCCTGAGGCCAGGTGGTGCAGAGTCAGTGCCACCTTCAGCCCAGGGTCCAGACTGGGCCGGAAGTTGGTGTTTGCCTTGGTCAACCTGGGTCTCAGCCGCTTCACAACTTCATCAAACATGGCTGGCAGCATCCTCATGAAGTTCTGGAATGCACGAGAGTCTTTGTTCCTCAGCTCCACCATCAGCTTGTCATACAGTCCGTACTCCGCTCTTCTCGCGATCCATCTTCGGACCCAGACACTTCTTGGATGCCTCCTTTTCTTCATGTAGAACAGGTGAAAGAACCTGTAAAGGGCTTCTCACTGTTGTAGAATGATGGCGGCTACCAAAAGGAGTGTGTGATGATCCATGGTGGAGATGACTAGATGCTGTGGAAGAGCAAGAGCAAGATAAAGGCTGAAGAGGTGTGCACCACAGGGCTGCTGGACTGAAAGTGAGATCCAGGTGATTTCTCCCCCTTTTTATAGGAAATATAGGTTTTCCACTGGGTGTCCTTTTGCATCCTCTCGACATCCTGCAGACATCCTAAATATCTGAGATACGTCCCCTATACGAACGTTTTTTCCGTTTTAATGCTTTGTATGCGAGCTGCATCCGCTTTCATCCTTTCTACGTCCATGCTACTAACGCTGCGTGTCCGTTCTGCGTCTGTTTCGCTTCCTCCCTGTGTCCGTTTTCTGCTGGAGTGGATGCGAGTTGCGCGGATGCGCAGCGGATGCCTAGCGGATATAGCGGACGCATAACGGATGACTATGGACGTATAATGGATGTTCGCCGTATGCATCGCAGATATAGAATAGACGCATTGGATACTTTATCCACTCAAAAAGTTTTGTGCAGCTCAAAACTTTTTCAGCGGATGAAATCTCAGTAGACGGATGCTGGACGGATAGAGAGGATGAAAAACGGACGCAGTGAGTACAAAACGGATGCATCGTGTTAACCAACAGATGGCAAGTGTTTCTGTCCATTTACATCCTCTTTCCATCCGTTGGTGCTGTGTGACATGGGCTTAAAGGACTATTGAAACTAATCATTATGGGGTATCGCAACAGTTCCTCACATTTTCTTCATGCCAGGACTGAAAGTTGTTTACTTATACAGGTAGCCCATGCTTATCAACAGTAACTGGAACCAAGAACATCATTGCAAAGTGATGCAGTCATAAGGTCTAATGTCACATGACTGCATTAATTTACAATGGCATTTCAGGCAATCCCATTTTCTGCAAAGTGAATCCTGCATGGGTGCAATGTTCTGTGGTCATGGGATCATCATTGGCAACCTCTTGCCAGCTTCCCTGTTCACTTTGCTTGTGGAGAGCCAGCAATGAAGGTTGACAATGGTCATTGTGTGACTAAGGGGATGCTGCAATGATATAATTGCAACCCAGTTGCTAAACACACAAATTAAGATTACATGACTGCAGGAAGGCTGTGACAGCCACACCTACAATGATTCTTTCTAAGTATCCCTTGTTCAGCACTTCATAAGTTGGAACAGTCATGATCAAGTGGGTGTTCAATGAGGACTACTTTTATTTCTTTCATTCCTTTCTTAATTATTCCAAGCTCCTCTGTACCAAATGAAAATTTAGTATGAAATTAACTGAATAATTAATTTGTGGTTACTTTGAATGGCAATTCTGATCATATAAACATGATATAAGAAACCAGGCTTATACTTAGGGAGATGGGTTGATAGCATATTTTAAGAGCTCTCAGGTTTTAATTTGCACAACTGTGATCTATCTCTGTCTCTATAATTTGAGTTGTCTTAATAGGTCCTTATTAGAATAAAACTTAATTTCCAGCTTCCGCACATGGAGGTGGAAAGGCTGAGTAATAATGTTTTTTTAGAAAAGGTGAGAAGGTGAGAGACAAACAGTGAGATAACATGAATGCAGTCTAAAGAGAAACCAGAATTAGAAATAAGACTCTGCAGGACTAGACAATAGGCCCAGGAACAGTTTTTGAATTACAGTTTACACAATTAGCAGTGTTCCGTCCGGAAAAACGCGAGGTAGACCAGGTTCCAACAAACAGAGTCTTTATTAAAGCAAGCAACAGTAACGGAACAGTCTGGCTGAAACCGCGGCAGCCTTTTTATACAGGCTTGCCTGCCGGCTTGTAGCCAATGGCAGCTATTTGACTTTGCCGCCTTTCAGCGGCTCTTTTGGATTGGTTCTTAATGAACCAATCCAACACTGGCCTTTCTGGCCAATCAGATTACGTTATTTGGAGCATACCACTCTATACAGAACCAGCAGTGACACATATTTGCCCCTTTAAACATAGCCAAACTGGCTTGGGAAATTCAGGTGTTTCCTTTGTCCATTTTTGATGCCATACCTCACCTGGAGTTCAGGGCTGAGAAAGCTTTGAAAAAAAGCCTTCATATTTTATCTGGTTTCATCATTGAAGGAATCACCATAGTGCCAATCAGTTCCAAATACTTTTTTAAAAGCAATAAAAATAATACATATCATCCCTCCATTTTAATTCTCCAATATTTGCACTCATGTTATATAAACATTTCATTAGGAAACTCAGTAGGAAAAGGTTCATTAAAACAATTTTGATTTTCAGTGGAGCTCAGCAAGATAAGAGGAAAGCAGGAAGCAACGTGTTTGGTATGTGAAATGCTACACATCTTTCACACATATTGCTATTAGTTTTTTCAAAAATTCAGATTTGTTTTCACTTTTACTGTTCAACTTAAGGTCCTTTGCCTAGTTATCTCTTCAATGAAATGTTTTATAGACTATAATGGTACATGACAAATATGTAACACAGGTTTTCTGTAATTTTGCATTTAGATCACACATGTAAAACAGAAAAACATTGAAAATTAGCCATGTAGCAAATTAATCCTCTGTTTGAAATCTGATGAAAGCAAAATGAAGGGAAATAAGTTTGTATTAGAAAGTACAAGGAAAGTTCAAGGAAAATGAAGTTGTCTACTACATAGCAAGGAGAAGCAAACAGCAAAACATATGTTGTAATGTCACAACACAAACCATATGACTAACATACTTGCATCATATGTTGGGACATAAGTAGAAATGGTCATTGTTTACATTATAACATTATTATGCAGGTTTTGTCATTTTTCTGTCATTACAGATTGCACTGGATGTCTACAAAGAAAAGCAGTGGACAACTAAATTGCTAATGCAAACAAATATATATTTTGTTAAAATTTTACATTATCTGAATCAATATTTTGTCACTTTCTTAGAAATCCCAAGCATTTGTATTAGCCATCATTAGCTCTTTAGAGATCCAGGAAACATAGCATAGCCTGATTTTAAATAATGATAAAACATAACATAACTGCTTTTGGCTTAGTGTAACATATGGTGAATTGATCTCTGATGGCTCAGCATGATGTGTGAACTGGCTACAAAGTAATGAACTATGTTTTTAAAAAATCCCAATTATATATGAATACTATGGTTTTACTGACCATATATAGTTTTTGGATCGAGATGCATATCTGTTTTCTTAGATTTAATATGAAATTAATATTCTCCTTCGTACTACATTGCCCAATATGACATTAATATTGCCCAATTGCCTAATATAAATTAATATTCTCCTTGGTAGTACATTCCCCAATAAAAATATCTGGAACTGACATAGAAGCCTCATAGTACAACAATAAAAGATAGCAAGTTTAGCCAAATATGGCTTCCTAGACTCATGACTCGACATGCATACTTTCCAATGATACAGACCAAAATAGGAAGATAATTTTATTATAATTTATTCAGGACATTCTGCCTAAAAAAGATTTATCTCATTCAAAGTGGGAACCTCGGGATCTAGCTTTCAGTTCCTTTTATAGTTAACACATCGAAGGAAATTACAAGAGAAAAGTTGATTGGACAGGACAAAAGTAATCCTTCCTTTGCACAGAAAATCAGTTACATGGAGCTAAACATATTATATGTGACAACAGACATCCATTTAAATGAGGTCTGATGAAAGCAGGGGCGTAAAATTTAAGATGTTAATGAGGGGGGGAAATCATAATGTTATTTGGAGTTCGCACAGAGATTAAGCAGATACAAATTAACACTTTTTCTTATCAAAATACCAGACTTCCATCCTATCCTGACCTGAGGAACAAAGACAGGTTTATATTGTGAAATTTAGGTATGTTAGAGGTTATCAGTAAACCATTCACATCATTTAAAAAGAGAGAAAAATAAGTCAAATTAATAAGCAAAATAACTATGTTAGTTAGCAAGTACAACAATACTAAATGTCCATGGTGTTGGTATTACAAAATCCATCCTCTGTAGGCCTTACAGGGAAATATTTTTCCAGCAGACTTACTCTCTTTACCTGTTCTAACATCCAAAGCACCATACTACAATTCAACATAAATGTATTGTATTTGTACTGAAAATGAGAATTTACGGTTATTAAAGAAAAATAGGAATGGTGAAATATAAGGTACTATCCATGGCAATCCCATCCATAGGGCTCCTACCAAATTAGTTTCCTTCAGATAACTTATGCCAAAAAGCACTGTGATGCATTTTAAGCTAAGTTACTACTATTACTACAACTACTACTACTACTACTACTACTAATAATGATAATGATAATGATAATGATAATGATAATGATAATGATAATGATAATAATGATAAGCAGAAAGGAGAAGAATATATTATTTCTTTCACAGATGTACTATTACATTCCTTCTCAGAATATTAAACATTATATCCATGAAAGCTGTATGTATTCATTAAATATATTACAGCAGTCTGTTGAAAATGATGCATTAAATCTGCATATAAAAGTCTTTCAATAGGCATGCTGTCTTATTCAATCTTTAATGTGCTGTTTTCCAACAAAATTCTATTAAGGACAGATTTAAGTTCACCCTTTTCATTCAAAATTTCCCCATATCTAACTGTTTGTTCCTTTTTACATGTTATAGGATAAGAAAATGCTTCAATAGTTGATAACAAGACTGGAATTTTCAAATAACATTGTCTTTTAATCTTCTCCCAATTTAACCACAGAGACTCCCATATATGATGTCTTCTAAAATAACCCTGTATTTTAGTTCCCTTATACCATAGAAAGGCATGCCACCCCAACAACAAATCATGTCCTTTTAATGTCAACAATCTAGTATTTCTTAATGTTATCCATTCATTGACTTGCCCATGTCAAGCTTGTAGCTTGGTAGTACAACTCCCAATTAGGCAGACCAAATCCTCCTCTAATTCTAGCATCTTGTAAAAGTTTTAACTTTATTCTCGCTTTCTTACCTTGCCATATATATTTCAACACAATTTTGTTTAAATCTTCAAAGTAGTCCTTTCCAAGCCTAATTGGTATTGTTTGAAACAAATATAAAATTCTGAGTAAAATATTCATTTTGATTGTTGAAATTCTCCCTATTAGTGACAATTGTAGGTTCTCCCATTTCGTCAAATCTAGTGCTGTCTGTTGTTTAAGTTTAGTGTAGTTCTCTTTTAGTGTACATCTTGCTGTCAAATGTATCCCCAAATATTTAACCTTATTCGTAACTTGAATTTTCAATACATCTGCCAATTCTTCTTTTTGTCTTAGTAGCATATTCTTTGTCAAAATCTTTGTCTTATCTTTGTTTATTTTCAAGCTGGTCACCTTGCCATGTGCCTCTATCTTTTCCAATAGTTTTAGTGCTGTTTCTAGAGGGTCTTCTAAAATAAAGGGCAAGTCATCCGCAAAAGCTTGTAACTTAAATTCTTCCTTTTTAATTTCCTTTTATACTCTTTTCGTCTCTAATGTTTCTGTTTAACACTTCCAAAGTTAGTATAAATAGCAAAGGTGATAGTAGGCAACCTTGTCTTGTACCTTTTCTTATATTGATAGAGTCTGTTAATTCTCCCTCTATCATTACCTTTGCCGTTTGCTTATTATATATGGCTTGTAATGCTTGAATAAATTTTCTGGTGAAGCCCATCTGTTCCAATAATGATAACATGAATCTCCAGTTCACATTATCAAATGCCTTTTGTGCATCCAAAAATATCAAAGCTTTCAGGGTGTGCCTCATAATATACCAAAGTGTCCAATATTATTCTCATATTATCTTTAATTTGTCTCTTTGGCAGAAATCCATTTTGGTCAGGATGAATAAAATTATTTCAATATTTTTTGAGTCTCTCTGCCAATATTGACGCAAAAAATTTATAATCTGCATTTAGTAAAGAAATGGGTCTATAATTCTTAATTTATAATGGATCTTCTTTTGGAATAAGTGTAATGTAGGCTTCTGACCATGTTTTAGGTATCTTCTTCTTTAACATAACTTCATTCATGACTTCTAGCAATGGAAGGTTCAGCAATTCTTTTAATGTTTTATAGAATTCTGCCGGAAGTCCATCTGGCCCTGGTGCCTTCCCATTATTTTGTTTCTTAAATTCTTCGGTTATTTCATTGCTTTCTAACATTTTTTCAATCTCTTTAGAATATCTTAGGTAGATTAGCATTCTGTAAATACTGTTTAACTCTTTCCTCCTCAATATTCTCTTGCTCATATAATTTCCCATAAAAGTCTCAAATGATTTCCTTCTTCTCTTTATTGCTGTGGCAAACTTCACCTTGATCTATTAACTGCGGTATTTTCCTTGATTCTTTTTTCTTTCTCAATTTGTATGCTAACCATCTACCTGGTTTGTTTGCATCCTCAAAATAATTCTGTTTAGCACTTCTAATTTTCTGTGCTAATTCTTCTTTCTCTATTAAACTCATTTTATGTTTAATTGTATCCAGTTTTAGCTTAATGTCTTTTTTCTGTGGCATTTTCTGTAGTTCTTTTTCAAGTCTTTTACACTCATCTTCTAAAGCTTCCATGGCTTGCCTTTTCCTGATATTCCTTTTCCTTATGTAGTCTATTATCAAGCCTCTAGCATATGCCAATTCTTTCTCCATCTGCTGTATAAAATCCTTCTCCTTTAGAATAGTATTATTTAACGTCCATCTCGATCTTCTCTCGTCCTTTCCATTTAATTGTCACTGGATTGTGATCTGCCCAAGTACTTGTTTTGATATTTGTTTCTTGAATATTAGATATTAGTTCTGTTGAAGTCCAAATCATATCTATTCTGGACCATGATAAATGTCTATTTGAGTAAAAAGTGTATTGTTTGGTTTTAACATTTCTTTCTCCCCATATATCTTTTAAGTTTATTTCATCTATCATTTTAAAAAAGGATTTGGAGAGAGTCTTTCTATTTTGCTTTGTTGTTGTTGTTGCTATATAGTTCAGTTTATTGTCTACAATTCCATTGAAATCTCCCGTCATAACTATATTGACATAGTCCAGTTCAATTATTTTCATGTGAAATTTTTTATAAAATTCTTCTTGTTTATCATTCGGAGCATAAATTGCAATCAAGAATGTTTTCATATTATTATCCATTATTTCCACCATTAATAATCTTCTATCTTCATCAGTATAAATCAATTTGGCTAAGATGGTCTCTTTAATATATAAAACCACTCCTCTTTTCTTACATTGAGTCAAAGAAGTAAATATTTTCCCTAATTTTGGTTGTATCAACAATTGTTAATATTGTTTTTTAATATGTACTTCTTGTAGACAAATTATATCAAATTTTAGTTTCTCTAATTTGTGAAAAATTTTCCTTCTTTTAACAGCTGAATTAAGTCCATTTATATTCATTGTAATCAATTTGTTCTCTTCCATGATTATGCTTTATAACTAGGTTTGGCAGCTCTCCTAGATCTTGGTTCACGTTGTTCTTAAAGGCTAGGTCCCACTGGCCGATGGATGCAAAATGTATGCAAAAAGGACACAGTGGATGAGCAAAATTTCGGGGGTGGCTCCATCCGTTGTTATCCACTCCCAAAAGTGGCCCAAATTTGCATAAACAGAATGGAAAAGAATGGAAAGGAACGGACGGGGGTAGAACGTAGCAGGGATGTTAAACGGATGTTCGTAGGAAGCCTAGCAGATGGAAGCGGATGGAAGCGGATGACACATCCGAAGGGCTTCTGGGGGAGAATAGCAAAGCGGACACATAGCAGAAGGGGCGGATGCATAGCAGATGACGCGGATGCATCACGGATGCCTATAGGAAGCAAAGCGGATGCATAGCGGATGCATAGTGGATGCAAAGCGTTCACTGCGTATGCGGGGAGTATGAATTGCATCAGCTCCGCAGATACAAAAGGATGCAGCTCGCATGCAGTCAGCATTCAGAGGAAAGACGTGCTGCCACAGACATCTTCGAATAACACCATGGTTCGTCAGGGAAGAAGAGAAAGCCTGTGTCTACTCCTGCCAGCCCTGGCAAGAAGGACAGAACCACCATCCCACCCCCTGGCACTGACTCTGAAGCTGCTAGTGCTGCTGGTGCTGCTGGTGCTGCTGGTGCTGCTGGTGCTGCTGGT
>BLBF01000010.1:29405873-29465019 GCA_015471245.1 Laticauda colubrina | reverse complement strand
GTGCTGCTGGTGCTGCTGGTGCTGCTGGTGCTGCTGGTGCTGCTGGTGCTGCTGCTGGTGCTGCTGGTGCTGCTGGTACTTCTGCTGCTGCTGCTGTTGGTGCTGCTGCTGGTGCTGCTGGTGCTTCTTCTGCTGCTGGTGCTGCTGCTGGTGCTTCTCCTGCTGCTGGTGCTTCTCCTGCTGCTGGTGCTGCTGCTACTCTGACTGCTGCTGCTGCTGTGGTGGACCAGCCCCAAGGCCCTCAAAGCCCTGTTGCTCAAGCCCCTGAAGGCCCTGCTGCTGAAGCCTCTGCCAGAGGGAGGAAGAGGCAAGGGAAGGAGAAAGGAGAGAGGAAACAATACACCATTTCCGAGGACCATGAGGAGGTGCTGGAATGGCTGAGGGAGAATGAGTACCTCTGGAGAAAGGGCCACAGACTCTATCGCAACACCAAGAAGAAACAGGCAGCTTGGAGAGACAAGGCAGAGAGCCTGGGCTACACTGCAGATGTACTCCTGGGATGGTGGAAGCACATGCACACCTGGTATGGCAAGCTACACCTCAAAAAATCTGGCCAGGCCACTGTCAAGCTCACTGACCGGGAGATGTACGTCATGGCCAAGTGTAGCTTCCTGGAGGGTGAGGTCCGCCACCGAGGAGCAGCTCCTCTGACAACCCTCTCCCTCAGACATCCCACAGACAGCCAGTCCTTTTCCAGCCAGGAGACAGCTACCCTGTCCAGGCAGGTGTCTTCAGAGGGCCCCACGGCAGAGACCCCCCTCAACAGCTGCAATCCCCATGCTGTAGGACTTGGAGGATCCCCTGTCACAAATGAAGGAAGAAGCGGCAGCCACCAGAGACCAACCCACACCCACACCCAGCTCCACAGGATTCAGGCAGAGAGGCAGACTGGAGGGCCAGAGCCATACTGACCTGTTGGAGATCAGGGACACAGTCAAGACCAGCACAGAACTTCTCTCTCAGCTGGTCCACAGCGACATACCATCCTCAGACCGGAAGCCCTTCATCACCTACGTGAGCCAGACCCTCATGGACCTGCCCAAGGCCCAATACCAGGTGATGAAGCAAAAGATCACAGCACTTCTGCACAACCCTCAAGCCCCAGCTGAACCTGCTCCGACCCAGTCCAGGTCTGCTCCTCCACCCCAGGTGATATCGCCACCTGAGAATAGTGTCAGAGACTGAGTTGTTACCTGTTCATTTTTTCTTTGCTTAAGACACTTGGTTCATTTTACTTTTTTAATAAAGTCATACAGTTCACTTAAGACTTCACTTAATAAAGGTTATCTTTGCTTCACACACTTGGTTTATTTTTTTTACTTGATAAAGTGTTGGTGAAAACTTTGAAAAAATGGTTAATCCTTTGCATGCTTGTGGGATGGGTAAAGATAGCTGTGGGATAGGTAAGGATAGCTGTGGGATAGATAAACCTCCAGTGCAAGCATAGTGGGACTGTATGGTCCACCCTCCCAGCTGCCACACATATGGCCCTTTTTTAATCAATAACAATTTATACATTGATCAACACATTTCAAAATAAACAAAGCTCTTTATTAATGCCCTATTCATTGTAGGGTCACTCAACATACATGGCACAATCTCATCTGTGTTATGAGACAGGCTCAAGGAAGCATCCATTAAGCATCTACCATCCTGTCTTGCCACTCCACTGCTCCAGCTGGGGAGTTGCACCAGTGTTTCAGGAAGTTGCGCTGCTTCTTCCCTTCACGTGAAGCTCTGTTGGGGCCTTGCACATCCACAGCATCTATCAGGTTTTGCCCTTGCCTCCATTCACCAGGCTCCATGTCCCCATTGCCTTGTTGGTGGTCCACGAGCCTGTTCTGCAACACTGGGTAGCGGGTGCGCATGAGATTGTGCAGGATGCAGCAAGCTTCCACGATGCTCCTCACAGTCTCTGGGTGATACTGCATGGTGGTGAGAAGCACCTGGAACCTGTTGGCCGGGATGCCAAAGGAGTTCTCCACCACCCGCCTTGCCCTGGACAGCCTGTAGTTGAAGATCCTCTCTTCACAGGTGAGGTATTTTGAACTGTAGGGCTTCATGAGGTAGGTTCTGAGAGGGAAGGCATCATCACCCACGATGAAATAGGGCACATCTTGTGTGTCGTTGGGTAGGGGGTCTGGATCTGGAAAACCCATGATGAGGTTGCGTTCCAGCCCATCCTTGAGGTCACTGGCATTGTATACCTGGCTATCTGAAGCTGACCCGTTGCCTGAAACATCGATGTACATGAACTTGTAGTCAGCATCAACCATGGCAAAGAGGATGATACTGAAGAAGCCCTTGTAGTTGTAATAATTGGACCCTGAGTTGGCTGGAGCTTTGCAGGCCACGTACTTCCCATCTATGGCTCCAACAGTGTGGGGAAAGTTCCACCTCTGATACCACTGCTCTGCAACTTTCCTCCAGCCTTCTTCAGTGGTGGGACAATGGAGGAGCTCCTCCACATATTCTTCGATGATGGCCTGCACCACTTCTCTGACCACTTTGCTGATGGTGTTGTTTGGCACCCTCCAGGCATACTGCATGTTTCTGTATGTGGTTCCAGAGGCCAGGTGCCACAATCAGTGCCACCTTCAGTCCAGGGTCCAGGTTGGGACAGAGGTTGGTGCTCGGCTTGGTCAACCTGGGTCTCAGACGGTCTATAATTTCATCAAACATGGCTGGTGGCATCCTCATGAAGTGCTGGAATGCACGAGTGTCTTCATTCCTCAGATCCACCATCAGCTTGTCATACAGTCCAAACTCCATTCTTCTCCCGATCCATCCTCGGACCCACACAGCTGAACGTCTCCTTTTTCTCCTTGTGTAGAAAAGGTGAAACAGTCTGAACAGGGCTTGGTTCTGGTGTTGAATGATTGCAGCTACCATAAGGACTGTGTTATGATCCATGGTGGAGAACAATGGATGATGTTGAAGACCAAGACCAAGGGTCAAGAGGTCTGTACACCACGGCTGTTGGACTCATACTGAGATCCAGGTGATTTCCTCCCCTTTTTTTCTAGGAAATATCGGTTGTCTGCTAGGTGTCCTTCCACATACTCTAGGCATCCTCCAGACATCCTAAATATCCGAGATAGATCCCATATACAAACGTTTTGTCCGTTTTAATGCTTTATATACAAGATACATCCACTTACATCCTTTCTATTTCCGTGCTACTAATGCTGTGTGGACGTTCCATGCACCTTTCGTTTCCTCCCTCTTTCCATTTTCAGATGGAGCAGATGTGAGTTGCGAGGATGCCCATAGGATGCCGAGAGGATACAGCGGACGTTTAACGGATGATAACAGACATAGAACGTTTGTTGCCCGTATATGCCATGGATGTACATCGTACACCGCGGAAATTTCATCCGCTCACAAAGTTTTGTGCAGGTCAAAACTTCTTGCGCGGATGAAATCTCAGTGGACAGATGCTCGACGGATAGAGTGTATGAAACACGTATGCAATGAGTACACAACGGATGCATCGCGTTTTCCAACGGATGGCAAGCTTTTTTGTCCATTTTACATCCTCTTTGCATCCGTTGGTGCAGTGGGACATGAGCGTTAATCTCCACCGATCTACCTACTGCGCCTTCTTCTTTTTCAGTCTCCATTTGGTCATCTTGGAATTCAATTAGTGAAATCTCTTTTTCTTCCTCCTTCTCTCTCCTTCCAAAAAATTCTGCATAGAATAATTCTGCTTTGTCAATTGAGTCAATTCAATGTCTCTGTTCTTGCCATGTAAACATTAACCCTTCTGGGATTAGCCATCTATAATTCACCTCTTTTTCCAATAGCATTTTAGTCAGAAATCGGTATTGTCTTCTCATCTCTCTCACTCTTCTGGGTATTTGCTTTAAAACCACAATCTCCTTGCCTTTGTATTTCAATGTTTTCTCTCTTACCACTTGTAATATTTGTGTTTTAATGGCTTTTTTTGTAAATCTGTTTGAACTTCTCTTGGTAGGTTATTTCTCATTGCATATCTTGTAAAAACTCGGCATACCTCATCTACTCCATCCATCATCTTCTCTTCTGTTATTTCCAAAGCTTCAGCCAATATTTCTATCATTATCTCAGCTAGATTTTGTCCTTTTTCTTCCTCTACGTTTTGAAATCTGAGATAGAATTCTGATCTGTCCATCTCCCATTTCAGCATTCCATTTTTATCTTGTTCAACCACTGTTAATCTGCTATCAATATCTCCAATCTGCTTGTCTCTTTGTTTATCTTCTTCAATTTTTTGGAATCTCTCATCATACTTCACCATCATTTGTTGAATATTCTTCACTTTTTCATCAGTTTTCCCTGTTCTTTGTTCAATATTCTCTGTTCTTTGCTCAATATTTTCTATGCTCTTTTCAATGGTGTCTGAATTTATTTTAAGGTCTTGGATTCCTTGCATAATCATCTGTAGAGTCACTCTTTCTTGATCTTTGTCTTGCTTTAACATTGTCTGAATTGAACGTTGTCCTCCAGATGGTGGGGAGGCGGAAGTAGAAGTTGAGGAGCCAGAGGCTATAAATTTCCTACTCATTTTAAACAATTCGGGATCTTCAGGTTCTTCTAAACCCTAATCCAATTATGGAATTGCCAATTATAATCCAAAATGAAAAATAAAAATGGTAGAGAGAAAAACCCAATTATAATAAAAAGAAAAGGAGAAAAAAATTCTTCAGGTTCTTCTTAACCTTAATCCAATCAATAATTAAGTAGAAAGGAAGGAGAAAAATAAAAAGGTTTAAAAAGAGCAAAAAAAAATTTGAGAAAATAAAAATAATTCTTCAGGTTCTTCAACACCTTAATCCAATTGAGAATTCTGAAATAAAAAAAGTATAAAAGTGGACCAGAAGAGTAGATCAAAAAACAAAAAATCCCAAAGAAGAAAGGAAAAAAGAAAGAAAGAAAATTTTGAGGCTTTCCCTTTAAAATATTAAGCAAAGATGGAAATATTTCAAAAATATAGGTTTTAAAAAGAAAAAATGAACAGTACAGCTGGTAAGGGGAGTGGGTAGCACAACTTAAGAAAATAAAAAAGACACACTGCACTTTATTTAGTTATCCAAGGCTCTTGTTATAACTCTCTCCAAGCTTCAAAGCCAAGTTTCAATTGTTGATAGAAATCCAGAACACCTGCAACAACATTCTATAACAATAACACAGAATATTAAATATATAACAATAACACAGAATATTAAACATTATATCCATGAAAGCTGTATGTATTCATTAAATATATTACAGCAGTCTGTTGAAAAGGATGCATTAAATCTGTGTATAAAAGTCTTTCAATAGGCATGCTGTCTTATTCAATCTTTAATGTGCTTTTTTCCAACAAAATTCTATTAAGGACATAGATTAAATCTATTTATAGATAACAGTTCTATTACTTTGATTCTTTCAGTTACCAGATTTTTCAAAATAAATGTCTTCAAGTTTTCAAAAGCAATTTTGCAGTAAAAGCCTGTCATTCTTGAGAACTTCATGTGAATATTGAAGTTTTAAAAGAAAATAGTGAGAGATTTTGAGTGTTCCTGGTCCTAACTGGATAAATTTAAGTTACAGCTCCACAAGACATACTTAAATGAAAGAGATCCCTAGAGACAAGTGAATAGAACTAACTTTCTGAATTTTGATAGGTATTTTATTTATAAAGGATAAGACTCTTTGGGGAAATTTTCAATTTAACTTCATAAAGGATACAATGAAATAATGTAAGTCAACTAAAATTAAGGAGCATTTGGCAAAACAATAAAGATACACAATATTTTTGCAGAATGCTGTTCTTTCAGAAAGTCAGATACAATTATTGTGATGGGGAATGGTATTATTTGTTGAGCTATCTCATGTGTCTGCTGGGGTTCCTGTCTCACTCTAGGCTATACCCTGGACAGATTCATCCAACAAAAATATCGACATTTCATATTACGTGCTTACTATTTACACACATGACTGCATCAGCTAATCCTTGTTAAAAGTTCAAGTATCCATCTAGGTCAGAAGGAAGCTAGAAGTGTAAAATTAAATTTAACTCAACAACAATTAGTAAAAGCAAGTATTGTTTTCCCCAAGGTCATATCTTGGTGATTTCATTGATTATATCAGTGTTTCTCAGCCTTAGCAACTTTAAGATGCAGGGACTTCAACTCTCAGAATTCTCCACCCAGCATTCTGGTTTCTGGAAGTTGAATCGATACATCTTAAAATTGCCAACGTAAAGAATTATTGATATTAATGCAATCTTCTTGGCAATGATACAAGAGTGAAATCTCATTGTCTTATTCTTGGGTATTGTTCAACTTCTTGGTCTAGTGTCTAGTCTGGATATGTCCACGAAGTCTCTCAAATACTAACCAAGCTCAACTCTACTCTAAGCTCGTCATGGTCAGCTAGGAACTGTCACCTACTGAAATACTCGACAAAAAAAAGGAACAATCACTAAATAACATTTTATCTGAAGATCTTCAACACAGCTATGCAAATAGTGCAATGCTATTATCTAAGCTATTAGTGTCATCTTCCACAAGTATTTCTACATGAAAACAAGAGTAGTATTTCAGTGATCATTTATCACTCTGAAAATTTCATAACACTCAATTTTCAATTGTGAGATTAAGAGCAAAGCCCTCAGTGAGTATAATAATCCTGAAAAATAAAACAATAGTATGTGCAGCACAAGAAACAAAACCAGCCTTGCACTGAATGAAAAATGTGATTATCCCAACCTAGCTTTATGACTGAAATCACAAAGGGTTAGTGCAATACAAGATTTGTTCAGAATTGCTGAGTACATAATAAACAGAATTTATTTTAAGCTAAAAGATGAAGAGACAATTACAGATAAATTAATCTGTGCATATCTACATACAGCTAAAGTGAATTAAAAACAAAGTTGTCAGGATTCACTCACCTAATGATTGAGAAACCATCAGTCTTTCTATAGATTGTAATAATAAAGCCATCAAATAAATTTAGTTTAACCCAAGCTTCAAACATCCAACTAATATATAATATACTATTGACACTTCATTCTTGCTATTCTGCAGTTACTCTTTATAGTACATAGTAATGCCTTTGTGGAAATTCCTTACTTCACCTGCTTCCTGGTTATTTCATTTAGAAACTTTCTAAATGATTTTGAATGCAAAAAAGTATGTTTATATATGCAGTCCTATGAGTTTTTAAAATCTTGTATTATAAGCAAGGTTTATTATACCCATTAATTAGTAAATTAAATATATTCAGCTATATAGTCAACCTATTATTGATCATACCTAAATACTGTACATAATAGTTAGCGAAGAACACCCTGGTCTATTTACACTGTAATTGCTTCATACTATCATCTACAATAGGGTATCCATTTTGTATTATTTGGTATGATTTTTCAAATTAAAGGGATACTTCTTGCTACCAATTTTTAACAGCAGTTTAATGTATGGGAATTAGGAAGCTGTAATAACTACCTATAGAGATTTGACATCAAGGTTACCAAATAAGAACATGCTACTGAGTGTCAGATACGCCTCTCA
This sequence comes from Laticauda colubrina, assembly GCA_015471245.1. Taxonomy (NCBI): domain Eukaryota; kingdom Metazoa; phylum Chordata; class Lepidosauria; order Squamata; family Elapidae; genus Laticauda; species Laticauda colubrina. The sequence continues at coordinate 29,457,478 of BLBF01000010.1, read as the reverse complement.
CATAAAATTTTCTGAAGTTCAAATCCCAGCATCTTCAAGTACTTAATCTGAACTCTCTCAGATAATTTTTCAGTCTTCTCAAAGCTTGGATTAATTCTAAATGAGGATTATTATAAAACTATTGTTATAAAAAAGAAGTAATTTGTTGCGCAGTAATGTAATTAGTAAATTACTGAATTATCCTTATAGACACAGTCTAAACCAGGGATGTCAAACTTACAGCATCATGTCATCACATGATGCATCATAATTTCATTAAACTGGGGGTGGCCAGCACATTACACATCTGGCCCATGGGCAGCGAGTTTGACACCTCGAGTCTAGAACATGTTTTTCAGGCAAATCTAAGTTGTGTGAACTTCAATTCCCAGAATTTTCCAGCCAGCTGTTGAGCTTCTTTAATGTCTTAAAAGTTGCCAAGGTTGAGAAACATTGATCTAAACCAGGGCTGTCAAACTCCCACCCATGGGCCAGATGCGTCAGATACTGGCCACACCCACGCCCGGTTAGCAAAGGGAGAAAAAGTCACATGATGACTCCTTGACACCATGAGTTTGACACCCCTGATCTAGACATATATATTTGTTTGTCTTTATAGCTGTGTAGCAGTGTAAGAAACAGCATGTCAACACAGCACACTATAAAGCAGGAGTAGGCAATCTGGTAGTTACAGAAAGCACCAGGAAACCACCCTACTTTTCACAATAATTTCAATTTAAAAAAATAAAATGGCTGGTAAAATGCCAGTCTCTTGAACTAACATTATTTATATGAATGGCACAGAGCCTACATAGGCATTCCCCACAGGCATTCTTACGAATAAGGATGGCAAGCTACAACACAGAGCTGTGTTGAGAAATGTGTCCCAACACTTACTTACTCATGATAATAGAAAGCTAAGTTAGAAATAAACAAGTTTACTAATTGGCTTTCTGACATATGAGTGTTTTGTGATTTCTGTACTCACCATGGCAGATGTTTTGTGAAAGCATTCCTGTCACCCCTCCATATATTCAGCATATATACAAAAAGAACATTTTAAAAAGTAGCTTTTCCCCCCAATGCTATTCAGAACTTAGTTTATAAAGTCTTAAAAATTCTGATTTTTCATTTTATGAGGATGGTGGCATGGACAAGGTTTGATGTTTTTTCATTGTTTGTGAAATGCAAACTACAGTATGAAGCCTGGTGACACAGCTAGTACCAAATAATACAATAAATAAAACCTTTTAAAATGTTTAAAAAACAGGTTCCTTTAGAAATTATCTACATCAAATATTGGATTTCAGAAACTGATTTTGAATAAAAGGAATTGTATTAAATTGAATCTTGAAATAAATGTCAATGAAGTTTGGAGATCTGAATTCCCAACCCTGGAATCTTGGAAAAACTATGAGAGTTGTATGTGTCTCAGTTATACAATGGCTAACCATAAACTGTGGGTTTCCCTATTTAGTCACATTCCTTTGTTCCATACCAACCCAACAGTTGGGCAAGTAAGATGAAGAAAGAAAAATTTAATTAACAAGAATTTTTGGAGCTGAGCCCAGAATTATCTACACTCTGTATATGGTTCTTTCTAATAAGAAGAATGTGGTGGGAGGGTGATCAAGCCATTTCTTTATTTCTTATAGGATCTCATACAACAACGAATATACATACATAGAAAATACACCCAAAAAGCATACTCTAAAGAGTATTGGCATAAGTAACCTTTGTCTACTTGCCCTTTTTGTAAGAATTTTAGGAGCCACTGAGAGCTACTCCAATAAAAGCATATAGATTTGATCTGGATTAGAAAGTCAGAGTTGATGTTCTTAGGACAAGCAAAGTTATTAATTCAAAGCATCTCTGTTACCAGATCTTTTGAGCTCTTTGAAAAGCTTTCAGTTTGTCCCAGGTTTTGGATAATTCAGACAAATTTGGATAATTCAGACAAATTTAGATATTTAAATGGACCTTCAACAACATATCTAATTTCAGTTCAATTGTACATCAAAATTAAATGTTTCCTATTTTAGCAACTAATACTGCTGTTTCTTATTTCAGCAAAATCAGTATTGCCCAGGAAATCATTCTTTAAGAACCACCTCTTCAAAGTATACTGTATCTTCCTTTACTTGTTATAAGGAATACCATCCATAATTTTCAAAATGGCTGGATGAATATAAAGAGAAAGCTCTAAATAAAGAAAATAATGGAAGTGCATTCTGAAACCATCTGCAGTAATGGAGGCCATTTATTTTAATTGGGCTCTTCAGAATAACTCAACTAAAGTACAAATTACAGCCAACATACTACGACTTAAAAGTTAAAACTCAGGTGACAATACATTTTCATCTCCTTTAATGCATCTTGTTGAAATGAAGACAATGACAGTCAGGTTCAATGGCCTTCTTTTTATATTGTGTAAAAATAGATTATATTAGAAACAATAGTTGCTGCAGGTTATAAAAATAGTTTTTTAAAAAATGGCTCTGCGTTTACAGATTTGAATTCTGGTTATGTGCTCCTTTCCATAATAGTGGTAATTCCACTTTAGAGATGAAGCGTACAAATAGTTCTGTACAGACTGATCACCTTTTGATATTTAAATTTTAGGGCTATGCACTGCACAGAGATCACACTAATAACATAGGTACCATATTAGTCTCCAAAGTGTCTTCACTCAGTTGAAAAATTAATCTGAATGAAAGGACATGGTACTAATTTATTATGTAAAGGCCTTTAAATTTTAATGGCTCTTTTGATTAGTATGCTACAATAAAGGTACATAATCCTTATTATATGCCAAGATTGCCAAATGCGAGACAAATCTTGCTAGGAAGCTTTCAGTGTTGCTAGGGGAAGTGCAAGCTTTTTGCAGAAACCTTAATGTTATGCTTTTCAGAAATCCCAGAAGCTCATAAGCCGATACAAGATTTGATTCCCCAATTTCTCATATTTGTAACCTGAACATTTTATGTCATTTATTCATTGTTCAGTGAAGGTGCACAAAGTAACATGAAACATTTTCCCTACAAAACAGTATCATTCAACAGTACCACCATGAATCAAGATGGGCTGTGAACTAATTGAATGAATGAACAAACAAAAACAAACAAATGAACAAACAAACAAATAAATAAATATTACAATTCGAGAGCCTGTTCGGTCTAGGGATTAAGGCACCAGGATATAAACCAAGAGATTGTGAATTCTAGGCCTGCCTAAGCCATAAAAACCAGCTGGGTGACTTTGGCCTTCCTCAGCCCACCCCACCCCACAGGAATGTTATGATGAAAATAAGAAGAGAAAGTAGAATTGATATGTTCACCATCCTGAATTATTTGTTGAAATATTAAAGGCAGGATATAAATTAAATGAATAAAATAAAAAGTATCGTAGGTTGAATGGACTGTGAATAACCAACCCAATATCACCAAGGGAAATTCTACGGCCAAAGCTAGGTTTCCCTTTGACCTAAACTACGACCTTAACCATCACATCACATTATAGCCTGCAATTATTTTCTGGTACTCAAATTTGTCACATTAGTTGGCAACAACTAGTTGGTGTTAATACAGAAATAAAATCTATAATTTTTGACTGAGGGAACTTACACTGAATCTTAAGCCCATGTCACACTGCCCAACGGATGCAAAAAGGACACAGCGGACGAGCAAAATGTTCCATCCGTTGTTATCCACTCTCAAAAGGGGCAAAAATTTGCATAACCAGAGCGGATAACACGGATGCATGGAGGACGCAGGACGGATGCAAAGCGGATGCAGAACGGAAGCCCAGTGGATGGAAGTGGATGGAAGCAGATGGGAGTGGATGGCACGTCCGCAGGGCTTCCGGGGGGCCTCAGCAAAGCGGACGCAGAACGGATACAGCAGATGCAGAACGGACGCCGAGCGGATGAAGCGGATGCACAGCGGATGCACAGTGGAAGCCTAGCGGATGCCTGGCATTAATTGCGCATGCGGGGAGGATGCATTGCGTCAGCCCCGTGGATATAAGGGAAGCAGCTCGGAAGCAGGTCGCCATTCAGAGGAAAGACCTGCTTTCAGACACATCAAATGCCTTGCCTGTCCTGCCTACATGTCTGCCTGCCAGCCTTGCTGCCAGCCTTGGTTCCTGCCAGCCTCCCTGCCAGCCAGCAACCCCACAACCATGCGGAAGCACAGCAAGCCTCAGCCATCTGCTGCCAGCCCTTGCAAAGGGACAGGGCTACCATCCCGCCCCCTGGCCCTCACTCTGGTTCTGCTGGGGCTTCTGCAGCACGGGCTCGCTCTACTGGGGCTGGGGCTTCTGCTGCTTCTGCTTCTGGAGGAGCTGATGACAAGCACTCCAGCACAAGCCACCTCCACAGCACCTGCACCCTTCACCCCTGAGACTGAGCGACCAAGAGGAGTGCCAGAGACTCATTTTTGTCTTATAGCTTGTTGTTAATAAAGTCTATTTTTGATTCACACACTTGCTTCATTTCTTTTTTTTAATAAAGTCTTGCTGAAAACTTTTAGAAATGGTTCAAGCCTTTGCTTGCTTGTGGGATGGGTAAGGATAGCTTTGGGATGGGTTAGGATACCTGTGGGATGGGTAATAGGTGTGGGATGGGTTAGGATAGCAGTGGGATAGATAAACCTCCAATGCTAGCATAGTGGGACTGGATGGTCCATCCTCCCAGGTGCCACACCTATGGCCCTTTATTATCAATAACGATATAATCAATAATCCACACATGTCAACATAAACACAACTCTTTATTAAACGCCCTGTTCATTGTAGGCCAACCAAACATACATGGCCCAATCTCATCTGTGTTATGAGACAGGCTCAAGGAAGCATTCATTAAGCATTTACCATCCTGTCTTGCCACTCCACTGCTCCAGCTGGGGAGTTGCACCAGTGTTTCAGGAGGTTGCGCTGCTTTTTCGCCTCACGTGAGGCTCTGTTGGGGCCTTGCACATCCTCAGTGTCAATCAGGTTTTGCCCTTGCCTCCATTTCCCAGCCTCCATGTCCCCATTGCCTTGTTCATGGTCCACAAGCCTGTTCTGCAAGACTGGGTAGCGGGTGCGCATGAGATTTTGCAGGATACAGCAAGCTTCCACGATCCTCCTCATGGTCTCTGGGCTATGCTGCATGGTGGTGAGAAGTACCTGGAACCTGTTGGCCAGGATGCCAATGGCATTCTCCACCACCTGTCTTGCCCTGAACAGCCTGTAGTTGAAGATCCTCTCTTCACGGGTGAGCCATCTGGAAGTGTAGGGCTTCATGAGGTAGGTTCTGAGGGAGAAGGCGTCATGCCCCACGATGAAGTAGGGCACATCTTGCTTGTCGTTGGGCAGGGGGTCTGGATCTGGGAAGCCCACAATGAGGTTGCCTTCCAGCCCCTCCTTGAGGAGACTGGCGTTGTATACCTGGGCATCTGAACATGAGCCGTTGCCTGAAGCATCGATGTACATGAACTTGTAGTCAGCATCGACCATGGCAAAGAGGATGATGCTGAAGAAGCCCTTGTAGTTGTGATAAGTGGACCCCGACTTGGCTGGCGCTTTGCAGGCCACGTGCTTGCCATCTATGGCTCCAACGGTGTGGGGGAAGTTCCACTTCTGATACCACTGCTCTGCAACTTTCTTCCAGCCTTCTTCAGTGGAGGGGCACTGGAGGAGCTCCTCCTTGTATTCTTCGATGATGGCCTGCACCACTTCTCTGACAACAAAGCTGATGGTGCTGGGTGGCACCCTCCAGCCGTCTTGCATGCTCCTGTAGGTGGTCCCTGAGGCCAGGTGGCACAGAGTGAGTGCCACCTTGAGCCCAGGTTCCAGGCTGGACGGGAAGTTGGTGTTTGTCTTGGTCAACCTGGGTGTCAGGCACTGCACTACTTCGTCAAACATGGCTGGAGGCATCCTCATGAAGTTCTGGAACGCCCGAGTGTCTTCGTTCCTGAGCTCCACCATCAGCTTGTACAGTCCGTCCTCTGCTCTTCTGGCGAACCATCTTTGGACCCAGACTTTTTTGGGGTGCCTCCTTTTCTTCCCGTAGTAGAGTTCACAGAGCCTGTAGATGGTTTCGCACTGTTGCAGAAGGATGGTGGCTGCCGAAAGGACTTTGTCACAATCCATGGTGGACATGACTGGATGCTGTGGAAGAGGAAGAGTCAGATGAAGGCTGCAGAGGTCTGCACAGCTTGGCTGCTGTTCTGAAAGTGAGATGCAGGCGAGTTGCTCCCCCTTTTTATAGGCAGTGTAGGTGTCCCTTTGCATTCTCTAGGCATCCTCTAGGCATCCTGCAGACATCCTTAATATCCGAGATAGGTCCCCTCTGTGAACGTTTTTTCCATTTTAAACGCTTTGTTTCCGCTTGGCATCTGTTCTGCATCCGTTCTGCATCTGTTCTGCGTCCGTTCCGCTTCCTCCCTGCGTCCGAGCGGATGCGAGTTGCGCGGATGTGGAGCGGATGCCTGGAGGATATAGCAGATGCATAACGGATGCGTAACGGATGCATAGCGGATGCAGAATGGACGAACTGGATACATTTTCCACACAGAAGTTTTGGGCAGCCCAAAACTTTTGGAGCGGATGAAATGTCAATAAACGGATGCTGGACGGATAGAGAGGAAGCCAAATGGAGGCAGTGAGTACATCGCGTTTTCCAATGGATGGCAAGGTTTTTTGTCCGTTTTACATCCTCTTTGCATCCATTGGTTCAATGTGATATGGGCTTACGCTGGTTAAAATTCTCTTTGTCACAGGACTGTCTGAAACTCTTGCTTTTTCTGCCATGCCTGCTCTGCAATTTATGTTATCTTTTTCACATAACATTGATACCAACCAATATATCAAATAATAATTTATCCCTGATATACTGAGGCTCATTGCTATTATCAAGGATAATAATTTTTTTCCTATTGCAAGTTTCAGCACGAGCTCATCAAGACAGACAATAATTCATCTACAGTCCCAGGTAAAACAGGCAATATTTCTTACACCTTAATTATACTTAAAGTTTGCAATGCCATTGAAGTCTGTAAACCATCATGCCTTGATGGTATTTTGTTCCCAGTTTAACTTGGAACCTATGTGGAATGAAGGCTCTTGTTTTACCTCTGTAGCACACAACCAATCATGCCACTCGTGTCATATTATTTTGAATAACAACAACACAAAATATCTTATTCTAAAAATCTAAATCTTTCCAGTTATTGAATTCACTGCATTTTCCTATGAAAACTTTCTTAATCTTTCCTGTTTATGCCTGGCTACTGTGAATACTTGGTATCCACCAGCCCTTGTTCAGATTATGTGCTATTTCCTATGTAGTAAATTGCACAGCTAACCAGCAGTGCAAATGTTGAGAGTAATTAAAAGTCATTTTTGGACTTTGACTCTGTTCAGCAGCACACTGAGTCAAGATTTTCTTGATCACATAGATCATAATTTTCAGGGTTCACAAAGTATATTAAGCTATGCATCATAACTGGATTAACGCGATTGACAAATAGATATACTTGCATCAATCCAGTTCATTTATTTATTATACCCCACCTTTATTATTTTTATAAATAAATTGGCAAATATACCTAATAATACAGCAAGGTAATTTGTATTCAGTGGGAATAGTTTTAATGAGCAGAATAAAATTGCTGCATTGCAGGTTTCGTTTGTTTTTTTTCTTTGTTTTTTTTCTTTTTGTTAAAGCCTAAGAATTTAAATATATTGTAGAACAGAGTTAAATATATAGCTTTAAAGAACTAGGACAATTTTTCATGCCTTATTCTTCCACAACCTGCCACGTTTCAAATGTGTTAGGATCCTCTTCACATCAATTCTGCCAGAAAGCTGTGGCTTATGAGAGTTTTAACCTTGTCAAAACAAGTTGAGATTATGGAAGTTCAAAAGAATCAATCTTTCCAAAGTGATTTTTCATTTCAATTATTAAGAGTGTGTTACAGATTGTGTTAACTTTGTTCATGCTAACTCACAGAAAGGATATTGACTAAAATATAATAGACACTGCATGTCTGTATTTCTATATTCGAAATAGTAAATTCCTGCATAGGCAGTTGAATCCCCAGTTAGTTCTTGATCTTGCTGCTCTTCAGAATTTGTGTTTGCTTATTTGCATTTGTATAAAATATTTTTGTTTTTTAATAAAAGTGATTGACAATAGTAAGTCAAAACTTAATAAAATAAAATTATTAAAGGGACAGGAGGAATAAAAAATATTTTTTAAAAAAACCACAAAACAGAAATGTATAACTTTTTTCGAACAGGGAAACGCTTGACTTTTGACTGGTTTATAATATGACCTCACCTGAGAATAGCCTTTGTAAGAGAACATAAAGGTGGATGAAATTAGGACAAAAATAAATTTTAACTGATGTCAAGATTAAATTAATTGAAGGCTCTTAACTATTTCCATTAATTTCATACTGTCCTTTCACAATAAAAATTACAGTTAGGCAACAAATTTTCAAGAAATGCTGGATGCTACACTTAAGTCTTGATTTAAAGTTTGTATTAAAGTAGCTGGACAATAAAAGGAATTCTATAGAAAAATATTTGCATACATTATAGAGGTTTAACAGCACAATATATATATTAATAAATCCTTGGATGTCAGAGGAACTTCTAGTACATGGGCAGTTTGGATGACATGAATTAATTATTTTTTGCATCTGTATTTACTGAATAATCTGTCCTATAAATAATTTGATTCTTACATTTTAATTGTAATAATTAAATAATTAAATTTTAATTGTAATAATAAAAATAATTCCAACACACATTCTTGCTGTGCTTTAACATTCACCAAAAGGAAATAAGGGATTTGGAGACCTCCCAAATATGAATTCTTAACATTCATCAGAATATTCTTATCCTATTTTTTTATTGAAGCTATTTTTACAGAATCTGTTCTTTCCAATTATGTAAGCAAATATGTGAGTGAATATAAAAACATAAGAATTTTTCAGAAGCTTTAGACAGATCTTTGATCAAAGATACATACTGCATTTATTTTTAAGGCCAATTTGCTGACTTCCCTTGGGATACATTGGTCTTTCACTCTCATCATTTCCACATGGCTAGTTAGAGTTGAAAAGTGTAGAATGTCCACACATCCAAACAATACACACACACACACACACACACACACACACACACACTTTTATTAATAATCTTTTTGGCTCTATACTTATTTCAAAAGCTTTTTATCTATGTTTAAAAGGGCAACCTGTTCTCAGGATATGTAAGAAATGGGATCCTGTTACTTTAAAAAGTTTCTTTTTAATCCACTGTGCAAGAATATCTGAACAACGGCTTGTGACGAAGATCTGATCTGGGAAATATTGAAAGAAACTCTCCTTGCCTCCCCACTAAAAAATTGAAAGCTTCATAATTTACTTCACTTTGAGTTGGGCTCAAAAGCATGCTAGAAGTCAGTTCAGCCATAAAGTGACTTAGATTGTGTTTAAGTTGCTCCCTTATCACCTCATTTCCTCTTCTTTGTCCGTAATCTGAGCCCCAGTTGGGCTAAATCATAAATGAAGTGATATTAGAAAAAGGATGTCCTTTCCAAGCAGACATGACCTAAGATTGTTCAAACATCCTCTAAGCCTTCCTTATTTGTATAGCTGATTGACAAATTTTAATAAGTCAGTGGCAGATTTAGCATAAAGATAATTGCAGTAAATATTCAGGCAGCTCCTCTGACAAAAAATAAAATATCCATCTCGACTCCTGATGTTTTCATGCAGTTTTATGAACAATAATACCAAAATATTTTGCTATTGCTTTCCTTTAAGATGGCCTTCAACTTTCCCATTTACCGAATCCCTGATATTTCCTGGAGGTTTCTGATTCAAAAGAATAGAGAGAGGAAGTAAAACATGCAAGGAAAAAGAAAGTGGGAAAAGAAGAGAAGAAGGAGAAAAGTAAGATTATAATAAAGAAAAAATATATACAGAAGTGGTCTCCAACCAGTAGTGGGATTCAAAAAATTTTACTACCAGTTCTATAGACATGGCTTGGTAAGCGTGGCAGAGGAAGGATACTGCAAAATCTCCATTCCCACCCACTCCAGGGGAAGGTTACTGCAAAATCCCATTCCCCCCCCCCCACCTACTAACCTGCTTTTCAGCTCCATTTTCCTATGCAAGGCAACAAAAGAAGACCCAGCCAATCAGCTGAGACTCGGGAGACAGAGAATAGATGGGGGTGGGGCCAGTCAGAGGTGGTATTTGCTGGTTCTCCAAACTACTCAAAATTTCCGTTACCGGTTCTCTAGAACTGGTCAGAACCTGCTGAATACCATCTCTGTATTCAACCTTCATCATGAGAAGTATAAACAAATTCACCCTCTCTAACACTACCTCTTCATCCCATATCACATCTCTTATCTATAGACAAATCAATATCTTTTCAGACCTGTTGCCTGCAGAATGTACATGAAGCATAACCAGAAGTAACAACATATTTTATTTAACTTTGACCAAATAAACCAACTTTATATTCCTTCATTTTACGTCTAATAATCTTTAGTTCATTCAAATATTGTTACAGTTTCTGATTCCTTTTCTTCTTTGTCCCATTGCAAAGTTCTTCAAGGCTTTAACTAGCCTCTTTTGTAAATCCAGGAGGAAAAAATTATCCAAACCACTCTTTTAGTTTATAACTTGTCTTTCCATTTTTAATTTTAAAACCTCTACCAGTTTCTTTTCTAAATCCAATGAAATATCCTTTTTTAAATCATTCTCTTGGCCTGCCATTTATAGATCTACTTTTGATACTATTTCTACCTGGCCAGATGAAATTTATTCTATATCTGAAATTACTTCAGCAAAATATTTTGGGTTAATCTATCTAAAGAAGCAGAAATTACTACTGAGATTCTTAATATCATGACTAGAATTTCTGATTCCTTTCTTCAAAACTCTCCTTTTTGTTCTTTAATGTTTTGTACTATCTTCCTGGTCTTTACATCTTTTCTCTATCTAAAACCATTCAACACCTCTATTGTCCAGTTTTTGAAATTATTAAATATTTTAATTGAAATTATTCATTTTTATGACTTATAAAAACCAAAACAGGTTTCCATGAGAAGCTGTTTGTTCCTTATAATTGCTCTAATTCAATATTCCAATTATATTTAGACCTTTCATCCATCTATAAGTTTATTTATAAATAAATAAATTTATAAGTTCAAAATCTTATTTAGCTTTTTGATGTTTATTTCAGATTCTTACATTCTTAAGTTTATGATTAAAATTTTCTCTTGTTCATCATTTGTTGTGTCCTTCATGGTTCAGTTTAATTAATTGTTATTCTAAATGTTCTGTCTTTTGAAATCTATATACTCTCCTAAATTTCACATACAGTATCACTTTCTTACATTTCCCTCTTCCTCATCCCATTTCCTACCTCCAAAAATTTATATTCAGGAATCTTTGCAACTCAAGTTATTGTATATAAGCTATCATAGTTAAAGCTACAGTTGATTTCATCATAAAAACAGCATGCTCTATTATCTATTCAGCTCTTAAAATTTTCTTTCCCTGCAGCATTTATTCTCATCAGTTATTGTTTCCAAATTCTGCATGTTCACTTTTGCTTTTCCATAGCTACGTTTTAATGTTTTATGAGTAGATTAAAAAAGAGATAATTTGAAGATAAAATCAGTTTTTGTACTTCTTGAATATGTGTGTGTATTAGTATACATACACACACAAACACACACACATATACACAGATACATAAAGTATTTTTCTTAGATTTCTTAGATTGCTGACTTTGGCTATACATAATTCTTGTTTTTTCCTTCCATGTTTTAAACATTTCAACCTTTTCCCAGTAAGTCTCATTTCCCAATAATTGCTACAATGGAGTACAGACACTATTCAAGCAAAGTCATTTCCCATGACAACTCTATTTTCCATGCTATTCACTTACTTACCAGCATACAGCTTGTCACTTATTTGCCTGAGCATAATGTAAAGAAGAGCCAAGCTGTCAATTTTCCAAAACATCAGTTGCAACTCTTGAAGACACCTGCCACAACTGTGTCATAAAATGGGGCCAAAACTTGTTCCGTTCGCGGAAAATGAGACTCAAAGATCAGCGGAACTTCAGCTCTTTTATTTAGTTCCAAAAGTCCGTCTTAACCAGGAGCCGCGGCAGCTCTTTTTATAGTGAGCTGCTTGCAGCTAGTGTCCAATGACGGCTACTTGTTTTTCCCGCCGCTCGAATTGGCCAATCATAGCCCGGATATCATTGGCCAATCAGCATCGAGAAAAGCAGCCAATCAGCGTCGGATATTTGCTGTCCAATCGGAATAGCCTATTTGGAGTATGTTAATATGGAACAAAACTCACTTTGCAATTATCTTGCTTAGCAAAAGAAATTTTGGGCTCAGTTGTCAAAAGTTGAGGACTACATGTCGTGTTCTGCCCATTGTTAATGACAATTTGTAAGGAAAATAACCTACATATTGAAACAGCTAGAGTGACACAATGACTAAGATTTAAGCTATGTCTGGAGAGACCCATTTTATTTCCCTACAGAACTGTAATGTGTTTACTGGTAAACTTCAATCCAGACCCTAGCTAGAGTTGCACACCATAATGAGATATAAATAGGTCAATTGCATTTCCCCTTAGTGTATTGTATAAACCCTGCCTGTGTGATTAGTTTATGATTATTATGTTGACCCAACCCAGAAAACTGGTTGAATATATTTTATACAAAGAATCGTGTATACATGTGCTGCACAGTCATTAGGAGTCAAACATACCTTGTAAAGTTGTAATTATAAGAATAAAATTAGGCAAAATGCCCTCATTTAAGCTAATTAGAACACCCAAGAATCAGGGTGAAAAGATACAGACACTATAGCTAGAATGAAAATACAGACACTTTTTGCTCATTCATTCATACAACATTTGAATGCCATTATTATTGATTGTAAGCATGCTGAGGCAGGCAAGTAAATGGCATTCTTCAATTACTTAATACATATTTTCTGTTACAACCCTTACAAAGAAAAAATAGACCAAGGAAGGATGTATTTTTCCTTAGTACATTGTTGGGGGATGTCAAAAAATTCCCAGGAGCAGAAGCTAATATCTAAAGATTCTAAAGATAAAGGTGCAAAACCATCATACTATGACTGCAGGTTGTATTTCTGTGTTGTGAAATGACTTCATTGTTTTTCCTCTTTTATGAAAAGTAAAAGCAAAAGAGTATATAAATGGTTCTTGAATTTCTAGAGTACTGTGGAGAGTTTAGCCTTCTTCATGACATGCCCAATCCATATTTTCAGGCCTCTCTTCACTGGAAGAGAGCAACACACTGCTCATTTTAAAACTAGGGAAGAATCTCAGAAGATATAAACAAAGAATGGGAAAAGCAGAGGATGAAGATTGTTCCTTCTAATCTCTGATTAAAGTTTAGGATTTCTGCAAAATTCAACTGAGTGTACAGAGAACAAAATATCAAATATCCAAAATTTCTTTCTTCATAAGAAATGAACAAATTTACATTAGGCAGACATATTTCTGTGCAGAGCTAAGACCATGTTTCTGAATTTCTTCATACAAAATAGGAAATCACTTTTATTCATACTTTACATTGGGTTCCTGACTTTTGTAGAATCAACTTATAATTAATAACATTAATTTAAAACTGTCCATCTCCTCTCATTAGATGATATCATGATATCATCTACCCAGAGCATTTTCTTTTGGGATTGTCTCTTCTAAGACAAATTGTTTTACTGAATGGGCACCCCATTGGAATGGAAAATGCAAAGACCTGATCTGAAAACAAGATAAAGATCCTTGTAGAGAAGAATCAAGACTTCCTGGAAGTTCAGCCATAAACTAGAGTCATAATTAAGTTCTCAATGCAGTATAACAATGTTAGCTATGAAAGAACCTATCAATCTAGAAACAATTAATTTAATTCAGATTATGTTGCAATACACTAAAAAAAAGTGGTTATTACTTTCAAAAGCATCAGAACAATAAAGCAGTTACAGGAAGAACAGGGAGATAAGCCCTGTGCTTTTAAAATAAAATAAAATCTAGCATTATAGCTTGTTCTGTATAACTTGGAAGGTTCCAAGTAGTCAATTCTGATTGGCCAAAAAAGGCCAGTAGTGGATTGGTTCATTAGGAACCAATCCAAGAAGCCGCTCAAAGGCGGCAAGATTAAATTGATGTCATTGGTTACAAGCTGGCAGGCAAGCCTCTATATAAAGGGCTGCCGCGGCTTGAGCCAATGTTCCGTTATTGTTGCTGTTAACCAAATAAAGAGTTGTTAGTTGGAACCCGGTCTCACACGTCCTGAAGCGGAGACCGAGCACGCGGTAAGAGAAAAAACCATGCTAGACGAGATGGCTGGGAATAACGCGACGCCCGCACTATTCAGTCCCAATGAAGAAGATTGGGAGTTTTATATTGATCATTTCCTGATGTTTCTGGAGAGCAACAAAATGGAAGAAATTTCTGATCAGCGAAAGAGGGCTGTCTTCCTAATACATTCTGGGCCAGCTATATTTAAAATGGCGAAGGCATTGGTGCCCAGATATGTGAAACAGATGACCTGGTCTGAGCTTAACCAAATGCTGAAAGCTCACTACGCGCCAGTTGTCTCAAACCTCATCAAGAGACATGAATTTTATAAGAGAGACCAGAGGGAAGACGAAACCATTGCTGATTTTATGGCAGCTCTGTGCCATATTGCAGGAGCCTGTGATTTCCAAACTACGGATGAGGCAATGCGAGATCGTGTCATGTTAGATCTTAGGGACTCTACCCTTCAAAGCAAACTCATAAACAGACCTAACATAACGATGGCAGAGGCAATAATGGAAGCAACCGCCGCGGAAGCAGCAAAGAAATCAGCAGCCACAATGAAGATGATGAACGCCAGTGCTGACACGACAACCCTTCCAAAAGAAAAAATGTCAGGCGGAGGGAGAAAGCAAGCTACCACAAACACACACCACGAACACTGAGACGAGTCATCAGACACTGATGAAGATGACGATGAGGTCCACCACCTTTACGCAAACCAAAAAAGGTGCAAAAGGAAGAAAAATTGGCGGGAATGCACTGGTTGCAGAGGAAACCACCCCCGAGCCGAGTGCAGGTTCCTTGATGCCATCTGTCGGGCTTGCAAAAAGAGGGGATATATCGAAAGAGTCTGCCGAAATCAAAGAAACAGCAGCCCTAGCAGACACAGTAATTCCCTACCAAGAACTGACTCGAGGCAAGCCAACAGAAAATGGGAGCGCAGCAAGGGAACCAGCAACCGAGAAAATACACATCAGACTGTCACTATAGGAAGCGCACAGACGGAAAGTGGAAAAAAAGTCAGAATTGTAGTGTCCACTGAAGGAAGCCCTTGTGAGATGGAGGTCGACTCAGGATCTTTTCTATCAAAGGTGTCTTGGAACACAATTAGACGTCTGATTCCAAACATCAGACAAAATGAACTCAAAAAACAAAAATTAATTCTCAAAGACTACCAGGGAAATAGGATTCCTGTGGTAGGTCTGGGGCACTTCAAAGTAACTTACAAACAACACGCTGAAGTCCTGCCATTGACTATAGTCGACCGAGACCGTCCCAGCCTTCTGGGCATCGGGATGACCGGAGTGAGCCGAATAGTTGTGAGCAATTGGGAAGAGAACCTGCTACACGAATTCCAGGATGTCTTCGACGGAACTCTAGGCAGGTACTGGGAAACCCCAATATCCTTTAGCCTAGATCCCCAAGTAGCACCGAGAAGACTAAAAGCCAGATGGGTCCCCTTTGCATTAAAACCCAAAATAGATGAGCGATTAAATAAATTGATTGCACAAGGGGTCATGGAACCAATTGACCACGCCAGGTGGGAGACACCAATAGTAACACCTGTAAAACCAGTTGGGTCTGTGCCCATCTGTGGAGACTACAAGGCTACCCTGAACCATGCGCTACAGCAAAGTGCATACCCGGTACCAGTCGTGCAGCACTTACTGCACTCACTTGGGGGAGGAAATTTTTTTGCTCAACTCAATTTAGCCCAGGCATATCAGCAACTTCCAGTAGACTCCATAACGGCCGAGGCAGAGAATCCAGCCTGAAAGTTAAAAAAGAAAAATGCTGCCTGGCCCCTGACTACATCGAATTTTTAGGATATTTGATTGACGAACAAGGTATTCACCCAACAGAAAAAAAAGCCAAAGCAATTAAAGACGCAACCAGATCTTGAAATAAAATGGACTTACAGGCATTCTTGGGTCTGATCAATTTTTATAATGTATTCCTCCCCCACAAAGCAACGATAGCAGAACCATTGCACCAGTTGCTAGATAAAAAAACTGTCTGGGCTTGGGGTCACAAAGAATAAAAAGCCTTTCAAAATATAAAAGACTTGTTAACTTCAGACACCATTCTTATTCAGTTTAGTAATACTCTACCCTGCGACGCCTCACCATTCGGAGTCGGTGCTATCCTGAGCCACCAATTACCTGACGGGAGAGAGGCACCCGTCGTTTTTTATTCGAAAACGCTCTCCAAAGCGGAATGCAACTATAGCCAACTAGACAGAAAAGCCCTGGCTATCATCGCCGGAGTAAAACGCTTTCATGAATACCTATACGGTAGAACATTCTCCATTGCTACTGACCATAAACCATTACTAGGGATTTTGGCTGGGAATAAACCCACACCATACATTCTATCCCCACAGATGACTAGGTGGTCAGAATTCCTGGCCGCCTATTCATATACATTGCTGCATCGACCCGGGAAACAAATCGCCCAGGCATTAAGCCGAACACCATTACTGATCATGGAGGACGACCCGGCTCCAGCCACCACCACCCTACAACTAGAAACCTGCCCTGAACTTCCATTGACTGTGGATGATGTCATCAGAGCCACGGCAAAAGACTCATTGACTGCCCGCATTTTGACTTGGTTAGGTAAAGACTGGCCGGAAGGCCAAAAGACTGAAAACTTTAAACCTTTCCGGACTAGACAAACTGAACTGTCAATACAAAAGGGGTGCTTGTTGTGGGGAGATCGGGTAGTGGTTCCATCCAAACTACAAGAAGAGGTGTCAGGCATGTTACACGACGGCAACCCAGGCATAGTTAAAATGAAAAGCCTGGCCAGGAGCTATGTCTGGTGGCCTGGCTTAGACAAGGACATTGAACGCTGGGTTGCAACATGCCACAAGTGTCAGAGAGCTAGACCCACACCACCACAAGCTCCCATACGGGACTGGGAGACCCCACAAGGCCCTTGGTCTCGAATCCATATTGATTTTGTGGGACCAACTAGGGGCAATATGTTTTTAATAGTCGTGGATGCATATTCGAATTGGCTTGAAGTCATCTTAATATCATCCACAACAACCGATGCTGTTATAAAGCAGCTAAACAAATTATTTACAACTCATGGTTTACCTGAATTTTTGGTATCTGACAATGGGCCACAACTAACAGCAATACAATTCAAACAATACTTATCCTCTTTGGGTATACGGCATGCACTAACCACGCCGGCCTACCCGGCGGTGAATGGTAGGGCCGAGCAAATGGTCCAGTTCAAAAAAGAAGGCCTTGAGAAAATGGACCATGGGGATGTCCAAGACAAGCTAAACCACTTACTTACACTACAACACATCACTCCCAGTAGCATAACAAACAAGAGCCTGGCAGAATTATTAATGGGGAAAAAACTCAGATCCCATCTAGATAGGTTTCACCCCAATTATACTTGCGAGAAACCCCCAACTCTTCCAGCTGATACCGTACTTTCAAAATCCAGCTTCCAGCCACGATCACACAAGTAAGAGGCCCCCGGTCCTACCGACTAACCGTGGACAATGGAAGAGAGTGGAAGCGGCACATAGACCAGCTTCGTTTCCGCAACATTGAGCATAAAACAACCGTGCAACCTCAAATAATAAATTTCGATGAAAACAAAACCAAGGAGGGGGGGAAATACAAATAAATAAAAAAGGGGGTGAAAATGAACCATTAAAATCACAACCAGAAAATCTAACCAACCAAAAAGAGCACTTACTGTTGGATGAGACCATTGGAAGAAGTCCTGGCGAAAGGGAAGCCGACCTGGAAGGTGCCAGCCAGGCCAGCTCAACCAGCCCGGTTGAACCGGGAGGGAGCGGCAGAACCACTTCGACCGGCCTGAGAAACTCAGGCGGGAGCGGCAGTGCTGACTCACCCTTCCAGGCGGTTCCATGGAGAAAAACCAGAAAGACAACAATCCCGACTGAACCTCTTGAAGTCCTAGGCGAGAATGAGCCGCACAGGTCAACTAGGACCAGAAAAAGCCCCATCTACCTGCACGACTACATCACTCACGTAGGACTGAACTAAAGGGGGACGGGTGTTCTGTATAACTTGGAAGGTTCCAAGTAGTCAATTCTGATTGGCCAAAAAAGGCCAGTAGTAGATTGGTTCATTAGGAACCAATCCAAGAAGCCGCTCAAAGGCGGCAAGATTAAATTGATGTCATTGGCTACAAGCTGGCAGGCAAGCCTCTATATCAAGGGCTGCCGCGGCTTGAGCCAATGTTCCATTACTGTTGCTGTTAACCAAATAAAGAGTTATTAGTTGGAACCCGGTCTCACGGACGGAACATAGCTGAACAGTAGATTTACAAATACAAAGCAGATTCTTTAAAAAAAAAAAAAAAGATCAAGATTTACTTTTTCTCCACTTGCTGTCACTAAGCATTAGAGCACAAGATTCACAATCATTGATTAAGTCAGTGGTCTGAATGACACATCAAGGACAGCCAGTAGCGAGCCTTCAAATCTTGCACATTAAAAGACAAAACCCTTTCAACAAAGAACATTTCTATGTTAATATATCATTAAGTCAAACAGTAAGTGATTGAACATTTAAACCATGTGTATTCTTTTAAAAGAAACCAATTTTCAATCATCATATCATGTTTCATCTCTAAACATCAGGTCACCTTTTTACTATGTAAGTCAGATTTCTGTGTTTAGCCTTCTCTACATATACTGGAGAAAGATGTATATTGATTGTTTGTTAATGACTGAACAGGAAAGGCAACCAGTAATCAAAATGCAGGACCCAGGCCAAATTATAGCCTTTTAAAACATGTTTGCATTTTTCAGCTGAAGCAGAGTTGAACCGCCTGACCTTTCCTTTCATTCTTTTGTTTAAATTAGGCTATATCTATTTTATTCAAATATATGTTCTTCTCAACCTCTATTTTTGACCCTGCATAAGTAACTAACCCACCATTCTATTTAGAGGGCAAGCAAATGATTTTAACAGCATCTTAAGTTGAACGCATAAGAAGAACATTAACAATGTAAGAAAAACTGCACTGAAATAGGCCAAAGGACAGCATCCTGTCGAATACAATAGCCAATCATATGCCTAAGGGAACACCACAAAAAGGAGAGCAATGATACACACACACACAGTTGTTCTCCAACAATTGATATTCTCTGTGGAATATTATCTCTGAACCTTCAGGCTATTTATGACCATCTAATTAGGACCCATTAGTAAGATTCCTGGTCGTTAATTTATCTAATCCTCTTTTTTAAAGTTCTGTATGCTAATGTCTTGTTCTGTCCTATAAATAGAATTCAGTTGTATTGATTACTATTAATGTTGTAGGCAAAAGAGAAATATTTTTAAAAGCCAAAAGCTGTAGCCTTTCTTCAGAATAGAATTGCTCTAGTCCTCCAATAATTTTGTCCTTTTCTATATCTTTTCCAGCTCAACAATAACCTATTTGAAATGTGGGTCCTGCACTCAATCTTTTAAATGTAGTCTGTCATGAGCATAGATTATTTTTAATTTCTTTTGTTCTGTACTGTCTTAAAATTGTGTTAGCTTTTATTCATGTGAATATTGTGTGTGTGTGTGTGTGTGTGTGTGTGTGCATTTCAAACAAAAGCTGAATTCTTATCAACTGTCTTGTTGGAAGAAAGAGTTACACATCCACTAATGAAAGGCAACATATGCCTGGACAATGTTTAATGTGTATGCCAGTATTATTTCTTTTTGAAGGTAAAACGATTTCACTAAAAATAAGTTAGTCCTCTCCACCTAGGATATCACCATTGATCATAGAAGTGAAACCTTTTTGATTATAGATAACAGATGAGACTTAATTAGTACAGGCATCTGGCTGTCTCACTGAAATAACGTGTTTGGAGAAGCCTGCAATCTTAATTAGAAATAGCTGTTAACCCTTCTTTCATCAGTCTGAAGGATCTCCATCATTGAAGGAGATTCAGAATCCATTACTTATTTTTGCCACACTATAAATACATCATCAGCACAACACAGTTAACCATGGAAGATAAAAGCTGCCAACCTATTGCAGTGTATTAGTTTTAAACCATAGTTCTTGAATGGTGTTTACGCAATTTCAGTAAAGCCTTTGCTAGAGGCATTGCAGTAGATTTCAGGAAGAATTAAAAAAAAAAAAAGACTCCAAACATCATGAATGAAATCTAAAAGTCTGCTTTAGGCATGCCTATGGATTGGAGTAAGCCAGTGATGTGTTTGACACATTTTTCTGTGACCAACATACAAATAGTATGTTGCACAGTGGGAGGGATGCTATTCAAAGGGATTAATCAATACTTTCCTTGGACAAGCAAAGGAATATATATTATTGTATATCAGATCCCTATTTTAAAGCAAGTTTTGAATTTCAAGTACATGAACCTGTTAAAGATGTTCAAAAGGACTGAAATAAATATAGGCCAGCTTTGCCTCCAATTTCCAAATAAAAAACCTTTTATTTTCCCTTAGCATGGAAAGCCTAAGTGTCCAGAAGGGTCTGTTATATTGCTGAATTTCACTGTCTAAAGGCCCTGTCACACTGCCCAATGGATGCAAAATGGACACAATGGACGAGAAAAATATTCCATCCGTTGTTATCCGCTCTCAGAAGGGGCAAAAATTTGCATAACTGGAGCAGATAACACAGAAAGGAACGGACGCGGGGAGGACGCAGGGCGGATGGAAAGCGGATGCGGAACGGAAGCCCAGTGGATGGAAGCGGATGGGAGTGGATGGCACATCCGCCAGGCTTCCGGGGGACCTCAGCAAAGTGGATGCAGAATGGATACAGCGGATGCAGAGTGGATGCACAGCGGATGAAGCGGATGCACAGTGGATGCACAGCGGAAGCCTAGCGGATGCCGAGCGTTAATTGCGCATGCAGGGAGGATGTATTGCGTCAGCCCCGCGGATATAACGGAAGCAGCTCAGAAGCAGGTCGCCATTCAGAGGAAAGAGCTGCTTCCAGACACATCGACTGCCTTGCCTGTCCTGCCTGCATGTCTGCCTGCCAGCCTTGCTGCCAGCCTTGCTGTCTGCCTGCCTGCAAGCCTTGCTGCCAGCCATTCTGCCTGCCAGCCTTGGTGGCTGCCTGCCTGCCAGCCTTGGTTCATGCCTGCCTGCCAGCCTTGGTGCCTGCCTCCCTGCAAGCCTTCCTGCCAGCCTTGGTGCCAGCCTTCCTGCCAGCCTTGGTGCCTGCCTGCCAGCCTGCCTGCAAGCCTTGGTGCCTGCCTGCCTGCCAGCCTGCCTTCCTGCCAGACTTGGTGCCTGCCTCCCTGCCAGCCTTCCTGCCAGCCTTCCTGCCTGCCTCCCTGCCAGCCTTGGTTCCTGCCAGCCTCCCTGCCAGCTAGCAACCCCACAACCATGCTGAAGCACAGCAAGCCTCAGCCATCTGCTGCCAGCCCTTGCAAGAGGGACAGGGCTACCATCCCACCCCCTGGCCCTCACTCTGGTTCTGCTGGGGCTTCTGCAGAACGGGCTCGCTCTTCTGGGGCTGGGGCTTCTGCTGCTTCTGCTTTTGGAGGAGCTGATGACAAGCACTCCAGCACCAGCCACCTCCACAGCACCTGGACCCTTCACCCCTGAGACTGAGCGACCAAGAGGAGTGTCAGAGACTCATTTTTGTTTTATAGCTTCTTGTTAGTAAAGTCTATTTTTGATTCATACACTTGCTTCATTTCTTTTTTTTAATGAAGTCTTGGTGGAAACTTTTAGAAATGGTTTAAGCCTTTGCATGCTTGTGGGATGGGTTAAGATAGCAGTGGGATGGGCAGGGATACCTTTGGGATGGGTAATAGCTGTGGGATAGATAAACCTCCAATGCAA
This sequence comes from Laticauda colubrina, assembly GCA_015471245.1. Taxonomy (NCBI): domain Eukaryota; kingdom Metazoa; phylum Chordata; class Lepidosauria; order Squamata; family Elapidae; genus Laticauda; species Laticauda colubrina. Next base: position 29,435,307 of record BLBF01000010.1, on the reverse strand, counting down.
GCATAGTGGGACTGGATGGTCCACCCTCCCAGGTGCCACACCTTTGGCCCTTTATTATCAATAACAATGTAATCAATCATCCCCACATGTCAACATAAACACAACTCTTTATTAAATGCCCTGTTCATTGTAGGACCACTCAACATACATGGCCCAATGTCATCCGTGTGATGAGACAGGCTGAAGGAAGCATCCATTAAGCATCTACCATCCTGTCTTGCCACTCCACTGCTCCAGCTGGGGAGTTGCACCAGTGTTTCAGGAAGTTGCGCTGCTTCTTCCCTTCACGTGAGGCTCTGTTGGGGCCTTGCACATTCTGAGTGTCTATCAGGTTTCGCCCTTGCCTCCATTCCCCAGGCTCCATGTCCCCATTGCCTTGTTGGAGGTCCACGAGCCTGTTCTGCAAGACTGGGTAGCGGGTGCGCATGAGATTGTGCAGGATGCAGCAAGCTTCCATGATTCTCCTCACGGTCTCTGGGCGATGCTGCATGGTGGTGAGAAGTACCTGGAACCTGTTGGCCAGGATGCCAAAGGCGTTCTCCACCACCCGCCTTGCCCTGGACAGCCTGTAGTTGAAGATCCTCTCTTCACGGGTGAGGTATTTGGAGGTGTAGGGCTTCATGAGGTAGGTTGTGAGGGAGAAGGCGTCATCCCCCACGATGAAGTAGGGCACATCTTGTGTGTCATTGGGCAGGGGTTCTGGATCTGGGAAGCCCACGATGAGGTTGCGTTCCAGCTCCTCCTTGAGGTGACTGGCGTTGTATACCTGGGCATCTGAACATGAGCCGCTGCCTGAAGCATCGATGTACATGAATTTGTAGGCAGCATCGACCATGGCAAAGAGGATGATGCTGAAGAAGCCCTTGTAGTTGAAATAAGTGGAGCCCGACTTGGGTGGTGCTTTGCAGGCCACGTGCTTGCCATCTATGGCTCCAATGGTGTTTGGGAAGTTCCACCTCTGATACCACTGCTCTGCAACTTTCTTCCAGCCTTCTTCAGTGGAGGGGCACTGGAGGAGCTCCTCCAAGTATTCTTCGATGATGGCCTACACCACTTCTCTGACCACAATGCTGATGGTGTTGTGTGGCACCCTCCAGCCGTACTGCATGCTCCTGTAGGTGGTTCCTGAGGCCAGGTGGCGCAGAGTCAGTGCCACCTTGAGCCCAGGTTCCAGCCTGGGCTGGACGTTGGTGTTTGCCTTGGTCAACCTGGGTGTCAGCCGTTGCACAACTTCGTCAAACATGGCTGGAGGCATCCTCATGAAGTTCTGGAATGCCCAAGTGTCTTCGTTCCTGAGCTCCACCATCAGCTTGTTGTACAGTCCGTCCTCTGCTCTTCTGGTGAATCATCTTCAGACCCAGACGCTTCTTGGCTGCCCCTTTTTCTTCCCGTAGTAGAGTTCACAGAGCCTGTAGATGGCTTTGCACTTTTGCAGAAGGATGGTGGCTGCCAAAAGGACTGTGTTATGATCCACGGTGGACATGACTGGATGCTGTGGAAGAGCAAGAGTCAGATGAAGGCTGCAGAGGTCTGCAGCAGGGCTGCTGGTCTGAAAGTGAGATCCAGATGTGTTGCCCCCCCTTTTTATAGGCAGTATAGGTGTCCCTTTGCATCCTCTGGGCATCCTCTAGGCATCCTGCAGACATCCTTAATATCCGAGATAGGTCCCCTCTGCGGACGTTTTTTCCATTTTACATGCTTTGTTTCCATGCTGCATCTGCTAGGCATCCGTTCTGCATCCGTTCTGCGTCCGTTCCGCTTCCTCCCTGCGTCCGAGCGGATGCGAGTTGCGCGGATGCGCAGCGGATGCCTAGCGGATATAGCGGATGTGTAACAGATGCAGAACGGATGCGTAGCAGATGCAGAACGGACGAATTGGATACATTTTCCGCGCAAAAGTTTTGAGCAGCTCAAAACTTTCTGAGCGGATGAAACGTCCATAAACGGATGCTGGACGGATAGAGACGAAGCAAAACGGAGGCAGTGAGTACATCGCGTTAACCAACGGATGGCAAGCTTTTTTGTCCATTTTACATCCTCTTTGCATCCGTTGGTGCAGTGTGACAGGGGCTTAAATGCTCAATTTGCATACTGCTCAATTTCTGTCTATTAATCGGCACTAATAATGTTCAGGGGCCTCATAGATATTCCTGCTATTACCTGCAAAATTTCTGCCTCTTCCTGTCTTTACTCTTTCTGGATACTTTTAATTGAAAACAATTGCATAGGAAAATAACTATGGAGCTTTCAATCATCCAGGTCATGGTTGTTCCAAAGGTGCTTTTTCCAAAAGGGAACTGGACATGTTTTGTTCTGTTTTTTATTTTGTTTTCTTTGGAAAACATTTCACTTCTCATCCAAGAAACTGAAACTGGAACTGAAGGTACTGAAAAAGTTTCTTGGATGAGAAGTGAAATGTTTTCAAATGTTTTGGGACAATTACATGGGAAGGAAATTAGCCTACTACTACAAGACAAAGGATTAGCATCTGAAGTCCTGATAAAACAGGGGTCTTCAAACCTGCAGCTTGAAGACTTATGGACTTCAACTCCCAGAATTCCTCCTCCAGTCATGTTACCTCAGGAATTCTGGGAGTTGAAGTCCATAAGTCTTAAACTTGCCAAGTTTCAAGACCCTTCAAGATCCTAAAAGAAATAGCATTAACTTTAGCCACAGTTTGTGTTCTGTACAAAATGGTATACTCCAAACTATGCAATCTGATTGGATAAAAGACTAAGCATTGGATTGGTTCATTAGGAACCAATCCAAAAGAGCCGCTAAAAGGCGGCAAAGTTAAATAGATGCCATTGGCTACAAGCCGGCAGGCAAGCCTGTATCAAAAGGCTGCAGCGGCTTCAGCCAAACTGTTCCGTTACTGTTGCTTACTTGAATAAAGACTTTGTTTGTTGGAACCCGGTCTACCTCGCGGTTTTCCGGACGGAACACTGGTGACAAAGGTGGGATCGTCCGAAATGCGAGACCAAGCACGCAGCAGAAAGAATTCCAGACTAAAGTAATGGCTGGGAATAACGCGCCGCCCGCACCCTTCAATCCCAATGAAGAGGATTGGGAGTCATATGTAGACCGTTTCCTGATGTTCTTAGAGAGCAATGAAATGGAAGAGATCTCAGACCAGCGGAAGAGGGCTGTATTCCTAACGCATTGTGGACCAACCATTTTTAAAATGGCCAAAGCATTGGCGAAGCCCAGAGACGTGAAACAAATGACCTGGTCTGAACTTCACCAAATGTTAAAGGCCCACTATGCACCGGTAGTGTCAAATCTCATCAAGCGGCACGAATTCTACAAAAGGGATCAGAAGGAAGGCGAAACCATTGCTGACTTCGTGGCAGCTCTCCGACAACTGGGGGGAGCTTGCGAATTCCTGAACTTAGATGAAGCCATGCGAGATCGATTTGTCCTAAGTCTGAGAGACTCTAACTTACAAAGTAAACTACTAAATAAACCCAATATCACAGTGGCTGAAGCGATCGCAGAAGCCACAGCAGCAGAAGCCGCAAAAAAGTCAGCGGCCACTATGAAACTAATGAACTCCAATAATGACAGGATGACCCTGTCCATAGGAAAGAAGCAAGCTCCCACCACAACTCATCACGAAGAATTCGACAGTCCATCAGAAACGGAAGATGAGGATAATGAGGTCCATCGCCTGTATGCCAATGAAAAAAGGCGTGAAAAAAGAAATTGGCAGGAATGCGCTGGCTGCGGGGGAAACCACCCTCGAGCCGATTGCAGATTCCTTGATGCCATCTGCCGAGCTTGCAAGAAGAGGGGACACATCGAAAAAGTCTGCAGGAATCAAAAAAATAACAGCCCAAACAGACGCAGTTAATTCCCCACTACCAGCTGAAGCAAAGCAAGCCGAAAAGAAATGGGAGCGCAACAAAAGAACCAGCAACCAAGAAAAGACCCATCAAACTGTCACTATTGGAAGAGCCCAGACGGAAAGCGGGAGAAAAGTCAAAATTGTTGTAAAAATTGAAGCAAGCCCCTGCGAGATGGAAGTCGACTCAGGATCCTTCCTGTCAATGGTGTCTTGGAACACAATCAGATGGCTGGTTCCAAACATCAAATTAAAAGAACTCCAGAAACAAAAATTAACTCTAAAAGACTACCAAGGAAACCAAATCTCTGTGGTAGGTCTAGGACATTTCCGAGTCACATACAAGCAGCACGCTGAAGTCCTGCCTCTAACCATAGTCGACCGGGACTGCCCCAGCCTCCTGGGCATCGAATGGTTTGCACCATTGGGCATCGGAATGACCGGGGTGAGCCGAGTAGCCGCAACCGACTGGGAAGAGACCTTGATAAAAGAGTTCCAGGATGTCTTCAATGGCACCTTAGGCAGGTACCGGGGGACCCCAATTTCCTTTAGTTTAGACCCTCAGGTAGCACCTAGAAGATTAAAAACCAGATGAGTCCCCTTTGCTTTAAAGGCCAAAATTGATGAACAGTTAAATATATTAATTGAGCAAGGGGTCATAGAACCAATTGACCATGCTAGATGGGAGACACCAATAGTAACACCTATTAAACCTGATGGGTCGGTACGCATCTGCAGAGACTACAAGGCTACCCTGAACCATGCGTTGCAGCAAAGCGCATACCCTGTACCAATCGTGCAACATTTACTGCACTCGCTAGGGGGAGGAAAATTTTTTGCCAAGCTTGATCTAGCCCAGGCATATCAACAGCTTCCAGTAGACCCAATAACGGCCGAGGCACAGACAATAGTAACTCACAGAGGGGCATTCAAATGTAACAGACTTCAATTTGGAGTGAAAGTTGCCCCAGGCGTTTTCCAAAGCCTTATGGAACACCTACTAAATGGAATTAAAGGGGTCGTGCCATATTTTGATGACGTCCTAATTTCGGCTAAAAACACAACCCAATTAGAGAAAAGACTGAAAGAAGTGCTAACAAAATTTCGAGAATCCGGCCTGAAAGTCAAAAAAGAAAAATGCTGTTTAATGACTGATCGCGTCCAATTTTTGGGGTATTTAATTGACGGTGGGGGTATACACTCTACAGAAAAAAAAGTCAAGGCTATTAGAGACGCACCACAGCCAAAAAACAAAACAGAATTACAAGCATTTTTGGGTCTAATAAACTTCTACAACGTATTCCTCCCTCACAAGGCAACGATGGCTGAACCGTAACATCGTTTATTGGATAAGAAAACTAATTGGACTTGGGGGCATAGAGAACAAAAAGCATTCCAAGGCATAAAAAATCTGTTTACCTCAGACACCATTCTTATTCAGTTTAGTAACATACTTCCATTGACGGTCACCTGTGACGCCTCACCATTTGGATTTGGTGCCATCCTGAGCCACCAATTGCCTGATGGGAGAGAGGCACCCGTTGCCTTTTACTCGAAAACACTTTCTAAAGCAGAACGCAATTATAGTCAACTAGACAGAGAAGCCCTGGCAATTGTCGCCGGAGTTTAACGTTTTCATGAGTACCTCTATGGGAGAACATTTTCAATCGTAACTGACCATAAACCACTACTAGGAATTTTGGCGGGAAACAAACCCACACCAAATATTTTATCTCCTCGAATGACTAGATGGTGAGAATTCCTCGCAGCATACTCCTACACTTTGATACATCGACCCGGGAAACAGACCTCCCATGCAGACGCATTAAGTCGAACACTGCTGCCAATGATGGAGAAAGACCCGGCACCAACAATTACCACCCTGCAGATAGAAACCTGCCCTGAGCTACCAATATCTGCACATGATGTCGCCAGAGCAACTGCTAAAGACCCAGTGACTGCCCGCATTTTAAATTGGGTAGGTAAAGGTTGGCCGGAAAACCAAAAAACTGAAAACTTTAAACCTTTCCGGACCAGACAGACTGAACTGTCAATACAAAAAGGGTGTTTATTGTGGGGTGATTGGGTGGTAATTCCTTCCAACTTACAAACTAGAGTGTTGGGTATGCTTCATGAAGGCCACCCAGGCATCATAAAAATGAAAAGCCTGGCTAGGAGCTATGTATGGTGGCCTGGTTTAGACAGAGATATTGAGTACTGGATTGCCACATGCAATAAATGCCAGAAAACCAGGCCATTACCACCACAAGCTCCTATAAGGGATTGGGAGACCCCACGAGGCCCCTGGTCTCGGACCCATATTGACTTTGTGGGTCCAACCAGGGGGCATACGTTCTTGATTGTTGTAGATGCATACTCAAATTGGTTAGAAGTCACAGTAATGTCATCTACAACAACTGATGCTGTTATAAAAAAGCTAAACAAGCTATTCGCAACCCATGGGTTGCCGGATGTCCTAGTGTCCAACAATGGGCCACAACTGACCGCTATACAATTTGAACAATATCTAGCCTCCTTAGGCATATGCCATGCACTAACCACGCCAGTCCACCCGGCAGCAAATGGTAGGGCTGAGAGAATGGTTAGGTTTACCAAGGAGGGTTTGGAGAAAATGGACCCAGGGGATGTCCAGGACAAAGTGGACCGTTTACTCACCCTCCAACATATCACCTCCAGCACTGTGACTAACAAAAGCCCAGCAGAATTGCTAATGGGGAGGAAACTTAGATCACATTTGGATAGGTTACATCCAAATTACACCTTTGAGAAACCCCCCGACTCCTCCTTCCGCACGTTTGAAATCGGCGACCTAGTCTATGCAAAGAACTTTACCGGGGACCCTCTATGGCTTCCAGCCACAATCACACAAATAACAGGCCCCCGATCCTACCGCCTGACCGTGGACGATGGCAGGGAATGGAAGTGGCACATAGACCAGCTTTGTTCCTGAAATATCGAGCGAAATACAACCACGCAACCTCCACCAATAAAAATCAATGAAAACAAAACCAAAGGGGGGGGGGGAATACAAGAAAATAATACTGAAGGGAAAAACGAGCTGTTAAAATTAAACCCAGAACATCTAACCAATCAAAAAGAGCAAAAAGAACACTTACGGTTAGATGAAACTGGCAGAAATAATCCACAGGTAGAGGAACCTGTCCTGGAAGGGGCCAGCAAAGCCAGCTCAACCTGCCCAGGAAAACCAGGAGGAAGCGGCAAAACCACCGGCCTGAGCAAGTCAAGCGGTAGCAACCTTGCTGACTCACCCTTCCAGGCAGTTCCATGGAGAAGAGCTGGAGAGACAGCGATCCCGTCCAAACCGCTCGAAGTCTCCAGCAAGAATGAACCGCGCAAGTCATGTAGAGTCAAAAGAAGCCCCACCTACCTGCACGACTACGTCACCCACGTAGGACTAAACTAAGGGGGGAGGGGTGTTCTGTATAAAATGGTATACTCCAAACTATGCAATCTGATTGGCTAAAAGACTAAGCATTGGATTGGTTCATTAGGAACCAATCCAAAAGAGCCGCTGAAAGGCGGCAAAGTTAAATAGATGCCATTGGCTACAAGCCGGCAGGCAAGCCTGTATAAAAAGGCTGCTGCAGCTTCAACCAGACTGTTCCGTTACTGTTGCTTACTTGAATAAAGACTTTGTTTGTTGGAACCCGGTCTACTTCGCATTTTTCTAGACGGAACAGTTTGTATTCTGGCAGAGTGATTTTCTGTGACTTGGACATTTCTATGATAGCACCCATGTTGTGCTATAAATAAGCAATACTGATGTTGTTCACAATATATTCTTAAACTTTTAAAGGTGCCCACCAGCAAAAAAAAAAAAAAAAGGTTGCCTGAATGTGGTTTATCTCCCATGAATATGTGAAAAGAGGAAAATATTTTCCTTTCTTAATGTGATAAGAAACAAAATATATATGACATATACTACAGTAATTATAGGGAACACAACATATTATATCATATTTATACTTCTTTTAAGTATGTAGTGACTGATTCAGGTGTTGAAATCTAAATGGAAAAAACAGCATCTTTTTTGAATGTCCTCCATCCACAAACCGCTTTTATCCTTAAATCCATATTCTGATGAAGGAGATATTTTCAGTGAAATGTCATCTGCTTGTTAGTGCTGATGTAGCTGTTTCAAAGAAGCAGAAAGCCACATCCAAATCTCTCTGTCTTAGATGTGTAAAACTGAATATGCCAAAGGTCTTCCTCACTATAAAAGAGAATAGTGCAATTGAATGAAAGAGGCAGATTTTCTTCCTATTTGTCATTACTGATGTGTGCAGCTTAAAAAGTATGCTATACTCTGAAGGACAATTAGGTTCATCCTCACTTCAATTTCAAAAGATGCAATGAGAAAAATTGTACCTTCTTTCTTCTTCAAATGTTTATTTAATGTGACATTTTAGAATTTTAAAGAGTCACGGTTGCAGGGTGAATGTACTATTTTATTGTCTTATATATTTATGTAGCATGATTTTTTTTTAACTAGCTAATCTTAGGGAAGCGTGTGGACAAAGACTCCATACACTGTCAGATTTCCCTAGCACTTCTGTGACCTTGCTGTCTAGCATGTTAAAATATTAACCAAAAGCCACACGGCAAAATTCTTTGAAAACCTGATAACATAGTCTATGGCCAGTAATAAATATATCAAAAGTGGCCTTCTAATAAAAAGACTAAAATGCTTTTTAGTAAAGCCAGAAGGGTATTCTAACAGTTATTATTTAAGGACAAGGAGTCAGGAATATAAAAAAGGCATTGCTTGAAAAGAAACCAAAGCCTCTTCTGACTCCAGAGCAGAGCTGCCTTTGATGTTAGCAAGAGCCATATCAAAACTTTTCAATAGTCAGGCCACAAGGTCAAGTTTTGTCCTAGAAAAGATACAAAAGCTCAGTCCTACTTTATAAATGTACTATTTGGCCTGTCACATCCATATACAGTATGACTAATGAAGAGGGGGGAAATGTTAACCTTCCTGCCAAGTTAGTGGTACTAAGAGACATTCTTAATCAGGATCTAATTGGCAAACCAAGGTTCTTTACCAAGCACACTAAAACAATTGTTATCCAGAAACCTCAGGAAACATCTTCAGTAATGAAATCGCTGAAACAGGAAAGAGTATAAATTCCATGTGTAGAAGGAAGGCAGTTCAGATAAAGAGTTAGTGAATATCTTTCCAGAAGGAGCAGCCAATTTCAATAAACAAAGCAGCCATGCTGAAGTAAGTTTGAGTTTTGAAACAACATTTTCCCCCAAAAAAGAGAGGGAACCAACAATTATTTGTTTAGTCTTGCTTTACGGCAAGTTTTGGAAAAAATTTATTACCTGATAATGATTTAATTGCCATGGCTGGAAGCCACTCGGGCCAAGTTTTGATATGGTTTAATCCCTTTCAGATTTTTAACCATTTTACCTGATGAACAGATACTTAAAACTGTTATCTGGGCCTAATTAAGTTATTGTCTTACTATGGATGAGGGCTGCTTCTAATTTAAATTATCACGTCCATATTTAGCATGAACAAATATTATAAGACGATTATTAAAAGTAACTTTAGATGCTTAAATCTGAAATATTATTGGGGAAAGTAGAAGCAGGAAGCAGCAAAGGGGAAGTAAATGCAGGAACTAATCTGGGTCAGTCCCTGGAACAAAGAAGTTTAGTCTTCGGAGCTTTCCTACTCATGCTGGAGCTCATAGGCAGGGAACTTCTCTCACACACATTCCTCTCAGAAGACAAAACCTCTGGTTCCAGTGACTGACTGACATTGCATCCTGCAACATTATCCTGGAAATGTATATTTACCTTCATTCGTCAGGAAGTGTATGCTTTCCTTGTTCACCCAACAGCAGCAAGCAGAAATCACTGCCCTGGATTTCTTTTTGAAGTGTGGTAACACCACTTTCTGTTTTCCTCCCAATTCAAGTACTGAAGCAAAACACATCACCACCAGTGGTGGGATTCAAAAAATTTTACTACCAGTTTTGTGGGTGTGGCTTGATGGTGGGTGTGGCTTGATGGGCATGGCAGAGGAAGGATACTGTAAAATCCCATTCCCTCTCTGCCCCACTAACCTGCTTTCCAGCTCCATTCTCCTGTGCAGGACAACAAAAGAAGACCCAGCCAATCAGCTGGGATTCGGGAGGCAGAGAATAGATGGGGGCAGGGGCAGTCAGAGGTGGTATTGCCGGTTCTCCAAACTACTCAAAATTTCTGCAACCAGTTCTCCAGAACTGGTCAGAACCTGCTGAATACCATCTCTGATCACCACAGCTGTAGAGAAGAATCCTCCATTTGACTGAAATAGTGTAAATGTCTATAAAAATGAAAATACAAAATAAATTAATAAACAAACTCAACTTCTCTGGTGAGGATAGCATGAATGGAACTCCTCATGCCTTGACCTCTTGACTTCCCCTAGAGAAAAGTAGGACATAAAATCTAGCAAATAAATAAAATTGCAGTAATGGGCATATATATAAATAGTCATTACACTCTTCCTTAAATATTTTAAGTCAGGAGTATACAACTTTGGCAACTTTAAGACTTTTGGACTTAAAAGATGAGAATTTTCCAGCCAGCCATGCAATACAATTACAGTAACAATCACATTCTGGCATGCCAGATATTATTTAATATACTTTCAGCATCTCCAAATAAGGATTCAGATAACAAAACTGTCTTCTCCAGAACTTGATCCATTTTAATATTACTGCTAGTCACAAAATATATTAGGATATTGTCATTCTATGCAATAATTTATTTTTTTTTAAAAAGGGACAGATTTTTAAAAATCAGAGTAGATAAACATATCTTCCCACCCCCACAGGCTGCCTTGTCAGAATTAATCAGAATTAATTTTTTAGCATCATTATCCAATTCTTTGTGATTCTTCTAGAAAAGCTATTTCAGGTTTGATTGCCTTCCCAGTCACTGGTGAAGGACATAGCACTCAGTTTTCCTTATAAAAGCTAAGCCAAAAGGGAGGTCTGTCGTCCACATTACTAGTGGCACTAATAGCAATACAAAGTAGACCACTCCATCTTCATCAAGGATCTGTACCAATTGAGACACCTTGTTGATGATAACCTGACTCAGCTCTAAGACAGATTCTTTATTATATAGGTCACCATCTGAGTTCACGGCTACCAGTTCCAACAAATCACATCTTGCCATAGCTGGGAGAGAATGGAAATTTCTAAATATCCAATCTCGTTTAAGAGAAATGCTGCATAAAAGGCAGTCACAAAATAAGGTGTAATTGGCAGGATTTTATTGTACCCCCAAGAAACTCCTGGTGTTGATTATTTTGAATGCACACACACACACACACACCCCAAAAAATCAGCATTCAAATACCTTGTTACCAGGACTTGCCACTTGCTACTTATTGGAAGGCTAAAACATGTTCAGAATGACAGTGCGTCAGAACATGAGCTGAATAAATCTAGTGCAATGCATGCACGCAGCTAGGACAATGTATCCTAAGTCCTTGTTCAGAGTACAAAATGCAGATATATTCAAAATAAATATTCCCATCTGCTTGGGAAAAACAAGGCTGGAAGAAATAAAAAGATGAGAAATTCCATTATTCATAATCTATAAAAACCTAGCACTTTTATTTCTCTATCTCTTGATAATTAGTTTTCAGTTAGTTTTTTTTTTAATTTTGAAAAACTTAACGCTTTCATTTTTGCAAATATATCTTGCCATATGGCCAGAGCTGGCTCAGCTGTACAATTAATATAAGTGATGTTTTATAACATCAGTAACCTTCAAGGATATCAATAAAGGATGAATCAGTTGTGTGTCAACATCCTCAGAAACACTGCAATTAATTGTTGGACATATATTTCAGATTATACAATGCATATTGCTTATTGTTATTTATTATTGTATTCATATCCCAACTTTCTGTTCTTCCAACAATCTTCCTAAATACTAGAAGAATGGGAGCCTCACCTGTTTCTTTAGGAAGATCATTCCATAGCCTGGCTGGTACCCAGAAGAAGGCTTTCTTCCATAGACATGATGATCAAGTTACTGACAGTTGGCATCTGCAGAAAAGTTTCTCCTAATTTGAATAATTGGGCAGATTCATGATAGGAAAATTGGTTCCACAAATTTTTGTATTTTGCCCTAGTCAGCAACCAGTTGCTATATTTTGCACCAATTGCCATTTTGATACATTTTCCAACATTCACCTAAGTAAAGCACATTGTGGCAGTTTTGATAGGTAGTTCCTTCCTCCTGTTCCTTTCTTTCTTTTCCCTTTTCCCTTCCTTCCTGCTTCCCTTCCTTCTCTGTCCTTCCTCTTCCCTGCCTGCCCTCCCTCGTCCTTTCTTCTTTCTTTTTCTCCCTTCCTTCCTCTTTTTTCCACTTCCTTCCTTCTCCATTATTTCCCACTTCCCTCCCTCCTTGTTCCTTCCTTCCACCCTTCCTTCCTTCCCTTCTTTACCCTTCCCTCTCTATTCTTCTTCCCTTCCCTTCTCTTACCCTCTCTTCTGTTCCAGTAAGTGAATGGCTGTTGCTGAACTGAGTAAAGGAGGAAGCATGTTTATAGGAAGAAGCTATAAGGTTTTTATTGAAAAAAAACCCTGCCCTTTTGTCAGAAACTTCACACAGGGTGTGAATATCCAGGAAGCTTGATAATAAGGATCAGGGGACAGTAACAGTATAGCAACAACACTAATGCCGTAGCAGCAGTCCAGCAACTCTGAAACAGCTATAGTTTTCTTAAATTTAAATCCCATAGAAGTCATGAGATCTGGATTTTGCACACACATTCTAGGTTAGCCCATTTGAAGTATCTTGGATAAAAAAGTTTTGCCCTCTGATGTACCAATTAGAGACACAAGAGTTTTAGTAGTGCTTTATATAGACAATAACAAAAGCTGCTACAGTTCCATCCAGGGTCACATTCCCTCTATCTACCAAAACCACAAACTCATACAAATAACCTATCCTGGACAAAACCCTAACTGAAGTGGGTCTAGAAAATCAGTTTCATCCATCATGTTCCAAAGCACCAGAAGGGAAGATAAGAAGGGAAGAGATGGAATCTAATCAAGAAGAGAAGCAACTCAGAACTAAGGAGAAATTTTCTAACAGTGAGAACAATTAACCCGTAGACATAGGATTTCCTGATTAAGCAGTAGGTTCAAAGGTGGCATTCAGCAGGTTCTGACCAGTTCTGGAGAACCGGGAGCATAAATTTTGAGTAGTTCAGATAATAGCTCTGACTGGCCCTGCCCCCATCTATTCTCTGCTTCCCAAGTCCCAGCTGATGGGGATTTTGTTGCCCTGCACAAGAGAACTGACCTGGAAAGCAGGTTAGTGGGGTGGGGAGGGAATGGGGATTCTTCCATAGCTTTCCCCTCGAAGTGGGGTGGAAATGGAGATTTTTGCAGTAAATCTCCTGCCATGCCCACCAAGCCACACCCACAGAACTGCTAGTAAAAAAAATTGAATCCCACCACTGAACTGCGGGTTAGATCAGAAGACCTCCAAGGTCCCTTCTAACTTTGTTATTCTGTTAGTCTATTATCACTTTCTTAATCATCTTACTCAAGAATATGATGTCTGAAAGCAGGCTATAATGGAAAGATGTTTCAGGCAAAAGGACAACCTTCTTGAATAAAACCTTTTAGCTGGTTCCTATAAGCATGCAGGAAAACATCCCTCACTCTAGAAGGCATTGATCACTTTCCATAACCATGTGGCCAGCCAGTCTCAGCCTACCGAATCTAATTAGCTAGGAAAGCCCAACATTGAGCATACAAGATTTTGACCCCAATCTAAGACTGGAATTGAAGCAATGCGTTGCTACTGGGATATAAAGCTCATTTTTGGGCTTACATTGGTCAGTCACCAATTCCAGATTATGAGTCTTTTTCTTGCCTAAATCTTCTGAGGTAATTTTTAATATACAATTATGATTAGTTATTTAGATTATTGTCATCTACAGAACTGTGTGCACAGGCATTCTGATATACTCGTATTTGCAAATGTATAGAGTTTATAGAAAATCACCAACCAATCAGCACTCTCCATTCTTGGTCAATAATTACCCACATTTTGCTCTCAGTCAAACTGCCTCAGTCAGCCTTATCTTTGTGTGAAAATGTTCTATATGTAAATTGGGTGACTCCAAATCTGCAAACCTGATTGGTCAAATAAACTAAGCATTGGATTGGTTCACTAGGAACCAATCCAAAGAGCTGCTGAAAGGCGGCAAATTTAAGCAACTGCCATTGGCTACAAGCAGGCAAGCCAGCCTGTATAAAAGGCTGGCCTCGGCTTCAGCCAAGTGTTCCTATTTACTGACTAGATAAAGAATAAAGCATTTGTTGTTGGAACCCGGTCTACCTCGTGTGTTTTCTGAACAAAACAGAAAATGTGCCACCTTTTCCTGTCTGTAGAAAATAAAAATAACAGATCAAACTGCTGCCATTACTGAGCTTGTCATCCATTTCAAGCAAAGTTCTTAAACTGACATGACTGCTGTGTGGTCTTTAGAGCTTTTTATACAGAGATGACATGTAGCTACAATGTTGGGTTCCCAGGAGTTGTTGGGCTCCCAACAATGTTGGGCTCCCAACATTGAAACTAAGCATCCCTGAAGGATACAGACTACTCTTTGAAATGCAGTGCCTAAAAATTGATTGAGTGATTGATTCATTCAATCTATATGTCCATGTATGTTCCCTTCTTGTGGAACTGACACTAGACACTTGTTGCTATGGATAGCATCCAACTATAGCATGGGGTCCCCAAACTTGGCAACTTTAAGACTTGTGGACTTCAACTCCCAGAATTCTCCAGCCAGCTATGCTATGCTGAAAAATTCTAGGAGTTTAAGTCCACAAGTCTTAAAGTTGCCAAGTTTGGAGACCTCTGAACTGTAGCATCATCTAATCAATGTGGATAATTTGTTACACTATCATACAGACACACAATTCATAGAAGAAACCATTATCTTATAGTTAGTCAAATTCATCTTGCAGGATTACAATGGGAGAAATATGCATATTAAGCTATCTTCATATTGTTGGTTATAAATGCATTACATTAATAGGGAAAATGCATTCTTTTATTAATTCATTCATTCTGTATCTGTGTTTCTTATGAGAGCATTAGGAGGCAAATATGGCTCTGCTCCAATTTTTCCTCACAACTACAGTCCATGAAGTAAATTGAGCTGAAAGATAATAAATGAACCATAGTCACTATGTCTGAGTACACTTAAACCAGATTGTTGCCTACTCTAAGCCATCATCTTAATCATTGCATCACCCTAGTTCTTCAATATACAGGCAGCACCAAAGGTGGTATTCAGCAGATTCTGACTAGTTCTGGAGAACCGGTAGCAGAAATTTTGAATAGTTCAGAGAACCGGCAAATACCACCTCTGACTGGCTCCACTTCCATCTATTCTCTTCCTCCTGAGTCCCAGATGATCGGCCTGGTCTTCTTTTGTTGCCCTGCACAAGAGAACAGAGCTTGAAAGCAGGTTAGTGGGGTGGGGTGAGGAGAGAATGGGATTTTGCAATAACCTTCCCCCAGTAGTGGGAAGGGAATGGAGATTTTACAGTATCCTTCCCTTCACTTAGTATCCATGATGATTTTCTTAATGGCTGCTGCAAAACAAGTTGTAAAATCAGATCAGTCACATGATAACCTACTTGATGACCATCACAACTTATGACCACTATGAGCAACTTTCATGACAACTGTAAGTCAAGGACTACTTCTATATCATTGATAGGAATGGGAGGTGCCAATCTGATCATTTATGTACTAGAGCAATCCGGAAAAAGTAGTTGCGACTTAAACTGCATTTTCTATTTCTGAGTTTTCTCACTATATATTTGGAGTTTCACTCCTCTTATTTTTCATAGTGTAATATGAAGAAAATAATTCCTCACGCTAGGCAACATTTTACAAATGAGCGGCTACAATTTGATTTAGCATCTTATTAGTGCTGCCCGTGATTCATGATTACATACTCTGAAACATTCTGCTTCAGGTCAGAGTGGGCATCCCATGACTAATCTGTGACTGATTTGGCTACTGGCATAGCTGTAGCATTTGCATATGTCTTCAAACACTGGGAAAGGGTGGAAGCATAAAGAAAGCATTCTCCAACAGCCAGGCAAGTTGAGGTGAAGGTTTCTGGAAGCTGCAGAGGTAATCGGAAACTTCATTTCTTTCAAAATGAAAGTTGTAGCTGAAAGACAAATAAAATTTCTTACAAGAACAAAGAAGAGAAAAACAACAAGGATTGAGGAAACAGAGAGAAGAAAAGGAGCTGAGGTGGGAGGGAAGGTAGAAAAAGAAAGGAGAAGGGAAGGTGAGGTGAGGTAATCTCATTGAAAAATGATGTTTCGGAGAAAGAAATGGCAGACTGGTTGCAATCTGACACATTTAAGTAACCAGATGCATGTAACTGTGTTCAGTTTTTGAAAGAAATAGATCCCTTAAATGCTGAACCCACATACATTTCTTCAAACTTGGTAAAAGTGCTGATTTTATATCATAGCACCATAATGGTTACTATTAAGGTAACCCTAAGCATATTCATAGGAATTTGTACACACATATCAAAGTATCATCCAAACTTCCCCTTTAGTGATACCATGTAGATTTTGGCTTTACACTCACCATTTTTTTTGAAGATCAATAACACATTTAATGAAGGGCCTTTTTCCGTGTCAAATCTGTAGGATTCAAGAAGGTTTATTCCATGGTTTTGTCAAATGGTATAAATTACTCAAGATAACACCCAATAATTTAAGCTTAGAATTACATACAAAACCAATTAAATGTCATGTCTGGTGTAATAGTTCTTTCATTTCTAAATATATCTAAATAAGCTTTATAGTCTACATATATTCACTATAATTCCCCCAGGCATCCTCCATTTTCTTGACAGCAGCTGGAATTTCTAAATTATCAATGAAATTTGGTATCAAATCAATGAATAAATCTATGTTACTTTTTAAAAATTGAGAAAGGAGCCTAAAAATGTAGGGCATATATACTTTAACAATATCAGTACAGATATATTGCAGCATTAATCTTAGGGGGAAAAACAATATAAATTAAATGATCACCATTCCCAAGTGTAAAAAAAATTCCCACTTTGGGTTTGCATTTTAACCTACTTTTCCCTAGTCTGGTATCTTACAGAGGCACTGATTTTCAACTTCCAGAATTTGCATCAAAATACATAAAAGAATATGCCAGGGGGAGAAAACAAGACAAACTCTTTTCTTTAATATGATTGCTTTGCTTGAAAAGGGTTGCAAAAAGAAACCAGGCAAAAGTTTACTAGGTTGCAAGGAAGCATTTTTGGTTCTACTCATTTGTTATCTGAAAGTGTGTAATCCGAAAAATTCTCTGCTACTTGATTTTCTAAATCTATGAACCATTTATTTCCCACATAAAATCAATAATACCTATTTAGAAATAGGCACATCTCTCTGTATGTCCGTTTATATCTCAATAAGGGTGGGATACAGCTTTTGCAATAAGGAATTTGTTCAATATATTCACCATTCAGGCACATTCTCTATCTCTTACAAGCAATTTCAAGCAAAACATGACACCTGTTACCATGCGTGCTGCTTGTGCTCCCTACCTCTGTAAGTGTAGAAATAATGGAATCAAATAAAATTTCTGAACCAATTTGCTTTCTCTCAGCATGTTCCTTGAAATCACAGAATTAATGATAGTAGATATTTACATTTCACTTCTTTCTTTCTAAGTGTGCTTGTGCATTTTTCTAAACCCATCAAGTCTCATCAGCTCTAATGAAGCATTTGTTTGCAATTCAGCTATTATTATTATTTTTAAAGAAAGCTGAGCATGATATATATATGAAACTCTACCATTTCCAACCACAGTATTTGAACTGAATTGAAATTGACATGTATGAATTGCTTTGGGGGACACCATCCACTTATCCAAAATAAGAAAATGGGATGTTTGATGGATGATTTTTCTCTTTATTTTTAGCATACAATGCTGTTAATTAGTGAAGCCATCCCAATAAATAAAACATAATATCTCATTAACAATTGCTTCAATTCAGCATTAAAAGGTATATCATGTATTTAAATGTTGGTCATGGTCAGGAAATGCATTTTGTATTTACCATTGAACAAATAAAAATCCTGTTAGGTTAGGTTTAGTGTGACATGGGAACTTTGATCACAAATTAAATTGAGGTTAAGCCTGGTTTTAATAGGTTTGTTTACTTCAATCATCTAAGCCTGGACAATGGGGTTTAATGTATGCTTGAGCATAATTATCTGTCTGTTGAGGAGAGTCATCAGGGAATATTATCCTATGTAACCAGTGAGAGCTGGTAGGAAGAAAGAAAAATCCAGGAATCCAGGGATAGCAAGGGAAAAGTAGAGTAGTGATACCAGGAGGATGGAAGGATGAAAGATGTATGGTTTTCTTACTTTTCAAGGCAAAAAGAGACCAGAGTAGACATCCTCCAATTCATATGGATTTCTAAAGTTAAAGCCCATGTCACACTGCACCAACAGATGGAAAGAGGATGTAAAACAGAGAAAAATGCTTGCCATCCGTTGGTTAACGCGATGCATCCGTTCTGTACTCACTGCGTGCGTGATTCATACGTTCTATCTGTCCAGCATCCGTCTACTGAGATTTCATCCGCTCAAAAAGTTTTGAGCTGCACAGAACTTTTTGAGCGGATGAACTTTCCGCAGCATCCGTTCTACATCCGCGACACATACGGGGAACAAATGTTCTACATCCGTTACACGTCCACTGTATCTTCTCGGTATCCGCTGTGCATCCACACAATTCAAATCAGCTCCAGTGGAAAACGAACACAGGGAGGAAGCGAAATGGACGTGCAGCGTTAGTAGCACGGACATAGAAAGGATGTAAGCAGATGCAGCTTGCATATAAAGCATTAAAATGGAAAAAACCTAGTGGAAAACCGATATTTCGTATAAAAAGGGGGAGGAAATCACCTGGATCTCACTTTCAGTCCAGCAGCCCTGGTGTGCAGACCTCTTCAGCCTTGTTCTTGCTCTTGCTCTTCCACAGCATCCAGTCATCTCCACCATGGATCCTTTTAGTAGCCGCCATCATTCTACAACAGTGCGAAGCCCTCTACAGGCTCTTTCACCTGTTCGACGCAAGGAAAAGGAGGCGTCCAAGAAGTGTGTGGGTCCGAAGATGGATTGCGAGAAGAGCCGAGTACGGACTGTATGAAAAGCTGATGGTGGAGCTGAGGAACGAAGACCCTTGTGCATTCCAGAATTTCATGAGGATGCCACCAGCCATGTTTGATGAAGTTTTGGAGTGGCTGAGACCCCGGTTGACCAAGGCAAACACCAACTTCCGGCCCAGCCTGGACCCTGGACTGAAGGTGGCACTGACTCTGCACCACCTGGCCTCCGGGACCACATACAGGAACATGCAATACACCTGGAGGGTGCCACACAACACCATCAGCATTGTGGTCAGAGAAGTGGTGCAGGCCATCATCGAAGAATACCTGGTGGAGCTCCTCCAGTGTCCCTCCACTGAAGAAGACTGGAAGAAACTTACAGAAGAGTGGTATCAGAAGTGGAACTTCCCCCACACCGTTGGAGCCATAGATGGGAAGCACATGGCCTGCAAAGCTCCAGCCAACTCAGGGTCCACTTATCACAACTACAAGAGCTTCTTCAGCATTATCCTCTTTGCCATGGTCAATGCTGACTACAAGTTCATGTACATCGATGCTTCAGGCAACAGGTCAGCTTCAGATGCCCAGGTATACAAAGCCAGTGACCTCAAGGAGGGGCTGGAATGCAACCTCATCATGGGTTTCCCAGATCCAGACCCCCTGCCCAACGATACACAAGAAGTGCCCTACTTCATCATGGGGGATGACGCCTTCTCCCTCAGAACCTACCTCATGAAGCCCTACACTTCCAGATACCTCACCCGTGAAGAGAGGATCTTCAACTATAGGCTGTCCAGGGCAAGGCAGGTGGTGGAGAATGCCTTTGGCATCCTGGCCAACAGGTTCCAGGTACTTCTCACCACCATGCAGCATCGCCCACAGACCGTGAGGAGGATCGTGGAGGCTTGCTGCATCCTGCACAATCTCACGCTACCCAGTGTTGCAGAACAGGCTTGTGGACCGCCAACAAGGCAATGGGGACATGGAGCCTGGGGAATGGAGGCAAGGGCGAAACCTGATAGACACTCAGAATGTGCAAGGTCCCAACAGAGCCTCACGTGAAGGGAAGAAGCAGCGCAACCTCCTGAAACACTGGTGCAATTCCCCAGCTGGAGCAGTGGAGTGGCAAGACAGGATGGTAGATGCTTAATAGATGCTTCCTTCAGCCTGTCTCATCACACTGATGACATTGTGCCATGTATGTTGAGTGGCCCTACAATGAACAGGGCATTTAATAAAGAGTTGTGTTTATGTTGAAATGTGTTGATGAATGATTAAATTGTTATTGATAATAAAGGGCCATAGGTGTGGCAGTTGGGAGGGTGGACCATACAGTCCCACTATGCTTGCACTGGAGGCTTATCTATCCCACAGCTATTACCCATCCCACAGCTATTACCCATCCCACAGGTATCCCTGCCCATTCCACTGCTATCCTTCTTCTCTCGTGTCGCTACACTTTTCCCAGCCACTGTAGAACACAGGCTCTGGCACATGGGGTGTAATCATGGAGATCATGTGATGTTCAGGGTTGTGGTATCAGGGTGCAGTTTAATAGGTGTTCCATTGTCTGGGGAGCCTCCCCGCAGTCGCATTCTATGGATCCATCATGGTTGTATCCCCATTTCTGCATCAGGGCTTTGCACCTTCCAACTCCAGTTCTAAGGCGATTCAGGCAGCGCCAATTTTGCCATGGCTCACTGGCACCTGTTGGGAGGGATTCCTTTGGCTCAAAAAAGAGGTTATGGGGTTTCTCCTGTAGATGTTTTGACCAGGCTACAGGCCCTCCCACAAGCATGCAAAGGCTTAAACCATTTCTAAAAGTTTCCACCAAGACTTTATTTACTAAAAGAACTGAACCAAGTGTGTGAAGCAAAGATAAACTTTATTAATAACAAACTGTGGGACTTTATTAAAAAAGCAAAATGAACCAAGAAAAGTGTCCCAAGCAAAGATAAAGTCAACAGGTAGCAACCCAGTCTCTGGCACTCTTCTCAGTCACTTTGAGGCGTGCCCATGGTCTCAGGGGTGAAGGGTCCAGGTGTTGTGGAGGTGGCAGTGGCTGGAGTGCTGGTCTGAGGCGCCATTGGGGTGCCTGGCCCCGAGAGGACAACAGGGGATGGTATGAGGAGGAAGCTCTCAGAGAGCTGGCTCAGTCCCGTGATGTTGAGAGGCCCTTCCTCCATGACATGGGATGTCAGTCCCAAGACCAATGACAGGTGTTCTGAGGCTGGGCTTGGCTGTGGGGTGGAGGAAGGAGGAGTGTAGTGGGGCTGTCTGGTCTGCAGGTGAGCGAGGTGAGGCGTTGGTGGCATCTGTGGCGTCGGTGGCATCTGTGGCATCTGTGGCATCGGTGGTATCGGTGGCATCGGTGGCACCTGTGGTGTGTGATGTACCTGTGCCTGGACTGGGAAGGGCTGCCTGTGCTGCTGGAACTCCTGGTAGCCATAGCCTTGGTAGGTGAGGGGCTGTTGAAAGCCTTGGAAGGGCTGTGACATCATCTGGGGTGGAGAAGCAGACCTGAACTGGGTCTAAGCAGATTCAGCTGGGCCTGGAGGGTGTTGCAGAAGACCTGTGATCCTCTCTTTGATCACCTGGTACTGGGCTTTGGGCATTTCCATGAGGGTCTGGTTCACGTAGGTGAGGAAGGGCTTTCTGTTAGAGGATGGTATGTTGAAGTGTACCAGCTCAGTCATTCGAGCACCTCCTCCTCATGTTCCTCTGCAATGGAGCATTGTCTCCACCACACCACCACCAGTGGCAGCAGCAGCACCAGCAGCACCAGCAACACCAGCAGGACCAGCAGAGTCAGCACCAGCAGAAGCAGCAGCACCAGGAGCAGCACCAGTAGAGTCAGCACCAGCAGAAGCACCAGCACCAGGAGCAGCACCAGCAGAAGCACCAGCACAAGGAGCAGCAGAAGCACCAGCACCAGCAGAGTCAGCACCAGCAGCAGAAGCCCCAGCAGAAGCAGAGTCAGTGCCAGGGGGTGGGATGGCAGGAGTAGGCACAGGCTTCCTCTTCTTCCCCATGGTTGTTGGCTGAAGATGTGTCTGGCAGCAGGTCTTTCCTCTGAATGGTGACCTACTTGCGAGCTGCTTCCCTTTATATCTGCGGGGCTGACGCAATGCATCCTCCCCGCATGCGCAGTGAATGCTTTGCATCTGCTAGGCATCCACTAGGCATCCGCTAGGCGTCCATGATACATCCGCTGTATCCACTCGGCATCCACTCTGCATCCTCTCCTTCCGCTGTGCGTCCACTTCGCTGTTCTCCCCCGGAAGCCCTGCAGATGTGTCATCCGCTTCCATCCGCTTCCATCCGCTAGGCTTCCATTGAGCATCCGCTTAACATCCTCGTTACATCCTCCCCATGTCTGTTCCTTTCCGTTGTTGTCCGCTCTGTTTATGCAAATTTGGGGCACTTTTGAGAGTGGATAACAACGGATGGAAAATTTGCTCGTCCGCTGTGTCCTTTTTACATACGTTTTGCATCCATCAGCCGATGTGACCTAGCTTTAAGAGATGTAGAACACTTTGCAAGCAAGATTTGCTCTTTGTAAATTCTTGCTTTCCATCCACAATAAGCCTTGCAATTTGTTTACAGATAGTAAAAATGACTGTATTTCCTTCTGACCTTTTGATCTTAAATAACTGGGAAATTAATTCAGGCTCAGAAATCAGCAACTTTTTTCTGGTTTTACTATGGTAATGGAAAGGTCAAAAACAGATAGGTCAGAAAAGCAAAAAAAAAAAAAACCCAACCCTCTTGTGGGAAATAAAGCCTAGGAGAAAACAATCTGAAATTTGATAAGAACCAAAGCCTGGACATACTAAAAACTGTGTAACTGAATATTTCTAACTACATTTATATCGTGTTACAAGGAATTTATTCTTAAAAGGTAGAAGTTATTTTATTTTTTAATTCAGTATCCAATAGTACAATCATACTGTTTTATTTCTAACAGTCTTATTTTTTCAAAAGAATATGTGCAATTTAAGCAATACATTATGAGAGAATCTCCTTACTAAACTGATCTGCATTCTCCAATGTACATGCACATGCACACATCGAACTAATTCCATATTGTTCATACATATTGTTCATATTATGTTGAGCCAATATATATTATAGGAATGCTTTGTAAATGTCATAAATATTTCATAAAGAATTTTGTATTCCAACTGGAGTGTACATAATAAATTCTATATTGTTAAAACAGGAACAGAATTCAGATTGAATAGAAACATACATATTGCATATATTTCCTAAAATTGGTCCAAAACATATTTTAAAAACAGAGGGGAAAAACTAATATCTTAACTTCTTCAGTGTTTCAAGAAATGGTATTTCTCAAATATAGTTGGTGAAAAAATAATCCTAGTCTGTAACAGTAATAGAAAAGCAAAACTAGTGATAGAAAGGTTAAATAAAAGCCTTAAAATAGGAACATGCAAAAGATTCTGTACATAGAACATAGAACATTAGATGCTTATGTCAAGCCACAAACACAGGTTTCAGTTGTGCATTGATAACAGTACATATATTTGGTGCAGACAAACTTACAACATACATTTTCAAGGCAGAGGTGTTTGGGTGAAAGTAATCATTGAGAAAACTTAAGGCCCTAGCTGTGTTATAAAGCAACTGTTAAGCAGAGCAAAAAAGAAAAGATAATCCTGAGAATATGGGGGAAGGACAGGTGAGACAGATGTTGCTCTTTCAAGAATAGTTCATGGGCTGCAGACACTGGGGAAAATGTGGGAGAGAAGCAATGGGGTTGGTCAGTAATGGACCATTTGGATATGGACCCCTCAAACATCCTGATAGCTAATGGGGGGTGGGAAAGGCACTAGAGAGATTAAGAAGGGTGTATGAACATATGTCACACTTGCACTCAACTGCATTGAAATGCAGAGAAATAGTGGGAAGATAGACTAGCACACAAGCCACGAAGGGAAGACAAGAAAGCCTTGTTCCACTTGTCCTTAAAACACTTCTAGATTTTTCTCAAATTAATCCTAGAACAAGCAACATGTTTTGACCCTAAAGTGCTTTTTCCAAAAGATAACTGAGCTTTTCTTCGAAAATGTTTCACTTCTTATCCAGGAAACTTCTTCAGAACTGAAAAAACTTCTTGGATGAAAGGCAAAATGTTTTCAAAGAAAGAAAGAATCCTTTTGGAAAAAGCACTTTTGGGACAACTATGAGCAGGATGATTGAGAATCTCAGTAGACAACATATTCTGGGTTTCCATTCAAGCAGATTGTGGCTTCCCTGGAATAGTCTGGTTGAAGGTCCTAATCTGTGCACATCTCTACTTCAACAGCAAAGCAAAGCTATTTTGATTTCAAGAGAAAAACTGGAGTCAAGATTAAGATCAACACTTTGTTTTCCTCACCACCACTACATAACAATAGGGCACAAGCATCAATTTGGCTGAGGAAAAATGCCTTGGAGAGATTGATTGTGACTAAAATTTAGATTGTGACTAAAATATACTGTAAATGTCTAGATGCTAAGCTATAAGCCATTTTATATGTTTTATTATTTAGGGTTTTTTCATATGTTTCTATGAGTTTTTATTAGTATGTGAACAGGTAGTCTTTGACTTACAATCATAATTGAGCACAAAATTTCCATTGCTTAGCAAAGCAGTTGTTAAATAAGTTTTGCCTGATTTTAATACCCTTTTTTGCCATAGTTCTTAAGCGAGGTAATGCAGTTGTTGTGTGAATCATATAATTGTTAAGCAACCCTGGCTTTGCCCCTACTTTGCTTATCAGACACGAGCTAAGAAGGTTACATATAGTGATTGCATGCAGCTGTAACAAATACAAGCCAGGTTACCAAAGGCCTGACTATGCACATGTTCTTAAGTGTGAAAACTGATCAGAAGTCATTTTTTTCAGTGCTGTTGTAACTTTGATCAGTACATGAACGGTTGTAAGTGAAGAACTACCTGTAATATAACAATTTTATAATTCTATATGAAACAACCCACTGTAGCTTATTCAAATCAGTTTCGCATTCTATGTGAACTATGCGCCTGAGACATGTTAAAAGACGGGTTTAATAAAGTTGGAATGGGTTTGGGTTACAAGATTTCAAAGCATTGTTAGGTGAACTCTATATAAAAAAAGCCAATACTAAATTGAGAGAACCTGAGAGTAAAAACACAAGATAAAAATCAGCAGATAAATGTTGATTATGGACCAGAATAGCTAAAGGGAACAAGACCTAGACAACTATAAACTTTTCTTCATTCCAGTCCTTTTCTGCACCAATAAACCCAAGCTGTCACCACCAGGCGGCATTTGTCTTTTCAGGAGGTCTAGATCTAGATGATGACCGAACATGTTTATAATTAAACAGATCTCAGATTAAAAAGTGGGGGAAGATCACTTCTTTTCCCCTGGCATTTTTGGTTCCTGAAGAGTTATGGTCAGTACTCTAAAATTCTTGTTTCAGGCTGACTAGGAAACCTGAAGAGAAATATGTTGTTGTACACTGCTTAGAGCCACTTTCTGTGGAATGGGCAGCCAATGAAGTCTGAATAATAAATAAACTTTACAGGCAGCAGTCTTTAAAAATTCTTCTGTAAGAACCATGATGGCACAGTGGTTAGAATGCAGTATTATAGGCTAATTTTGCCGGAGTTCAGAAGTTCAATTTTGACCAGTTTAAAGTTGACTCAGCTTTCCATCCTTCCGAGGTCAGTAAAATGAGGATCCAGCTTGTTGGGGGTTGGCTCTGTAAACCACTTAGACAGAGTTGTAAAGCACTGCGAAGCGATATATAGGTCTAAGTGCTTTTGCTATTGCTATTGTATCTTGCTTTCCATAGAAAAGTGTGGCCAATCTAATTTTAGAACAACTAGATTAAACAGGGGCAACTATTCTAGGATTCATATTATAATTATTACAACTACGGAAGTAGAAGGCTATGAAAATTTAGTGAACCTTTCCTGATTTTAGCTATAATTAATTTGTTTAGTAAGAAAAAAATTATTTAGCCAGAAGTTATTTCCATATTGGCCTATTTAGTTCTGTATAAAATGATAGTGTTGAAATTGTTACCATCCAGCGATTACTTCCTTTCAGTTTGGCTTTGTAATCCACTCCATTCAAAACAGGCAGTACCAAACTGATCTGGCAACACTTGAAACTAATTATATGTATCATATGGCAGATCTGTACAAATATTTAATAGTATTGCCATAATGATTACTTTGCTCATGAGGCACATGACGCTTCCTTATATTGTCCTAATTTCCTGATTGTTATGGCACGCCTTCCAGGTAATCATAATTCTCCTATATTGTCAACTACAATATTGAGTTGAAATAATATTAGTTCTGTTCTGTCCGGAAAGAAGCGCGTGAGACAGGGTTCCAAACAACAAGTCTTTATTTCAAACTACTAGGCAAAAGGTACGGAACATAGCCAAAGCTGTGGCAGCCCTTTATATAGCAGCTTGCCTGCCGGCTTGTGGCCAATGACACTTGTTTAATTCTTCCCGCTGTTTGGCAGCTTCACTAGGAACCAATCCGTAAGTAGCCTTTTTGGCCAATCAGAACGAGGGACTTGGAACCTACCAAGTTCCATACAGAACACCCCTCCCCCTTTAGTTTAGTCCAATGTGGGTGACGTAGTCGCGCAGGTAGGTGGGCCTTTTTCTAGTTCTAGTTGACCTGCGTGGTTTAGTCTTGTTTTGGTCTTCAAGCAGTTCGGACAGGATCGCTGCTTCTCTCGACATTCTCCATGGAACCTCCTGGAAGGGTGAGTCAGCCATGCCGCTCCCGCCTGAGTCTCTCGAGCCAGTTGGGATGGCTCCACCACTCCCTCCTGGCTTGCCCAGGTTGGATGAGCTGGCCTGGCTGCCACCTTCCAGGAAGGCCTCGCCTCGCTCTGCAGCTCCCGGACTTCTTTCTTGGGGTTCATCTAACCGTGAGTGCTCTTTTTGTTTGGTTAGATTGTCGTTTTGCAGAGTTTGTTGTCTTGTTATGGGAGGTTCATCTCTCCCTTTTTTATTTATTTGTACTCCCCCCCCCGGTTGTTTTATCGTTGGAATTTATTATTTTTGGTTCTACGGTAGTTTCTACGTTGCGGGAACGAAGCTGGTCTATGTGCCGCTTCCATTCCCTTCCATCGTCTAAGGTTAGTCGGTAGGACTGGGGGCCTGTGACTTGTGTGATGGTGGCTGGCAGCCAGAGGGGTCCCTGGTGAGGCTTTTGGCATAGACTAGTTTGCCGATTTTGAAGGTATGGTATTTGCTAGAGGAGTCGGGGGGTTTGTCCCAGGTGTAAGTGGGGTGTAACCTGTCCAGGCAGGACCCTACCCATTACCCATTAACAGTTCAGCTGGGCTTTTATTTGTAGTGCTACTTGGGGTAATATGTTGCAAGGTTAGTAATCAGTTTAGTTTGTCCTGCACGTCCCCCTTGTCCATTCTCTCTAGGCCCTCTTTAGTATACCAAACCATGTGTTCACCCCTGCCATTCGCAGCTGGATGGGCCGGCGTGGTTAAGGTGTGGCAGATACCCTGGGCAGCCAGATATTGTTCGAATTGTAAGGCAGTCAATTGAGGCCCATTGTCCGAGACCAGAACATCAGATAGCCCATGCGTCACAAACAGTTTGTCGAGCTTTTTCATAACAGCCTCGGTGGTTGTGGAATCCATGAGGATGACTTCCAACCAATTCGAATATGCATCAACCACAATCAAAAAAGTGTTCCCCTTTGTTGGCCCAGCAAAATCAATGTGCACTCTAGACCATGGACCCCAGGGAGTTTCCCAGTTCCTTATTGGTGCCTGTGGAGGGGTAGGCCTCACCTTCTGACAGTCATGGCATGTTGCAATCCAGCGTTCAATGTCTTTGTCCAGCCCTGGCCACCAGACGTAACTCCTGGCCAGGGCTTTCATTTTGACTATGCCCGGGGGACCCTCGTGCAACATGCCCAGGACGTCTTCTTGGAGGCTGCTTGGGATTACCACCCTGTCACCCCATAAGATGTACCCCTTTTCAATAGACAGTTCGGTCTGTCTGGCACGGAAAGGTTTAAAAGTCTCCGTTTTTTTATTTTCTTCCAGCCAGCCTTTACCTACCCAGTTCAGTATGCATGTTGTCAAAGGGTCTTTGGCTGTGGCTCTCGCGACGTCAGCTGCAGTCAGCAGTAGCTCTGGGCAGGTCTCAAGCTGAAATGTGGAGGTAGCTGGAGCAGGGTCATCCTCTGTGACGGGCAATGGGGAATGGCTCAGGGCATCCAAGTATGGGACGACACCTTTGATTCCATTTAGTAGGCGTTCCAGGAGGCTTTGGAAAAAGCCTGGGGCAACGCTAACACCGAATTGGAGGCGGTTACATTTGAATGCCCCTCTTTGTGTTACTATCGTCTGTGCCTCTGCTATTATTGGATCAATGGGTAGCTGTTGGTAGGCCTGTGCTAGGTCGAGTTTTGCAAATATTTTTCCTCCCCCTAGTGAGTGCAGTAAAAGCTGCACAACTGGCACTGGGTATGCGCTTTGTTGGAGCACATGGTTCAGGGTTGCCTTTAGTCCCTGCAGATGCGCACTGACCCATCTGGCTTTACCGGTGTGACGATAGGGGTTTCCCACTTGGCGTAGTCAATTGGTTCTAAAACCCCTTGCACTGTTAACTCATTCAGCTGTTCGTCAATTTTTGGTTTCAGCATGAATAGGATCAGTCTGGCCTTTAAACAGATGGGGGGCTATTTTCGGGTCTAGGCTAAATGAAATTGGGGTCCTCTGGTACTTGCCTAGAGTCCTGTTGAAAACATCTTGGAATTCTTGGAGTAGGTTCTCCTCCCAGTTGGTTGTAGCGATGCGGTTGATCCCAGTCATCCCAATTCCCAGAGGTGCGAACCATTCGATCCCTAATAGGCTAGGGCGGTTGCGGTCGATGATAGTCAGAGGCAAGACTTCGGTGTGGTGTTTAAATTCAACTAGAAAATGTCCAAGGCCTACAACTGGGATTCAATTTCCCTGATAGTCTTTTAACACTAGTTTTTGTTTCTGTAGTTCTCTCTGTTTAATGTTCGGAATTAGGCGCCAGATGGTATTCCAGGATACCATTTATAGGAATGACCCTGAGTCAACTTCTATCTCGCAGGGTCTCCCCTCAATACTCCCCTCTATCCAAACTTTCTTTCCGCTTTCTGCCCTGGCATTGCCGATGGTGATTGTCTGATGCATTTCTTCTCTGTCACCGGTTCTCTTAATGCGGTTCCATCTGTTGTCAGCTTGTCTGTCATCGTTTCTTGGGGGGGGGGGGGGTGTGCTGCCACGTCTTTTTGGACTATAGCTCTT
>BLBF01000010.1:29366636-29391633 GCA_015471245.1 Laticauda colubrina | reverse complement strand
TTGCTACAACTTTAACAGAACTACAATGACGTGGGATAATACCCGAAGGAAGCTAAACAGCACACATGTAAGTATGTAAGTATATATATCTTTATTTAAAAGTTTTCGCGGGTACTTACATGTGTGCTGTTCAGCTTCCTTCAGGTATTAGCCCACGCCATTGTGGTTGTGCTTTTAAAGTTGTAGCAACGTTTCGGCAGAATCTCATCTGCCATCATCAGGCTTTTGTATTGTGTTCGTCTGTGAGTCTGTGTTTTAAATTTAAAACAGAAACGGCTGTGAAAGTCTGACTCACAGACAAATACTACACAGAAGCCTGATGATGGCAGATGAGATTCTGCTGAAACATTGCTGTAACTTTAAAAGCACAACTATAATGATGTGGAAAAATACCTGAACAAAGCTGAATACCATACATATAAATACCCGTGAAAACTTAAGAAAACATACACACACACACATATATATAATCATGATATATATAAACATCGAATTTTTCTCCTTCCTGAAGGGCAGTTCAAATTGGTGATGGTGGAGGAGGAGAGATCTGCCAATAGAACCTTTAATCTCTGGAGTAACTAAGGAATCTTTCCCGTCACTCTTTTTTAACATGCACATGAAAATACTGGGGAAGGTGATCTGTCAGCATAAGAGTCAGTATGAATAATATGCTGATGATACCCTGTTATATATCTCATCCCAGGGTCAAATAGACAATATGTTGGAAATAGTCAACCAGTACTTCAAGGCTGCAGGGGGCTTGATTGGAATGACTCTGACGAAATCCCTCCAGAAAGTAATGGCTTCAGGCTTGTTGCCCAAACAAATCCAAATAATTCTTTCTCTAATTCTGAGTGGGATAAATCATGTTTAAAGAGCAAGGGGTAACTGTGGCCATTGGAACTTTTGCACCAATTGTGAGCATTCTGGACAACTAGTTCAGTAAACACACACTTCGTGCACATGCTCTACATTTTAAAAAGCCCATTTTCAACTCAATTACTTACCTTCTGCTGCATCCTTGGTGAGTAAAACATCTGATGTGCAGCAAACCACTCTGCCCTGTGAATCAGCTGTGCTAAAAGACCAAGAAAAAAAGCACAGGAAAGGGCAGGGGTGGGGGTGGGGGAAAATGCTCACCGGAACTACTGGTTCGCCCAAACCAGTCTGAACCGGTAGAATCCCACTCCTGATTCTGGACTTCCTAGATAACAAATCTAGTCAGATCCTGTTTTGGACTATACAGGAGGCTTCTGTTGAAAACATTCAGAAGCAACAACAGGTACAGAATCTGAAAGCCCAAGCAATGATGGTTATGTCCTGATATACTCAGCGGAACCACTAATTTAAGCGTTTTGAGAGGACAGTAGCCACTTTCAGTCTTTAGAACTCCCTCCTAGCAGAGATTCCACTTTGTGTTTTTTGGGCTTTGGGGAAATTGTGCAGGTCAGCCTGTTGCCTCCTCCATGGGAGGAGTAGTGTAATTGAAGGTGAGGTCAGTGAATATGTGGCATTTTTAGTTTTTCAATTTTATCCTTATTGCTCTTTGTATATATATTTTGGGCTTAAGGGTCATGATTTTATATGTTGAAGTTGTTAGATGTCAAGAGTAGAATGGGTAGCAAACAAACAAAGCAAAAAGGAATAAATAAACTTTTTAAAAACTAATTTAATTAGAAAAATTTAATTAGAGTACTTTCATGAATAGGACATTTCTATTCCAAATGAGCCTGTTATTAACTTTCTATGGCAGCAGAGGAAACCTTTTGACTCTGATTATTGCTCATAATATCAGCTAGACTGATTCTTTGATTAACTTTTTATTTGCTGAGAATGAAGTTAATTATTCTACAGCAAAAACAGTATTACTCGTCTCAGCTGCGAAAAGCTACATAAGAAAACTTAGTTTAAAGGAATGAGGGAAGGTTAGGGCTATTAACTTCATAAGTGAAACCTGGGAGCTGAGTAAGTAGGTTCCTTTTCAAATGGCAAAACATTTGCAGCAAACATGCTGCACTTTCCCTTTGAAATGATAGCCTCAGGGTGGAATTGATGCAACATGCTAGAGTGGGAAAAACTCCAAAGATGTATCATGAAGTAACTATGCAGGAATAGTATTATTTTGCTTCTTTGCTCCTTGGACTATAAAAAGGAATAGTATCTTTGAAACCATGAATATGTATGCATTGTCCAATAGGGTACAGCAGATTGCATGAAAATAGCCATGGTTACTGAATCTGTTTAGTAACATAAATAGTGTTTGGAGAGAATGAGATTGTCATGACAGAACATAGTGTTTGATGCAGAGAGTGACCAGGTTTTATTTTAGGAAGTCAAAAAAGTGAATTATTAGGAAGGGGAGCATTCGTTTTGTTCTGTATGGAACTTGGTAGGTTCCAAGTACTTCATTCTGACTGGATGAAAAGGCTACTTACGGATTGGTTCACTAGGAACCAATCCGGGAAGCCGCCAAATGGCAGGAAGAGTTAAATAACTGTCATTGGCCACAAGCCGGCAGGCTCGCCGCTATATAAAGGGTTGCTGCGGCTTGGGCCATGTTCCATTTCTTTACCTAGTGGTTTGAAATAAAGAGTTGTTGTTTGGAACCCGGTCTCCCGTGCTTCTTTCCGGACGGAACACTGGCGACGAAGGTGGGATCATCGTAGAAGCAGAGACCGAAGCACGCAGCAATCTGAACCGAGAAAAAGAGATGGTTGGTAACAACGCATCGCCCGCACCCTTCAATCCAGATGTAGAGGATTGGGAATCGTATATTAATCGTTTTCTTATGTTCTTAGAAAGCAACGAGATGGAAAAAATCTCGGATCAAAGGAAGAGGGCTGTCTTCCTTACACACTGTAGACCGGCCGTATTCAAAATGGTGAAGGCGCTGGCGAAACCCAGAGATGTCAAGCAGATGACCTGGTCCGACCTGAACTGAATGCTCTGAACACACTATGTACCAGTGGTCTCAAATCTCATCAGACGACATGAATTTTACAAAAGGGACCAGAAGGAGTGTCAGCCTTCAAGATCTTCTACTGTTGCTTTGCATCTTTCGTCTGCCATAAGTAACGGGGGGAGGAAGGGAAAGTCTGGGAAGTGAGCTGGAGGTGTTAAATTCTTCTGTTGTGTAAATGGGGGGGGGAAAGCATACAATAGAGTTAGGTATCTATTTCTTGCTTAGCTTTCTTTTCTCTGCGCAACTGCAACCCGTTATCAAAATATGCCAAGGTCAACGGACAGAGGCCTCATCATCACCTGAAGATGCCCACATGATCATATTCACAACTTCTAATTGGAAGTGTCATCTGAACTATTGGGGGTGGGAACATTTACATCACTTTGTATATGTGAATTGCGCGCCTAATTTCTCAGATTCAGAATTCTTTGGTTGCTACCACTTCACTTTCAGTAAAATATGTCTTTTCTCTAAACTAAACAGTCTAAGTATTTCTTTCCTGGATTTTGAATGGAGCTCCGCCTGACATTATTCTGAATCTCCTCTACCAGCCCACCCGGAGAGAATACCCAATTTTCTTCCGAGGGGGCCTGGACATCATGTAATCTTCAACTAGTGACCAAGAGGATCTGGGAGCCATTGGAGGGCAAGATTCTGTGCTGGTGCAGGAGGCCGAATCGCTAGCAGAGCTCAGTTTGCAAGAGGATCCAGTGGTGAAGCCCAGATGGTCGGTGGGAGTTGGTTGGAAAGATCTGGAGGAGGAAACCCCCCCCGGGGTCACAACTAGCCGCCAGCGTGGAAAAGAGGAGCCTTGGCAAGAGAAGGAAAAGAGGGAACTCTTTCTGGATCAAGCCAGGAGACTCCTTAATGAAGCCTTTGAACAACCTCAAGCTGCACAAAGGTATGAAGGGGGAGGGGAAGTTGCCCCAGCCAGAAGAAGCAGAGCAACTCCCTCTCCCATAAATCAACCCGATCCAACAGAAGCCCCGTGGCCTTCAGCGGGAGGTGTGATTCCTAGAAAGCATAGAGCTCCTAGGCTGCCTCCGTTAGAAGTAAAATACGGGGGGGATCCCAAAACCTTGGGATTTTTCCTAGCTCAAGTTTGGAGCCATATGGAAGAATATGGGGAGGATTTTCCCTCAGAAGCAGCCAAAGTGAGGTGTGTTACCAGGGCTCTGGAGGGAATAGCGGCAGAGTGGATGGTGACCTTGCATAATGATAATGCTCCTCAGCTGCTGGATTATAACCTATTCATGGCTGCACTGCGGGCTAGGTTTGAGGACCCATTGGCAGAGTGCAATCATCATCACCTGAAGATGCCCACATGATCATATTCACAACTTCTAATTGGAAGTGTCATCTGAACTATTGGGGGTGGGAACATTTCCATCACTTTGTATATGTGAATTGCGCACCTAATTTCTCAGATTCAGAATTCTTTGGTTGCTACCACTTCACTTTCAGTAAAATATGTCTTTTCTCTAAACTAAAGAGTCTAAATATTTCTTTCCTGGATTTTGAATGGAGCTCTGCCTGACAAGGAGGATGAAACCATTGCAGACTTTGTGGCGGCTTTGAGACACATTGGAGGGGCATGTGAGACTGCGTAGTCCTCGGCCTAAAAGACTCTACCCTTCAGAGCAAATTACTCAACAGGTCGAATATAACTGTGGCCGAGGCCATTGCTGAGGCAACCGCTGCCGAAGCAGCGAAAAAGTCAGCAGCCACCATGCAACAAATGAATGCAGTTCCAGACCTGTTAACCCAAACGAGGGAGAAGAAGGCAGAGGGAGGAAAAAAAACAGCCCTCAGTAGTGACAACCCACCACATGGACGTCGAAATTCAGAGTGACACTGAAGACGACGACGAAGATGTCCATAGACTCTATTCAGATAGAAAATGGTGCAAAAAGAGGAAGAATCAGCAGGAATTCCAAGGTGAGGGCTACAGAGGCAATCACCCACGGTCTGAATGCAGGTTCCTCGATGCAATATGCCGGGCTTGTAATAAAAGGAGGCACATTGAAAGGGTCTGCCACAACAAAAAGAGCTATAGTCCAAAAAGACGCGGCAACACACACCCCCAGACATGACGACAGACAAGCCGGCAACAGATGGAACCGAAATAAAAGAACCAGTGACAAAGAAGAAACGCATCAGACAGTCACCATTGATAATGCCAGGGCGGAAAGCGGAAAGAAGGTTTGGATAGAGGTGAGCATTGAGGGGAGACCCTGCGAGATGGAGGTCAACTCAGGGTCATTCTTATCAATGGTATCCTGGAATACCATCCGGCGCCTAATTCCAAACATCAAGCAGAAAGAACTAAAGAAACAAAAACTTGTGCTAAAAGACTACCAGGGAAATCAAATCCCTGTAATTGGCCTTGGACATTTTTTAGTTGAATTTAAACAACAAGCCGAAGTCTTGCCCCTAACTATCGTCAACTGTGACTGCCCTAGCCTGCTATGAATCGAATGGTTCGCACCTCTTGGAATTGGGATGACCGGTATCAACCACATCGGTATCAACCACACCAACTGGGAGGAGATCCTACTCCACGAATTCCAAGATGTATTCGATGGGACTCTAGGCAGGTACCAGGGGACCCCAATCTCATTTAGCCTAGACCCGAAAATAGCCCCCATTCGCTTAAAGGCCAGACGCATTCCATTCACGCTAAAACCAAAAATTGACGAACAGCTGAATAAGTTGATAGCGCAAGGGGTTTTAGAACCAGTCGACCATGCCAAGTGGGAAACCCCTATTGTAACACCGGTAAAACCAGATGGGTCAGTGCGCATCTTTGATGAAAAGGCTACTTACGGATTGGTTCACTAGGAACCAATCTGGGAAGCCGCCAAACGGCGGGAAGAGTTAAATAATTGTCATTGGCCACAAGCCGGCAGGCTAGCCGCTATAAGAAGGGCTGCCGCGGCTTGGGCCATGTTCCGTCTCTTTACCTAGTGGTTTGAAATAAAGAGTTGTTGTTTGGAACCCTGTCTCCTATGCTTATTTCCGGACGGAACAGGTTTTGTTTATTTTTAGGAAGTGGTGATAATGTGCAACACATCACATTTAAGCAGATATACTATAACTGTACTTCAAGCAATTCACCTTGGTAGGAGACAGGCAAATATATGTTGGTTTGCAAGACATTCTCTAGATTAGAGAACTATTTTCTACAGATAATTTGAGCATTTTTTGGGAAAAACAAAAGAACCTTTGTCATAGTGACCCAAATGTCCCAACACAGATTAGTACTGTTGTTATTATTAACGGACAATTCTACGTGTGGTTAACTCAGTTAAAATTTGGAATCTATTTTTCATTGTTTTTTATAACTAAAAAGTTTTGTATCAAAATCTCAATTGACCAAAGCCATGACAGGCAGCAGTAGGGAATAAAGACTCATATGGGAAATTGTGACTTCCAAGAGGAGTAAATGGTATGAATTTATGAAAGAAAAAAAAAGTAAAAGCACTTACATTGTTTATGTTGAAAGCAATAGGGGGATTAATATGTTAAGTGTTCCAGGGAAGTCATTTCAGCAGTTTTCTGATTGAAGAGGTATGAAATCTGACAGCAAGAACAACTGGGGAAATGCAGTTTGGTTTTATACAGGGCAGAGGGTAAGCCGAGCAACTGTTTGCTTTTCATCAGGCCAGTTTAAAAATGCATGAATGTGAGAAAGTAAGTTGACTGTACTTTTCTTGATTTAAACCTAGTATGATAAATAAGCTTCAGTTATCAAATGTTTTACCTGAGTATAAAGTTAAGTCTCCATCATTGAATATCTCTAAAGTAGTATATGATAGAAAGTATAAATGAAATTCTTAGCCAACATTGAGTAGGAAATAAGACAAGATCTGTGTTGTCCCTTTAATTGGTGAATGTACTGACATGTAAATATACTAGGACATGTATTTTTATATGCAGACAATGCCATATTGTTGTCTGAGAACTGAATTATTTGCGGGGAATGTTAAATAGATTATATGATGTGATGAAGATCTGAAAAATAACAATCAAAGTAGTTGTTTATAAAAGAGAAATCGACTGAATTATTGCAAATAATAAATACAAGTGGTCCTCACTTACCAATGATAATTGGGACCTGAAATTCTATTGCTAAGCAACATGGTCATAAGGTACAAGATCATGTACAATGGTTATTCTAGCAATACCAGTTAATGTTGGCAGGCAAATCCTCCATAGCTGCAACATCCTCTGGTCACCTGAGGATGTACACCTTCCTGGTGGCTTCCCCATTGACTTCTCTTGCTGGAAGCCAGCAGAAAAGGTCACAAATGGCTATCACATGAGCATAGGATGCCACAATGTCATAATTGTAAGCTGGTTGTCAAGCACTCAAATCACAATCATGTGACCACAATGGCCACAACTATAGGGATCCATCATAAGTACTCCTTGTTCAGGACCACCATAGCTCTGAACTGTCAGTGAATGAATGGATGCTAAGCAAGGACTACCAATATATCGCAAAACAGAGCAAGTCAATTAATTTGTGTATGTTGGGAGAAGGGAAATATGTTGTAAAATTTTTAAGATACATAGATTCTAGTAAAAGATGGTGTAGTTGGTGGTCTGTGGACAATTACAAGGAATAAATGTTTGTCAAAAGACATGGAAAAAATGCAAATAAAATAATGTTTATATTCACTTTATTATATGATAGGGAGCCAAGTATGTTGAGAAAAACAAAAAGTTGAATGCAGTGAGAATGGATTAAGACATGTATGTGATAAAAATAAGGATAATAAAGTTAGAAAGAAGATGAATAAATGTGGTCTGAGCAATATGAAAGAGGCATGTTTAGTCATATTGGAGTGGAATGGAATGAATAAGAAATAGAATTGAATTGTAAAATAAATATATGAAAGAATCAATGGGTTCAGGGGAAAGAAAAAAAGATTTTAAAATCATGATTGGAAGAAGTTG
Organism: Laticauda colubrina; assembly: GCA_015471245.1. Taxonomy (NCBI): domain Eukaryota; kingdom Metazoa; phylum Chordata; class Lepidosauria; order Squamata; family Elapidae; genus Laticauda; species Laticauda colubrina. The sequence continues at coordinate 29,383,709 of BLBF01000010.1, read as the reverse complement.
ATGAGATCCCTCAAAAGAGAAAGGGAAGTTTAAAAAACAAAGGCAATAGAAGTGATGGTACCTATGTGCAAAACTAGAATGGTTTTAATTGATACATTGAATTGGTATAAATTTGATTTAGTTCTACTCTTTTCTCCTTTTTTTAACTTCATGCATTTCAGTTCATTGACTTATTTTTTTTTGCTCTCTTTAGAGATTCATAACATTGCTAACCTCAAGAGAAAATAGCATGAGAGGATATGTATGCACATTTGTATTCTCATATATAGAATTATTTTTCTTTATTTTGCATTTCATAAAGGCTTTCAAAAGATTGTTTAGAAATCATAGCCTTTCTGGTAGTGATAGTGATTTAAATGTTTAATGCGAATCAACATTCATTAACAAATAAACTGAAATTTACAGTAAGCTTCTTTGATTGCCTTTTAACATATATTAATTGATTCTTTTCATCCAGGTTAGATATTACAAGTAGTTAACAAGGAAGGGTCCTAAATTAGTTGTAGATTATCAGCAGCATAACAATGAAGAAAATGATAAACAAAACATTTGATGTTTTTGTAGAACAGGAGGCATTTCCATATCTCCAGAAGGGCAGAAAAAAGATGGCCTGATGAGAGATGGAAACTGAATAATAAAATATGTGATATTTAAAAATATAATGGGAACTGTTCCATATTAACATTCTTGTAATACTCTCACCTGATTGGCTAAGTTACCAGCGTGAAGTGGTTTCACGAATACTTGTACAGTAGGGACTTCATCCTCATCACCGATCACAAACCACTCCTGGAGATCCTGGCAAGGAATAAGGCCACCCCCAACATCCTGTCATCCCAGATGACAAGGTGGTCCAAGTTCCTTGCCACCGACAACTACCAGCTAATACATCACCCCGGGAAAAGCATCTCGCACGCCGATGCATTAAGCCATGGTCCCTTGCCAGATCCAGAGGATGACCCTGCACCCACCACATCCACCCTACAAATAGAGACATTGCCCAACCTGCCAACAACCGTGCCAGACATTGCTAGAGAGACAACCAAAGACAGCAAACTGGAGCGGGTTTTGAGCTGGGTGGAAAAAGGGTGGCCAGAAACAGAGAGCAGTGACCAGTTTAAACCTTTCCGGAACTGGCAGATTGAACTATTCTCCCAAAAGGGATGTATACTATGGGGCGACAGAGTAGTGGTTCCAGACACCTTACAAACAAGAGTATCGCACATGTTGCACGAAGGACACCCAGGCATCGTAAAGATGAAATCCCTAGCCAGAAGCCACGTGTGGTGGCCAGGGATAGACAAAACCATCGAAACCTTGGTGGCAACATGTGACAAATGTCAAAGATCCAGACCAAACCCTCCTGCAGTACCAACCCTTCAGTGGGAAACACCCAGGGGCCCATGGTCAAGGGTCCACATAGACTTTGCGGGACCCACAAAAGGACACACCTTTTTAATCGCAGTAGAGGCTTACTCCAACTGGCTAGAGGTAAGCCTAATGCAATCCACCATGACAGAAGCAGTTATAAAGCAACTAAACAGACTTTTTGCCACCCATGGCCTACCTGACTTGATAGTATCTGACAATGGGCCACAATTCACGGCGTTGGCATTCGAACAGTTTCTCGCCGAGTGGGGCATACGACACGCATTGACAGCGCCCGCTCATCCGGCAGCAAACGGGTGGGCGGAACGAATGGGCAGATACACCAAAGACACTTTAGAAAAAATGGACACAGGGAGCATACATGAGAAAATAAATAAACTATTAACAATACAACACATAACACCAAGTGCTAAAACCAATAAAAGCCCAGCCGAGCTCCTGATGGGAAGAAAACTCCGATCCCATCTAGACAGACTGCACCCGACATACAACCCCGAAAAACCACCAGACTCATCCAGCTGGTACCGTACATTTAATCTGGGAGACACTGTCTACACCAAAAACTTTTCAGGGGACCCACTGTGGGTACCTGCAACAAAAACCCAAGTGACAGGTCCCCGGTCATACCGGCTGGAAACGGAGGATGGAAGGAATTGGAAACGACATGTCGATCAACTAAGATCACGAATAACTTCAAACAACACCGAAAGCACACAAAATCCACAAAAAGACATTAATAAAAAAACTAGATGGGGGGAGAAACCCCAAACAATTATCAAAAAGATAATCCTCCTATGACACAGCAGCAAACCGAACACGACCAACCAACACAAACCGAGCAGTCAATCCATACACCAATAAATAGAAAAAGAAACCAACAATACTCACTGGAAAGCGAAGGCAGCAGAATGGTACCAGCAGAAGACGACCCACACAGAACCTCACCTGGAAGGAACAGCCAGGCCAGTTCAACCAGCCCGGAAAGACCGGCCAGGAACAGAGAATCTGACAACTCAACCGAGCCCAGTAGACCGGGTGGGAGTTGAGGCAAAAGGCCTGACTCACCCTTCCAGGCGGTTCTATGGAGAAGAGCAGGGGCAACAAAGATCCCATCCAAACCGTCTGAAGACCACACAGCAACTGAGCTGTGCAGGTCAAGTAGGCAGGTTAAAAACCCTGCCTACTTACGCGACTACGTCACGTAGGATGGACCATACCAAGAGGGGAGGGGTGTTCCATATTAACATTCTTGTAATACTCTCACCTGATTGGCTAAGACAGACTGCATTGTGATTGGACGGAAGAACGACGGTGATTGGTCAGTAAAGAATCTGCCACGATTGGCCGAGCTGATCGCGGGAGATTCAGAAGGCTGTCATTGGGTAAGAGCCGCCGGCAAGCTCTATAAGAAGAGCTGCCGTGGCTCGCAGGTCCAGCACAGATCTATACCTTTTAATAAAGAGCTGAAGTTACGCTGGTTTGGAGTCTCCTTTTTTCCTGCGCTTCTACAGGAACCATGTGCTGACCAGAGTTTTTCTTGACCATGTCTACTACTTATACAAATATCACTCTGTTAGACCACCACAGGGAACTTCTTCCCAAATTTTCCACCTGATTCCTTCCATGATTGCAATTTTGAGTAAATCCAGTAGCCACTATACATAGTCTGGGTGTCAAGTTCCTCTGACCAACTCAGCAGCCAAGCAGAGATCTTTGTCATCCAGGTCAGTGGTGGGATTCAAAAAAATTTACTACTAGTTCTGTGGGCGTGGCTTGGTGGGCATGGCAGGGGAAGGATACTGTAAAATCTCCATTCCCTCCCCACCCCACTAATCTGCTTTCCAGCTCTGTTCTCCTGTGCAGGTAGGACTTGGGAAGCAGAGAATAGTTCGAGGTGGGGCCAATCAGAGATGATATTGCGAACTACTCAAAATTTCCGCTACCGGTTTTCCAGAACTGGTCAGAATCTAATAAATACCACCTCTGGTCCAGGTCATGGTTGTTCCAAAGGTGCTTTTTCAAAAGGCAACAAGACTTGAAGATGTTCATTTCTCATTCAAAAAGCTTCTTCAGTTGAGAATGGAAGAACATTCTTGGATGAGAAACAAAACATCTTCAAGGAAAAATAAAGTCCAGTTGCCTTTTGAAAAAGCAACTTTGGACAAGCAGAGCTCTTCTGACTTTATGTAGTATGGGACTTGACAGAAATCCCACAGTCATGGCTTAGTTAGCTAAGAATATTCATTTCAAACAAAAATGAAGCCCAAATGAAACAAGAACTTGCTCCTGCCAATGCAAAGGTACAATCTCCCCAGTGATTTAAAGCAATAAGGTAAAGGTTCCCCTCGTACATACGTGCTAGTCATTTCCAGCTCTAGGGGGTGGTGCTCATCTCCATTACAAAGCCAAAGAGCCAGCATTGTCTGAAGACATCTCCGTGGTCATGTGGCCGGCATGACTAAACTCCAGAGGCACACAGATCATTTTAGCTTACCACCAAAGTGGTCCCTATTTTTCTACTTGCATTTTTTACATGCTTTCAAACTGCTAAGTTGGCAGAAACTGGGACAAGTAACAGGAGCTCACTCCATTATGCGTTTCTAGGGATTCAAACCACCAAACTGCCAACCATTCTGATCGACAAGCTCAGTGTCTTAGCCACAGAGCCACCGCTTCCCTTTAAACCAATAAAGCCCCATAAATTAATGGATTCTCTTTGCATGAACATGGTGGCCTTGAAGCCAAATGGTTGTTCATTGTTATATAAATTGCCATTTCTGGCCTGAGAATACATGACTGTTGCCCTAACACCAGGGAACTACAGTCTTCTGTTGCCAACCATTTCCCTTATCTCATTCTTTAGGTATGGCCAATAACAGTTAATGAAAGTCAAGATGCCCCTGGTGATTCTACTGTATCAATGCAATATTTTTGGCAGTGGTACAGAAATGCTTTGCTGTTACTTTCTTCTGGGACTTTTCAACTCCCTAGTGATTCCCAATCAAGGACTAATCAGGGTTCATCCTGCTTAGCTTCTGAGATCAGCTTAAATTTGGTAGATGCTGCTTCAGGTTGTAGTTAATCCCTTAGTTGAATTTCTAAGCAAAATGCATATTTAAGAGAAGGGCAAAAAAAAAAAAAAACCCTAAATGTTTGGCTTAGCAATGCAATTTCCAAAATAAAGCTTCCACCTCTTGGGGATTTATTTTAAAGTAGTAACAATACAGCAATCCCGGTTATATGAATAACTTGCCATGAGTGGAGACCTCTTTGCATAAATACAGTACAATGAAATGGAGACATTGCTTTGTTAGAGATGAAAGCAATGGAAAATTGCTGAGGGGAAGGGGAATCAGATCTGAGACTGTAGTATTCTGTTAATGCCGAGGACAGACAATAATATACACAATCAAAGCATGCATGTTTGATTAGAGTGTATCATCATTGCTTTTGTGAATATAACTGGCTCTTTTATTGTTCTTCATACATTTATATCATTCTGACAACTTAGGATCCTATGGAAAAGAGAAGAACTTGAAGATTTCTCTATAGTAAGTCCTTATACGCAAGTATAATATAACAGAACATAAAGTAGCTTGTTCAAAATAATTGAGTTGCTCTGGGACCTTGGAAGATATCACAATTTTTTATGATAGAAAGGGATAAAAAGTCACTAGAAAGATCATAGAGGGAAAGAGATGAAACAAAAAGGAAATACCTGAATCAGAGCCAGACAGAAAAGAATGAATACTACTGAATCGCATAAGGGAAAATTACATTTGATAGCCTAGTAAAATAAAGGAGTCTTTACCTTATCAAATAATAGATGAAATGGTTTTTCATTGTCCTACAGCAAGCAAGAGGCAACTGACAATACAGTATGATATTTAAAGCATTATCCATGTATCTGGAAAATGATTTCAACATCATATTATGTATTATCAGTTGCTTCTTTTTTGGTATTATACAGGGTTGGGCAATTAATTTTCCCAGTGGGTCACATGCAAAACTGGGAGTGCCAAACCAATAGGGCTTTTGCCACTTCTGCTTGACAACAGGAATAGCCAAAGGGCCCACAGATCATAGAATGCCCAGGTCTGCTATACAACATTGAAGAACCATTTCTTTCACAATTCAGAGCCAAAAATATGGAACATTTAATCACATATCTGGATGGTACCAGCTTGAAAAAGGCTCTCTTAAATCTAAAGGGCACTAATTCTTAAGATTCCTGGATGATCTTTTACATAATACATCTGAGTGGATCAGTATAAGCAGCCATAGCGGTATTTTTAAATATAGCTCCCTAAGAATAATGAATATACGCACCCAAATATATGTAACTCAGCAGGTTCTGACCAGTTCTGGAGAACTGGTAGCAGAAATATTGAGTAGTTCAGAGAACCAGTAGCGGAAATTTTGAGTAGTTTGGAATGCCACCTCTGACTGGCCCCGCCCCAATCTATTTTCTGCCTCCCAAGTCCCAGCTGATTGGCTGGGTCTTTTTTTGTTGCACTGCATAGGAGAATGGAGCTGGAAAGCAGGTTAGGGGGTGGGGAGAGAATTGAGATTTTACAGTATCCTTATCCTGCCATGCCCACCAAGCCACACCCACCAAGCCACACCATGCCCACCAAGCCATGCCAACAGAACCGGTAATTAAAAAAAAATTGAATTCCACCACTGTATGTAACTCCAAAGTTCATATGCCATGGAGTAACTGTCATTTGAGATATGACACATTGACTTATCTTTCTCCAAACTGAGAAAGGTAGATAGGAACCTATTTATTTCCCACAAGATGAATTGCTTTCGCCTCTTACGCTAGTTATCAAACCACCTTATTTCCACATTTGAGCAGTTTTTTTAACTTCTGAGGGAACTATCTTAACTTTCTGGAAGGATTTCTGAATTATTTCAAGTCCCACTAGTTGCTTGAATAACCCAGTAGTCTTAAAATATGTGTAGCTTTCATATTGGTTATTTCAATGTTCTCCTTTCTGCATTTCTACAGAGAAGGTATTCAAGATTCCTCTTAGGGAATGTTATTTGTCCTGAATGGAAAGAGTTGAAACAGTCAGTCATGTCCTTTTGTATTGTTCACTCCATTGTGGCATATGATCCATTCTCATGCCCTCCTCCATCACATTTTAATGAATAGGAAAGGTAACTCTACTTAATATTATATCCAGTTGCTTTTGGCAAAGCTAAAACCATGAAATAACTCTTAGCATAGAAAAATTATGTGCTGCTCCCTGTTAGACACAAGCACACATTATTCTGATCTTTGTTAGCTCTTATTATTTAAGTAAACATATGCATTACTACACATGAACATATTTGCTTATCTGCTTGTTAGTTGCTTATATTTATTCTGCAGTTCTTGCTTGTTTGGTCAAGGGTATGTAATAAAAATTCACTAGACTGCCTGGTATTTTTATTCCAGTCAGGAACTACAATAACTTAATTAATTAAGTGCACATTCCTCCTGGTAGCAAGACTTAGGTTGTGTTTTGCTGGTTCCAGTTCTTTAAAAGGATACAAGTGAAAATCAAACAGAGCAAATCTCGTAAGGAGCTTCTGATAAAAGGGTTCAATCCAATTTGTTTATGGTCATTCGCCTACAACTATTGCTGCAGAAAGAAACCAAAATGGAGCATAGTTTTTAATCAATAGACCCAGATCACTAGTTAACAGCAGGCTTCTCTGCTGGTGTATATCTCTGGCTCACAAATGTGGTGATAGCAATTACTTGAAAAGCAATCATAATTTCACATGCAACTGAAGTCCTAAACAAGAGAAGTCTCATTCTGCAAATTCCCACAGTCACTTTGTATTTCATACCTCTCAGTACTTGTTGGTAAATGCCCAAAACATTTGGGCAAAATCCCAAACATTTGCCTAAATGTAGAACAAAAATAAAACCGAGGTAACCAGAAGTGTTATTCCAAACAGTATGCAGATATTTAGCATATCTCTGTTGAGGGAGGCACTTAAATGAGATGTCAGTTCAGCTAAAAAGGAGTGGGGTTGGATGTGCACCGTTTGGTATTATAGCAGCAAAAAAGATAATTTCATTTAACTTCCTGAGGGCTGGAATATCTTCTTTATTAAGCAGTGACAGTTTGTTGCCAAGGCAAAAAGAACAGCTTTCTGATTAAATACCTCTGGGAAAAAGTCTGTAGCAAAGCAAGTTATTTTTCTTCAGGGGGACATTTCATACAGAACTTATTTTCTTTGCTAGCCCTGGCCATTTTTCTTTCAGAAGCAACACTCCTCTAAAAACAAGCAGAATCAGAACCCAATCCCCCAGTGCAACCAAGAGGATAAAAAAATGTATCCAAAGGACCATGGGCAAAGCTACACGCTGTTCTCCCCACCTCGGCATTTAAATCGTGATTCTGAATGAGAAATCCCCTACGGCCCTGAAATGTATCTAATAATAAATTCAGCGCATTATTTATGTAAAAATTGGCCCCATTGAAATTTCAGCTGTGGAAAAAGCAAAGGGATGGAGAAAGTGCATAATGAGATTTTTTTTTCCAGCACAATTCTTTCTCTTCTTTTTCTCACTAACTGGGAATTTTAACAGAATCTGCCACTTGACCTTTTCATCTTATTCATAACAAGAGCAAAGAAAATAAGTCAGCTGTGGAATCATCCTTAGCTCTAGAGAAAGCTTACTCGGTTTCTTTAATGGCAGAAAGGCATTTGGTGATGCATGTAGATGTGTATGCACACACAAAAATATGATTTTGAAATTAAATTATGTTTTCCTCCTTCTTTTAACATGATCAAAAATGATTTTTGTGTGGGGGTGTTCTTTTGAATTAATTTTGACTCCGGTGATTGCCTGAACAAGTCCCTGCAGTTTTTTTGGCAAGGTTTTTCAGAAATAGTTTGCCATTGTCTTCTTTCTAGGGCTGAGAGACAGTAATTGGCCCAAAGTCACCTAGTTGGCTTCATGCCTAAAGTGGGATTCAAAGTCACTTCTTCATTAATTTCTAGCCTGGTACCTTTAACTGTTACACCAGGGATCTTCAAACTTGACAGCTTTAAGACTTGTGGACTCCTAGAATTCCTCCTCCAGTCTTGTTAGGTCAGGATTTCTGGGAATTGAAGTCCACAAGTCTTAAACTTGCCAAGTTTGAAGACCCTTGGGCAAGCTGGTTCCAAAGTGAACATGTAAAAAGAAAAAAAGTATGTTACTTTTAGGTATGTCTACTCAAAACTAAAGTTATTCAGTTAAGCAGGGCTTATTGCTAAGAAACTGTACAGGTGACCAAGGTCAGAAACAACATTATATTACCAACAGACAGACTAATTAGGTTGGTCCCTTTTGAAATAAACAATGTTAAGCAAAGGGATAAGAAATAGAAAGCCCAAAACTTAAAAACTGAGGTTTCTTTTTAAAAAGGAAACAGTTAAAAGTAGCTTACATTAACCCCATAATTCTCCATAACTCCTTACATGCCATCCTTGCTTCCATTTGTCTATACCACAAAATGACAATGACATTACACTATTATGATATTATCTCCCCAAATTATGTAAATTATATAATTTATTCTTAATGCATCATGACCCAAATAATATAAGGAATGTATGCCATTACATGATGACATCGTGCTGTGCACAATTTCTCTTCCTCTTTGCCTTCCTTTTAGATGTCCATGCTTCATACATTACCTTTTGTTCTTTAACTTTCCCATCTCCCTCTCAAGTTGTTATCAAGGCTGCCCATGGATTAATCACCCATCCTTTCCTAAAATGATTCTGAATATGACCACCAGGCAGGAATTTGCAGACGCAAAACACTTGGAGAAGAACTGACATTTTGCCCCTCTTACAATCACTGTGCAAGCTCAGGTGTGAGTTCTTACCGGTGCTGAGTCAGGACTACTTCTGGATTTACAACACTGTTGCTCTAAGGGAGCACTTCATTACCCTTCACTGCCCATTATCAGTTCGGTCATTATCAGTTCAGCAAAGGTTGTTTTGGTTGGTTGTTGTTGTTGTTGTTTTTTACAACATAGAGCAGAGTTCAATTAAGTCACCAGTCTTAGCTGTGTCATTCACAGTATTCACAGATATTGTTAATGGTAGTTCCAGTCAGTTTACGCTAATTTGGAGACTACCTTGCTGTTGCCCATGTTTCTAATACAAGTATAAACAATATAAAAATAGCCATTTGGAGAACAAAGTAATTTTTTTTTAAATAATACTTTAAAAACTATTTGCAACAAAGATGTTTCCATTCAACTGAGCTTGAAATATAACATAATATACATAACATAACATACATAACTTATACAAAAAAATAACATATTCCTAGAAATGCCTACCGAGAAGAAAATCCCCTCAAATTCAGTGTGGCTTATTCCCCAAGTTGTCTGTATAGATATGCAGTCTTTAACAAACAAAAGCTTTGCTAAGCCTTCAGTTCTAACATATGCATAAGTCTGAAAAGCAAGAAGTGCAGAGCAAAGAACTGTCTGCATAACAGAAGAGTTTAACAGCACCACCAAACAGTTAATAGGCTTTTCATATTTTCATAATAGGCTTTTCATATTTCAGACATAAAACTTATATTGGTGATACAGCACCAAACAATCTACTTACTGACTTCCAAAATTGGGAGTAAATGGTTGAAAATAATGCAAGATTGCTAATTTTACAATAATAATTTATTTTCTTCCATGATTTCTCATGACAATACACAAGACCTGATGATTTTTTTCCACTACAGTGTTATAAGACATTGTAGGAAATCACTTATAACAGAGAACATCCAGTTGTACAATAAACAGTTCAAAGGAACACCAAGAAAGTTTTGCTAAGCAACATTACAAATAACCTTATTTAATACCTTATCCTGAATCCTCTCCTCAGGGTAATGTTCAGATCAATGAAACAAGTTGATAAAATTCCAAAATGCATTCTCTGTATTATTAGAAATACAGTCACAAATTCTGGAATTTGTGATTCAAAGATATCTGGAAGGCAGATATTTTACTTTTTAACACCAAGTATGATTTGGCCATTAACTTGTTCAATAAATTTATCTACAGTACCACTAATCAACAGTAACAGAATATTATGAAGACAAACACAAATGAGTTCTATGTGTGAAATGGAAGGGTTAAACTAGTTTATGACTGTAGTGGGCAGCACTTAACCAAGTAAGGAGGCTATTTGACAATCCCAGGGTGCCAGACTAAACTGGAAGATAGAAGAATGCACCCTTAAAGAAGACAGTGACAAACCAATTCTATCTCCTTGCCAGGCAAATACAAGGATGTCTCCATAAAGTCACCAGGAACTGACGGAATGAATAAATCTTTATGTTTTTATCTGTTGTCTCTCTGCAGCAAGAGTTATAGACTAGTAGTTGGATAGCATCAACAATCAGTAAGGATTTGTGAGATGGTAAAAACATGCTGCAATAATGCTGTAGTAGGTCTCTTTGCTCTCATTGACCATTCCCCAAGGCTTTCAGCTAAGCTCCTGAGAGATTGCTGAAATGCATTTAGAATCAAACCAGCCTAGAATGTCTTTGATTTTTTTTCTCCCACTATACAATCACTTTCCTCATTCCTATTCTTAATGCTTCAAGCACATCAAAGTGTCTTATACATCAGCTTAGTCTTTATCAAAGGATATTAGCAATTATTTTTGCCTCATTTGTTGCCTTCTCTTTTTTTTAGGCTTAAAAAATTAGTCCGTGAGTCTAACTTAAAAACAATAATCACAAATTAGCTAAAAGCTTTGTATGAAATGTTTTGTTTTCTTTACATTTTCACAATGCTTTCCCTGAATAATTTTGTCTGTAGCCTGTCAGGCTTTATCTCATAGCTTTGAATAGTAATTCTAAAATCAATGCCCGCATCAAAGGCAAAAATATACTTTGTTCTAAACTGCAACTTGAAAGAAGAAGGGAAGAATGCAATCAGTCATACATGTAGGTGGAAGAAAATAGTATAGACAACTTTTCACTTCTGGAGATTTAATCAGAAAGAAAGAATCTGTAACTAATTTTTTTAATTCTCACTCACCCATCCCCAAATTATTATTAAAAACATATACTATATTAAAATCTCACAAACACATTCAATAATTCAGGAATCAAAGACTTTCTATACCAACAGACTTTCCATACCAAATAATGGGTGATTATATTTTGAGTAATTTGTTCTACTTCTGAGATGGTAGTCCTGGTGTTATAACTTTTATTGAGCCCCACAATTATTATTGTAAATTGTGAGGGTGATGTGATGGGTCACCCCATAACCAGACCCAAGGTTATCATTTTTTTGTAGTGGTCATTGTTAAATGTAACCATGGTTTACTATGTTTATCAGAAACCAGAAGCAAAAACACCAAAAATCACTTGTCTTCAGGCACTGCAAACTGCCATAAATGTGAGCTGGTTGCCCAGCACCCAAAATGTAGTCATATCATCTGAGGAGAAAGGCAGACATTGTAATTTCAAAACTAGTCATAAGTCCTTTTTTCGGGATCTGCGGTAATTTTCAACAATTGCTAAGCAACCAGTCATAAGTCAAGAGCTACTTGTATACTTTTTTGTTACTATCTTTGCTGAGAGATAATGATAAATGTCCCTCTGGCAAAAACAAAACAAAACACGCCTGGTCATTTTCTCAGAATATTATTAAAGGATACTCCAGAATTTTATTATATAATATTACTACAGAATATTATTAAAACAATTTAAACAAATATGCATCCTCTCATTTAAGTGACACACAATGGGATTATGCGACTGGTGGAAAGTAGCATTATTAAAAAGGTTTATACGGTGCAATGCCAATGTATTTTCAGCCTTCTATTGAAAAGTCTCAATGTGATGCTGCTGTAAAACCCTGTTTTCTGTACGCACTATTATAAAGTGATTCCTGAGCACCAACTCTTCTCTTGTCATCTAATTTCCCATTATCCAAATATCCTTCTGTGTGTCTCTGAAATTTTCACACCTTTTCCTTTCTTTTCATTTTCTTGTTTGGGAATCCTCAATATTTGCTGATGTGTATGTTATTTTATGCCTGCCCAGATAAATGTCAGCAGATTAGAGAAGCAGTCAGAAAAATGAGTGAGTGGGAAAAGGAGGATGATATGGGAAGAATTGCTGAATGTTTTGTGTGCAGTCCAAAATGGAAATAAGCAGGTCAAATAGGGCAGAACCACAAAATAACATATACATCCAAATGTTGGCATGGAGGAGGAACCCTCAAAGAAGCAAGAATTACACAGTAAGATGGCTTTAAATATGCAGTAGTCCGTAGTAAATACAGAATCTTGAAAACTGTAACTATTTATTATAAATTAATTAAGGCTCCTTGACAGATTTGAAATGCTTCGTCCTAAATTTTTCTCCTCCAGGATTAAGTTGCTGTTTATGAGATGAGCTTTGAAATGGCAATTCCTTAAAGAAACTGCGTCTTTTCCCAAACTCACTCATCTGACTGCTGCTCCTTCATGAATCAGAAAAGATGTGCTTCACTTAATACAGGTAGTACATACTTGACTTACCACCGTTTCGTGACCACTCAAATAGTGACTCAATGGTCACGTGACCAAAAATCAGATGCTAGGCAACTGGCTGATATTTATGACAGGTCATGTGATCACTTTTTGCAACCTTTTGACAAGCAAAGTCAATGGGAAAGCCAGATTCACTTAGCAAACATGTTGCTTACTTAACAATTGCAATGATTCACTCAATACTTGTGGCAAGAAAGGTTGTAAAACAGGGCAAAACTCATTTAACAACTACTTCGCTTAGCATTGGGCTGTATTGTAATCATTACTTGTAATGTGCTGACAAGTTCTATATGTGCATTCATATACATTCCAAAACATTGTTTAGATTAATAATGAATGAAACTAGATGAATCTTACCATGTAGCATTAGCCCAAACATACATTGGTGTATGTGCAGGGGTGGGATGCTACTGGTTCTGCCCAGCTCTATAGAACTGGTAGCTCTGAAGAGCAGCAGACACAGAAGCAGTTCTGTATTTGCTGCTGTTTGGCCCACCCTCCTGCCCGGGCTCTCACCTGTCCTTTATTTCCTGCTTTTTCAATCTCAGCTGCTTTGTGCAGCACAGCTGAGGTTAAAAAAGCAGGAAAAAGGAGGCTTCTCAAACGCTGCACCCAAGCACAGCACTTTTAAGCTGTCTGGGCAACACAGCTGATTTTTCTTTATATGCGCACACAGCAAAACGTAGTCACTGAACTGACAGTAACACTGGATGAATCCCACCCCTATGTATGTGTGCACTGTGTTTTAAGAAGAATTCTGAAAAATTGGAACAATAACAGAATGATCAGCAACCCAAAAACTAAGCCATATGAAAATAAATAAAAAAGAGCTAGACATAACTTTGAGAAAATGTATGTGTGATACCGCCCTCCCCCCCCCCCCCCCCCCCAAAAAAAAATTCCATTTAGAAGATGATCATTACCAAGGATGGTATGATGTGGAATTAATGATTTACATTCCAATGGAAATTTAAATTTTTCCTTAAATTTCCTGTGCAATGCTGAGTTGTGCAATATTAAGAGGCTGTTCAGTTGTCTTTCAGTGAATATTTCTATCTATCTGTCTATCTGTCTATATATATATATATATCAATCTATCTATCTATCTCCATTTATACACAAGGCTGTCCACGTTCCTGACTCTGGGTAGCTAACAAATACTTAAAACAGCACTTTAAAAAATCATGAAAATAAAGAAAAAAAAACATACATATGATATACAGCCAAGACTAAAAGCAAACTCACCAATAACAAATCACCACAACCATTACACAGATTCAGCCACACCTCCAGAATAGCAGACCCAGTGATAAAATCATGTCTCAAAGGTCTTATGAAAGGCTGACAGGGTCAGGGCCAGTCTAATATATGGGGGAATAATATTGTGCAAGCATGCTTTCTAAAGCCTAGACAGGGCATCTATCAACTACAATACTTGAATTTATATTTCATGGTCCAAGTGACCTCTTGCAGTTCTGTGATTCCAAGAATGGTCTTTCCTTGGCGTCTCATTTTTTTGATTAAATAATAATTTACTTATTTGGCCTATAGTACTTCTTTGAAATCTCTTTTAGAAATAGGGACATATGTTGTATAAAATGCCTTTTAAATTCATACCATCTTTTCCCTTGCTTTCGTACCTGATGGCATATAGAGGTAGTGCTTATTTAGTGACTGTTTAATCTAATGACTGTTCATAATTAGGACAGTACTGAAAAAAATAACTTTACAATCAATCCTCACATTTATGACTTTTGCAGGCCTGAAAAGCAAAAGAAAGCAGAAATAAGATCATAAATACATTGTGGTTTCACTTACTGAAATCATAAATATATTGTGGTTTCACTGTACTTAAAGATAGAATTGTTGCTCTACCTGTAATTATTAAATGGCAATTGCTGTAGTTTGCAATTACTGTTGCTTTCTCTTACACTTGTAACCTGGACTATATTATTTTGACCTGTGATGATCTAATTTGAGTAGATAAAAGACATTGAACAGTTGTAGTCTATTACAGGTAGGATACCTGGAGCCTGACACACTACAGGTAGCCCTCAACTTGCAACCACAATTGAGCCCAAAATTTCTGTTACTAGGTGAGACAGTTGTTAAGTGAGCTGTGCTCCATTTTACAATCTTTCTTGCCACTATTGTGATGGGCCATCTGCTAAAATAAAATCAGGTCATGGAACACACTTCAAAGTAAATCAGGAAGCCTGTAATTGTGGAGTCTGCCTGATAAGAACAGAGAATGGTTATCCACAGGAGATATGCATATGTAAATCTTGCAACAATCCTGGCTAATTGAAAAGCTGATAAAAATAATACGAGTTAGCCAACTTGCATACCTTAGCTAAAAGTTAGAAATAGAGAATGACTGCAACAAATCAAATGTATATTAGATCCTAGGGATTTCATTAACCAAGACCTGAGAATAGGGACAGATTGTAGAATTATTACTAAAATGTTTATTAGATGATATTTCTTATTATCTCACTTTGTCCCACCTTCTCCTTTAGTGAAAATGTATAAAACTTACTCAATCTCTGTTCTTGGCTCTTGGCATTTTGACCAGGAATCCTTTTCCTTGGAGTACTACAATAAAAAGTAATCATAAAATCCACACTTCGTGTCTGGCATCTATCACTGGCTTTGGCACCAGGCTCAGACCTGAATTGGGGACAGCAATCATTAAGTGAATCCCTGCAGTTATTAACTTAGTAACACCGTTGTTAAGTGAATCTGGCTTCCCTGTTGATTTTTCTTGTCAGGAGTTCACAAAAGGCGATCACATGACCCCAAGACACTGCAATCCTCATAAATACATGCTAGTTACCAAGCATCCATATTTTGATCATATGAACATGGGGATGCTACAACAGTTGAAAGTGTGAAAAAAGGTCACAAGTCACTTTTTCCAGAGCTGTTGTAACTTTGAATAGTCACTAAATGAACAGAGAATTGTCATGAGAGAGTGGGGGAGAGGGAGGGAGAGAGGGAGGTACGTTGTATTTCTGTTCACCTTCATTCCTTTAGCCAAATATGTGCTAACAGTGTTCTGCAGCTGCCAAAAACAGTCAATGCAATCCCAGGCTGCAATCAACAGAGGAAAAGTATTAAGGTTAGTACCACTTTATGATGTCTTGGTAATATCACACTTGGAATTCTGCGTCCAGTTTTGGTCACCACAATACAAAAAAGATGTTGAGTGAAAGAGTGAAGAAAAGAGCAACAAAGATGATTAGGGTAAAGGTAAAGGTTTCCCCTGTCCAGTTGTGTCCAAGCTGCCTGTGAAAGCCAAGGGAAATCATCAAAACTATAAAAAAGTGAAAGTTAGAATATTTTGGACATGTGATGCGACACCCAGAAAAATACAGCATACTTCACTTAATCCTCCAAGGAAAGATTGAAGGCAAACAAGGTCCAGGTAGAAGAAGGACATAGTGGCTTCAAAATCTAAGGGACTGGTTTGGACAAAACTCAACAGCACTTTTTCATTGTAAATAAAAATAGGATCACCAACATGATCGGCAACGTCTGATGATGGATATGGAAGAAGGAGGAGGAGGAGGAGGAGGAGGAGGAGGAGGAGGAGGAGGAGGAGGAGGAGGAGGAGGAGGAGGAGGAGGAGGAGGAGGAGGAGAAGAAGAAGAAGAATGTCCAACTCTAGGGGGTTGTGCTCATTTCTGTTTCTTAGCTGAGGAAACCAGGATTGCCTGTAGACACTTCTATGGTCATGCAGCCAGCATGATTAGATATCGACGCATATGGAATGCTGTTACTTTCCCACAGAAGTGGTACCTATTTATCTACTTGCATTTGCATGCTTTTGAACTGCTAGATGGGCAGAAGCTGGGACAAGTAACTGGAGTTCACCCAGTTGCTCAGTACTCCAGTCTCAATTCTGGATTGTCAGCATGATTCAGGAGCTACAGGCTAAACATACAATGAACAGTTGCATGAGCATAGTTTGTTTAGTCTAACAAAGAGAAGGGCTAGGGGTGACAGTCTTCCAATATGGAGGTGCTGTCAAGGAGAACTGGGAGACAACCTATTCTCCAAAGCACCTCAGGGCAATAGAATAGAATAGAATAGAATAGAATAGAATAGAATAGAATAGAA
>BLBF01000010.1:29348325-29362616 GCA_015471245.1 Laticauda colubrina | reverse complement strand
CAGCTATTACACATCCCACAGGTATCCCTGCCCATCCCACTGCTATCTTAACCCATCCCTCAAGCATACAAAGGCTTAAACCATTTCTAAAAGTTTCCACCAAAACTTTATTAAAAAAGAGAAATGAAGCAAGTGTATGAATCAAAGATAGACTTTATTAACAAGAAGCTATAAAACAAAAATGAGTCTCTGGCACTCCTCTTGGTTGTTCAGTCTCAGGGGTGAAGGGTCCAGGTGCTGTGGAGGTGGCTGGTGCTGGAGTGCTTGTCTGATCCCCCACATCATCAGCTCCTCCAGAAGCAGAAGCAGCAGAAGCTCCAGCCCCAGAAGAGCAAGCCCGTGCTACAGAAGCCCCAGCAGAACCAGAGTGAGGGCCAGGGGGTGGGATGGTAGCCCTGTCCCTCTTGCCAGGGCTGGCAGGCACCAAGGCTGGCAGGAAGGCTGGCAGACAGGCTGGCACCAAGGCTGGCAGGAAGGCTGGCACCAAGGCTGGCAGGAAGGCTGGCACCAAGGCTGGCAGGAAGGCTGGCACCAAGGCTGGCACCAAGGCTGGCAGGCAGGCATGAACCAAGGCTGTCAGGAAGGCTGGCACCAAGACTGGCAGGAAGGCTGGCACCAAGGCTGGCAGGAAGGCTGGCAGGCAGGCAGGCACCAAGGCTGGCAGGCAGGCATGAACCAAGGCAGGCAGGAAGGCATGAACCAAGGCTGGCAGGCAGGCAGGCAGACTGGCAGCAAGGCTGGCAGGCAGGCAGACAGCAAGGCTGGCAGGGAGGCTGGCAGCAAGGCTGGCAGCAAGGCTTGCAGGCAGGCATGCAGGCAGGGCAGGCAAGGCTGTCAATCCATCCGGCAGCAGGTCTTTTCTCTGAATGGTGACCTGCTCCGAGCTGCTTCCCTTATATCCGCGGGGCTTATGCAATGCATCCTCCCCGCATGCACAATTAACGCTGTGCATCCTCTAGGCTTCCGCTCTGCATCCGCTTCATCCGCTGTGCATCCGCTGTGCATCCGCTCTTTCCGTTCCGCATCCGCTTTGCTGAGGTCCCCCGGAAGCCTAGCAGATGTGCCATCCGCTCCCATCCGCTTCCATCCGCTAGGCTTCCATTCCGCATCCGCTTTCCATCCACTCTGCATCCTCCCTGCATCCATTCCTTTCCGTGTTATCCACTCTGGTTATGCAAATTTTTGCCCCTTTTGAGAGCGAATAACAATGGATGGAACATTATTCTCGTCCGCTGTGTCCTTTTTACAAATGTTTTGCATCCGTTGGGCAGTGTGACAGGGCCTTTAGGTCCTTTCTTAAAGATTCTTTGAAATGTTAATTCTGGGGGTATCTTCCATTTGATTATATCATCCCGTTCATCCTGCTGTTCGCTTCTTTCTCTCTCTCCTGCACAATCCTATTCCAGTCTAATCTTACCCTTCAGGGTGGCCATTTTAGACCACTGCTTCAGGAGTCTTCAGGAGGGAGCAATTGCCAAGCTGGGGAGGGGATTTGCGACTCCCCTCTATCCAGCTGATGGTCTCCCCTTCCTCCGCCACCCCTACGAGGTAGCTTCTGCCCCGAATCCAAAGGATTGGGGCTCTCCGATGCTGAAGCACGAACCAAAGCTGCGCACGATCATGGTCAGCAGTCTGTCTTTAGGGATTTGCATATTACAAGTGTATAAGATTGCATATTGATACTCTTTTGTTATTAGCCCAAACAACACACCATGGTATTTGGGGGTTGGCTTATATGCAAGTTTTTGCAAAATTCCTCATTTTGGGGCAGTTTTTTAAGGGTCGGCTTATATGCGAGATCGGCTTACATGCGAGTATATACAGTTAGCATTTGATTTGATCTCTGTGAACCCTGGCAGCCCCTTTTTAAACACTGATTTTTATTTTTGCGTGACAGTAAACTGTAAACAGAAATCAGTTCTAATACATAAAATAAGCATTAGTCATTGCCCTCTCTGCCATTTTTACTTTTTTTTTAGTGACTGGTTTTGTGCATCACACTACACATAATAACAAGCTTTGCTAGGCAAGGCTAAACTGAGCTGGTAGTTTTTGCTTCACTATAATGTAAGAATGTCTTTGTATTGGCTTTGTGAGTTTGTTTGAGTATAATGAGTTTTGTCAGTGCAACAGCTGTGTTTTGTAAACCTTCGTTAAGTTGAGGATTTATTTCTTTATGTGATTTCTCTGCCACCTGAAGCCTAAAGGCAAAAAAACTTGTAATGCAAAAATACAATATAAATGTCAGAATGATGATTACTTAAAATAATAACATAAAAAACATATCTTTTTCCCAACAAATGCTAAAAATAAGCTGAAATATTTGATATGGCCCCTAAGACCCAAAGTGTTTCCCCCTGTTTACAGAAGACCATGG
The DNA here is from genome assembly GCA_015471245.1 of Laticauda colubrina. Taxonomy (NCBI): domain Eukaryota; kingdom Metazoa; phylum Chordata; class Lepidosauria; order Squamata; family Elapidae; genus Laticauda; species Laticauda colubrina. The sequence continues at coordinate 29,360,239 of BLBF01000010.1, read as the reverse complement.
GAGTGGGGGCCATTTCCCAGGTAAACCAGAAAAAAGACATGACTAGATGGACTAATTCTATTTTATTATAAGAGTACATTAAAAGAATCTTGCTAATATGAAAGTATAAACTTCTTGTAACTGCTTGATCCATTAGGCTCGGCTCTTCCTCAGATTTTCTTTCCCTCTGAATATTAAACCACTGGGAGCTTCCATCTCTCTTGCCTAATTGTTTTCTAGGCAGCATCTCCTCCCTGTGTTCCCAAGGTCATCCACACATTCCACTACACCAGGGATAGGGAAATTTGGCTCTTTTATCTTTTATCACTTATGGACTTCAACTTCCAGAATTCCTGACTGAGCCATAAAAGTTTCCCACCCTGGCCTACTGGTTTTTCAGTTGTGGGGGAAATCAATTTTTGACTTGAATGGGACTGTTTAATGTACAAATTTAGGGCAAAATTGATTTCCCTCACAACAGGAATTCTGGGAGTTGAAGTCCATAAGTGATAAAAGAGCCAAGTTTCCCTTCCCCTGCACTATACCATGCTTTCCTCAGTAGACAAGCTGTTCCCAAGGAGAAGAGCCACTCACTGAATGCTTGTAATTACAGGCCCATTTCATTCAACATGAGTTGAAGGGCTTCACATTCAATCATACTGCAAATAATTTAAAACAAAAAAAAATACAGTAAATAACCTATAAGGTTCTGTTGTATGGCAGCCACGATTTTGGAGCCCAGCCTTTAAAAAAGCCCTTTTTTCCTGCTATTTTTACTGCAGCTGTGCCTTACACGGCGGCTGAAGTTGAAAAACTCAGGAAATAAAGGTCAGGAAAGAGTCCAGGTGGGCAGGTGGGCAAAAACATCAGCAGACATAGAACCGGTTCTGTGTCTGCTGCTGTTCAGAGCTACCAGTTCCACAAAAGTGGACAGAACCGGTAGAAACCCACCCCTGTGCTCTTCGTTTTATTTTCTCTTTCTCATCTCTTATACACTTGTAATGCAAAAAAAAAAAAAACACTTGTAATGCAACAAAGCCAGCATGAACATGCTGAAACAGCATAAACAGACCATAAACAGATTTGTTCTTTATCTAACTGACCAAGAAAGATACTTTAAAAATGGTATTCAAATTGTGTCACATTCTCAGGAGTAATAAAAAATATTTCCCCACCACTCTAAACAAAATAAAATAAGTAGTTTTCTCCAATCCCCATAATGTCATATTTTCAATTCAGGTGTGCATTCTTCTAGCTATCAGCAAAGAAATAAGACACTTATTATGTTTGTGAAGAAGCAATCCTGTTTTGAAGATAGCAGTTCAATGGGGAATTGGCACCATAGGGCATTGTATACTAACACAACTAGATACACAGATAGTTTCTTCCTTCGTGCCATCACCCTACTGAACACCTAATTCTTGCAGCTGACAAAATACAGTGATTACTATGTTTTTTTGTCTAGTAGGTACCCATAGGTAATATAGGGCATGGATGCAGTATTTATCCCTTTTATTATTCTTACTTCTCACTTTTAATAGCTGTACATTTTAATATTATTATTATTACATTTTGTTGTTTTGCAAGTGCATTGAATGTTTCTGTACTGGAGACAAATTATTTCCTATGCATCTAACCATATATAACCAAAAAAATAAAGTAAGGAAAGTTCTGCTGTTATTAAAAAGCCTCTGCTAAAACTGTAAAACAGATAATTCTCAATTTACAATCATTCATTCGGTTACAATGATGCTGAAAAAAGTAACTTAGGAATAGCCCTCGCACTTATTACTGTCACAATGTCCTTGTGGTCACATGTTCAAAATTTGGGCCCTTTGCAATCAGCATAAATTTATGAAGTTTATAGGGCCCTGGAGTCACATAATCTCCATTTCTGACCTTCCCAGCTGGCTTCGGACAAGCAAAATCAATGGGGAAAACCAGATTCACTTCATGACCAAGTGCTTCACTTCACAACCACTATGATTTGCTAAATGACAATGGAAAAAATTATAAAATAAGGTATAACTCACTTATTGGTACATCCAGTAGTAATTGTGGTTGTAATTTGAAGTCTACCTATACTGAAAGTGTAACATTTTGACATTTTGCAATCTAGAAATTTTCACAATAGCTTAAACATGAGTGAACATTCATCAAAAAGTATGGTGGGGAGAGATGTGCCTCAAACCAAACTGGATGATACAAAGAGTATTTCTGGGTTGGTCTTACTCTTTTTCACAGACCTGTGTATCAGTTTTCTATGAATTAAGGTCCCAAAACATCTGAGTCCACATGGGGCTGCTTTCTGCTTATTATTTAATACAAGACCAGCGGATTCTTTTATGGGGGATTTTAGGAATCCCAGGATGATGAAGCTGACAGGATTTAAAAGGCTTAGTTCCTCAAATTAACAAAGGAAATATTCTGTTAAAGAAATTTGCATGCAAGTAAAGCCCATGTCACACTGGCCAATGGATGCAAAAAGGACACAACGGACGAGAAAAATGTTACATCCGTTGTTATCCGCGCTCAGAAGGGGCGAAAATTTGCATTACCGGAGCGGATAACACGGACGCGGGGAGGACGCAGGGAGGATGCAAAGCGGATGCGGAACGGAAGCCCAGCGGATGGAAGCGGATGGGAGCAGATGGCGCAACCGCAGGGCTTCCGGGGGGCCTCAGCGAAGTGGACGCGGAACGGATACAGTGGATGCAGAACGGACGCCGAACGGATGAAGCGGATGCACAGCGGATGCAGAGCGGATGCACAGCGGATGAAGCGGATGCACAGCGGAAGCCTAGCGGATGCACAGCGGAAGCGGAACGGATGCCGCGCGTTAATTACGCATGCGGGGGGGATGCATTGCGTAAGCCCCCCGGATATAAAGGGAAGCAGCTTGCACGTGGCCAGCATTCCGAGGAAAGACCTGCTGCTGGACACTTCGAGTTCCTTGCCTGCCCTGCCTGCATGCCTGCTTGCCAGCCTTGCTGCCAGCCTGCCTTCCAGACAGCCTTGGTGCCTGCCTGCCTGCCTGCCTTCCTTCCAGGCTTCCAGCCAGCCTTCCTGCAAGGCTTCCTGCCAGCCTACCATCCAGGCTTCCTGCCAGCCTACCTGCCAGGCTTCCTGCCAGGCTTTCTGCCAGCCTACCTGCCAGCCTTCCTGCCAGCCTACCTGCCAGCCTTCCTGCCAGTCTTCGTGCCTGGCTTCCTGCCAGCCTTCCTGCCAGCCTTGGTGCCTGCCAGCCTCCCTGCCAGCCAGCAACCCCACAACCATGGGGAGGAAGTGAAAGCCTCAGCAGCCTACCGCCATCCCTGGCAAGAGGGACAGAGCCAACGTGCCGCCCCCTGCCCCTGACTCTGCTTCTGCTGGGGCTTCTGCTGAAACTGCTCCTGGGGTTGGTGCTTCTGCTGGTGGTTACTATGTTGAAGCTGCTCCTGGTCCTGCTCGTCCTGCTCGTGCTCCTGGACTTGCTCGTCCTGGTCGTCCTGCTTGTGTTCCTGGTCCTGCTCGTGCTCCTGGACTTGCTGGCCCTGCTGGTGCTTACTCTACTGCTGCTGATCCTGGTCCTGCTGCTGCTGCTGCTGATGATGATGATGATGATCCTGCTGCTGCTGCTGCTGCTGATGATGATGATGATGATGATGATCCTCCTGCTGCTGCTGCTACTGATGATGATGATGATGATGATGATGATGATGATTATGATTATGATCCTGCTGGTGGTGATGATAATGATGATGATCCTGCTGCTGCTGCTGGTGTGGAGGAGCAGCCCCTACTACCTGGGAGCACCTCTGATGAGGGCCCATCTGGTCCTGCCAAAGGGAGGAAGAGGCGTGCGCGACAACGGGAGAGGAGGCAATACTATATTGAGGAGGCGCACAAGGATGAGGTGCTGGAGTGGCTGAGAGAGAACGACTATCTATGGCGGAAGGGACACCGGCTGTACAGGGACACCAAGCAGAAGCAGGCTGCTTGGAGAGAGAGGGCAGAGAGTATGGATTACACTTCGGAGGTGCTCCTCGGCTGGTGGAAACATATGCACACCTGGTACGGGAAGCTGCACCTGAAGAAATCTGGCCAGGCCACTGTGAAGCTGACAGATAGAGAGACCTACATCATGGCCAGGTGCAGCTTCCTGGAGGGTGAGATCCGCCACCGAGGAGCACCAGCAGCCCCTCTCACTACCCTCTCTCTCAGGCAGCCTGCTGACAGCCAGTCCTCTTCCGGCCAAGAGTCAGTCCCTGTCTCCAGGAAGGTTTCGGTGGAGCGTGCCACAGCGGAGAACCCGCGGACAGGTGTGGTGAGTGTGGTGGAGTGCGTAGAGGACTCCCTGGTGCGGTGGGAGAAAGGAGACATCGAGTCCACCACAGTCCTAGCCGCATCCACCACCCCCAGCTCTGCTTCCGCAGAAAGGCTGAGAGCTGGACAGCAGGAGGGGCAGAGCCACACTGTCCTGCTGGAGATCAGGGATACCATCAGCACCAGCATAGATCTCCTCTCTCAGCTGGTTCACACCAACTCCGACTCCTCCAACCGCAAGCCCTTCCTCACCTATGTCAACCAGAGCCTCAAGGAAATGGAGGATCCACAGTACCAGGTGGTGAAGGACCGCATCACGGAGCTGCTTCACAACCCTCCAGATCCAGAGGAACCTGCTCCCACCCAGTCCAGGTCTGCTTCTCCACTCCAGGTGATGTCCCTCCCATTCCAAGGCTTCCCACATCCCCTCACTTACCAGGGCTACGGCTACCAGGAGGTCCAGCAGCACAGGCAGCAGCCCTTCCCAGTGCAGGTACAGAGTCATCGGGTGACACCGTTGCCACCGGTTCCACTGATGCCACCGATGGCACCCACGACAATGATGCCACCCACAACAGTCCTCACCCAGCTGCAGAGCAGACAGCCCCACTATACTGCTCCTTCCTCCACCACACAGCCAAGCCCGGCCTCAGTACATCTCTCATCAGTGCTGGGGCTGACACCCCATGGCATGGAGGAAGGACCTCTCAGCATCACGGGGCTGAGCCAGCTGTCCGACATCTTCCTCAACATACCGTCCCCTGTTGTCCTCTCAGGGCCAAGCACTCCAGCACCACCCACCACCACAGCACCTCGACCCTTCACCCCTGAGACTGAGCAAACCTCCGAGTGACAAAGAAGAGTGCCAGAAACTGGGTAGCTGGCTACCTGTGGATTTTATTTGGACACTTGACTTGGGTCATTTTTTTTACAGTTTGTTGTTCAATAAAGTTTATCTTTGATTCACACACTTGCTTCATTTCTTTTTTTCAATAAAGTCTTGGTGGAAACTTTTAGAAATGGTTTAAGCCTTTGCATGCTTGTGGGATGGGTTAAGATAGCATTGGGATGGGCAGGGATACCTTTGGGATGGGTAAGGATAGCAGTGGGATGGGCAGGGATACCTTTGGGATGGGTAATAGCTGTGGGATGGGTTAAGATAGCAGTGGGATGGGCAGGGATAACTTTGGGATGGGTTAAGATAGCTGTGGGATGGGCAGGGATACCTTTGGGATGAGTTAAGATAGCTGTGGGATGGGCAGGGATACCTGTGGGATGGGTGATAGCTGTGGGATAGATAAAACTCCAGTGCAAGCATAGTGGGACTGTATGGTCCACCCTCCCAGGTGCCACACCTATGGCCCTTTTTTTATCAATAACAATGTAAGCATTGATCCACACATGGCAACACAAACACAACTCTTTATTAAACACCCTGTTCATTGTAGGCCCATACATAGCCCAATATCATCAGTGTGATGAGACAGGCTGAAGGAAGCATCCATTAGTCATCTACCATCCTGTCTTGCCACTCCACTGCTCCAGCTGGGGAGTTGCACCAGTGTTTCAGGAGGTTGCGCTGCTTCTTCCCTTCCCGTGAGGCTCTGTTGGGGCCTTGCACATCCTGAGTGTCGATCAGGTTTCGCCCTTTTCTCCATTCCCCAGGCTCCATGTCCCCATTGCCTTGTTGATGGTCCACAAGCCTGTTCTGCAAGACTGGGTAGCAGGTGCGCATGAGATTGTGCAGGATGCAGTAAGCTTCCACGATCCTCCTCACGGTCTCTGGGCGATGCTGCATGTTGGTGAGAAGTACCTGGAACCTGTTGGCCAGGATGCCAAAGGCATTCTCCACCACCTGCCTTGCCCTGGACAGCCTGTAGTTGAAGATCCTCTCTTCACGGGTGAGGTATCTTGAAGTGTAGGGCTTCATGAGGTAGGTTCTGAGTGAGAAAGCATCATCCCCCATGATGAAGTAGGGCACATCTTGCGTGTCGTTGGGCATGGGGTCTGGATCTGGGAAGCCCACGATGAGGTTGCCTTCCAGCCCCTCCTTGAGGTCACTGGCGTTGTATACCTGGGCATCTGAAGATGAGCCGTAGCCTGAAGCATCGATGTACATGAACTTGTAGTCAGCATCGACCATGGCGAAGAGGACGATGCTGAAGAAGCCCTTGTAGTTGAAATAAGTGGAGCCTGACTTGGCTGGCGCTTTGCAGGCCACGTGCTTGCCATCGATGGCTCCAATGGTGTGGGGGAAGTTCCACCTCTGATACCACTGCTCTGCAACTTTCTTCCATCCTTCTTCAGTGGAGGGGCACTGGAGGAGCTCCTCCAGGTATTCTTCTATGATGGCCTGCACCACTTCTCTGACCACAATGCTGATGGTGTTGTGTGGCCCCCTCCAGCCATACTGCATGCTCCTGTATGTGGTCCCGGAGGCCAGGTGGCGCACAATCAGTGCCACCTTGAGTCCAGGTTCTAGCCTGGGCCGGACGTTGGTGTTTGCCTTGGTCAACCTGGGTGTCAGGCGCTGCAGAACTTCGTCAAACATGGCTGGAGACATCCTCATGAAGTTCTGGAATGCCCGAGTGTCTTTGTTCCTGAGCTCCACCATCAGCTTGTTGTACAGTCCGTACTCTGCTCTTCTGGCGATCCATCTTCGTACCCAGGCGCTTCTTGGCCGCCTCTTTTTCTTCCCATAGTAGAGTTCACAGAGCGTGTAGATGGCTTCATACTGTTGCAGAAGGATGGTGGCTGCCAGAAGGACTGTGGTACGATCCACGGTGGACATGACTGGATGCTGTGGAAAAAGAAGAGTCAGATGAAAGCAGTAGAGTTCTGCTCAGGTGGGCTGCTGGTCTGAAAGTGAGTTGCAGACGAGTTGCTCCCCCTCTTTATAGGCAGTGAAGGTGTCCCTTTGCATCCTCTAGGCATCCTCTAGGCATCCTCTAGACATCCTCTAGGCATTCTTAATATCCAAGATAGATCCCCTCTGCGAAAGTTTTTTCCGTTTTAAACACTGTGTTTCCGTTCTGCATCCGTTCTGCGTCCGTTCCGCGTCCGTTCCGCATCCGTTCCGCTTCCTCCCTGCGTCTGGGCAGATGCGTGTTGCGCAGATGCACAGCAGATGCCTAGCGGATATAGCGGATGCGTAGCAGATGCGTAGCGGAAGCGTAGCAGATGCATAGCGGTTGCGGAATGGACGAACTGGATACATTTTCCGCGCAAAAGTTTTGGGCAGCCCAAAACTTTTGGAGCGGATGAAACGTCAATAAATGGATTCTGGACGGATAGAGAGGAAGCAAAATGGAAGCAGTGAGTACATCGCGTTTTCGAACGGATGGCAAAGTTTTTTGTCCATTTTGCATCCTCTTTGCATCCGTTGGTTCAGTGTGACATGGGCTTAACATTACATTCTTTTTCAGTTCTTATAATGGCTACAAGGAAAGCTTTTTAGGGTGGGGGAAAGTTCTAATGGACTGATGTTCTAAATTTGCAAGGATTTTTCTCTCATACTCTTTTCTTCCCATTTAAATCATGCTCTGGAAATTAATATTCACCTTCCACCATAGGAATGGTGCCAAATTCTGAAGGAGGGGTAGGGAACTGATGTGGGAAAATAGTGCAGAAGTTGACCCCATGTCACATTAGCTATTTTCCCTAACCTTCTTGGGTTATGGCTTCTGATGTATGAGACTGTGGAAGTCCTAACTTGTGCTTAAAGCAGAGCCTGATCAGTGAGATTTACTGGAGATTTACCCAGCTCTTTATATGTAACTCCAAAGAGAGAGATGATTTTCTTTCCTTAATGGATTAGGTCATCATTACCCAGAGTTTCTTGGTGGGCTTTCTTTTTTTTCTTAGAAGGGATTTATATTTTATTTTCAAATTCAATAGATCCTGATACCAGGGACTTTGAGGACTGTTTATAAACTATATATGCAGCACACAGTTTTAAGCTGGCCCACTCTTAACCAAATCAAGCTTACTCCCTATTGCCCAGATTATAATGATTGTTTGCAAAACAAACAAATCCTTAAATCCGTAAATACCTTTTCTGTTATCATTATTTTTTGCTGTTAGGTGTGAATGAATATTTAATATGAATAGCAACATTTAGAAACATAAGTGCTTCTTTCATGACATCTGATTTGAATCACAGTATTCGTGTTCTCCTAGATTGGAGCATCTTTTCTCTCAATTCTGCCAAATTCATTGTGAAATAACACAGTTAACACTGAAAGATGGTGGCTCATTAAAAAGGAGGCTGAGAGATTATAAATATATTTTGTAGGTTGATCCCAACTGTGTAGTCATTGAGGATGCATAAATCCAGGTACATGGCCATCTGTTTGACAGAAAACCTCTGCCAGGTTGCCCTTTTGATATTTTGCTTCCCTCGCATTCAAATTTTCCTCTAGAATTTCATGACATAACGACATAAAATAGTTAGTTTTAGGAATGGCCAACAGGGTCCAGTCTGGCATTAAAATCCCCTCCTATATGATTTATGATGTAGGATTGGGTTTAATGCATTTACCTTTCATTTTCAATACACTCCTAGCTGACTTTTATCTGTGTGTGAGTCCTAAGGAAGGAGAATATTAATGATGATAATTTCAGTCTTTTTGAGACACAGTAAAGAAGTTGCTACTAATGGCTATAGGGGTAGCAGGGAGGCATTCTAAAATGCCAATCTGGGCTAAATAAGTCATCTTTTAGATTGCTTCACTACCATACCAGGTGTTGCCATATAAGACTTAATACAAAATGCATTAAACTCCAAGGTAACTGTAGCCCAAATCTCCTGCCCCCCCAAAAAAGGATATCAACATTTGAAACTTTTAAAAGGTCCTTTGTATTTGCTGCCCAGCCTTAAATACTCCAAGAGATAAAGATTTTAATGAATGTTACACTCCCTGTTTTAGGGACTTACAGATGTTCTGTAGGTGTCAGTTCTGTAAGGGGGTGTGATGAAATTTAGACCAGAATCACAGAACAGGGGGACTCCTTCCCAGAAGGCAAAGAGACAGTGGGGAATAGGAATGTCTGGTAGGTAAGAAGGGGGCAAAGATGGATCCTCTCTAGCAATTCAGATCTGCAGTTTATTCCAAAGGTGCTTTTTCAGGAGGCAACTGGATTTCCTTGTTTTTTCTTTTGAAGACATTTCACTTCTCATCCAAGAAGCTTCTTCAGCTCTGAGAGGTTAGTGGGGAATGGAAGTATTATCTATCCTGATAACTCTAGCCTGTCAGAGCTGAAGAAGCTTCTTGGATGAGAAGCGAAATGTCTTCAAAAGAAAAAACAAGGAAATCTAGTTGCCTCCTGAAAAGGCATCTTTGAGACAACCATGATCTGGATGACTGAGAATCTCTACAGGCATTTGTAGTTATTGCACATAATTGCTTTTTAAACAACATTAAAGGAACTATTCAGAGGTGTCCTTCTTGGCTCTTTGGATCTGAAAGGGTGTGAAACAGAGGTAGGCTGCACATACATTAACAACAGGTTCGCCCAAAATCTGAGTGCGCATCCACGTGCCATCCACACTTGCACATGGCTGCAAAACCAAGGGAATTTCCTGTGCACAGCAGCCAGGGTGAGTAGATCAGGTGAAATGCAGAAACAGCTGGGCTGCGAGGGCAGGGCACGTGAGGAAAAAGGTGAGATATATAGGGATGGGATAGTGCTTGGACAGGTGGGTGTGCCCAACTGGTGCTCGTGGCTACTGGTACAGGTGAGCCGGTCTGAACTGGCAGCAGCCCACCACTGGTGTGAACTTTCCTTACTTCTGCTTGATTCTTGGACTCACTACTGGTATGTGGCCCAATGTCCAGAGTTGGCAATGTTCCTTGCACCTTGGATAGAGTGATTGTAGTGAGACTGTTAGACAAAAATAGAGAATATATTTTGTTGAGTGCCCTTTGCAGAACATAAGATTCAATCTTCTTGCCTCAGATTTCCAATAGACATCTCAAGTGACAGATTTGGATTTGGAACTACTATCTTTAGAAAAAATGTCATCTTTTCCTTCTATGCTTGACCTTGTAGGAGAAAATATTAATTGCTTTGAATGTTCTGTAAAGCATAAAAATCTTTTTACTCATTCTGTGGCTTCTTGTATCAATAGAGACTTCCTTTGGGCATCTGGACTTCTCTTCCCCTTTGCTACATTTGTGAATTATTTTGTGAAATTGACCTTCCCAGTAACATGCCCTCTTTCCAGCTGGAGCAGCTGTTCTAAAATAGCCATACTTCCTATTAAGACTGCTGACAATTTAAGCTTATCTTCAAGGTCAGACAATCTTTGTTCTAGATTATTGTAGTCTTAACTCTGCCTCTAATAGGAGTGAGGCATTTGTGTTTTGTCCTTGAAAACCATTTGAAACTTAGCAATGAATGATTTCATCTCATAGCTGGAAGATATTATTGTTTAAGTATGAAGAGGATTATTTCTGATTGCAGAATCAGTGAATTGTGGTGAACATCTCAGAGGTCTGTTTATCCCTCTTCTGTCCAGCTCCTGGCTTTTGTTGATAAGACTCAAATCAATCTGCAAAAGAACTTGCTTATCTGGTACACTCTGAAAAGTGAGAGCTGACATCTGAAGAATTTGTAAAAGTGGCCTCTTACAAACTCACACTCCTGAGATGCAGGAGTGTTGCAAAGATCTACAATCTTTCTCAGATAATTTCCCTTGTATCTCAAAGATGGCTTTAACCGTTTGAACAGGAAGGAAACAAAGCTGATATATCACATTTCCTTCCAATCCACTGGATAATACTTTCTAAGCCACTTCCTCCAAGTTGGAGATTCATTGTGGAGGGAGAGATGGTGTCCTCTAAACTTTTAAATCTTTTTTTTTTAAATTAAATATATTTGATTTCTCACTTTGTTCTTCAGGTAGCCAGTAAATGGTCTATTTTTAGCAGTTTCATCATTTGGCATAGGGCAGGGGTGTCAAACTTGTGTTGTCATGTGACATATTGGGACATTTTCCCCCTTGGCTAAACTGGGCGGGACCAGCACGTGACGCATCCAGCCCATGGGCTGCAAGTTTGACATCCCTGGCATAGGGCTAGAGACTTATCCTCAGAGTTCTAACTCTTCCCGTCTAGAAAAAAAGAATCCTACATTATAAAATCTCCCAAAATAGACCATTAAAAATAATAAAATTCTTCAAGAGAAGTAGGGCACTTACCAATGAGAGATCATCCTCTTTTATCAGGTTTATATACCACCATTCACCATGGCATATAAAAAGTGCCGTCCTATTTTCTTCACAACCATAACCCTGTGAGATAATTGGGCTGATTAAGAATAACTGGCCAATTATGATACCAGCTAAGTAGCCCTGGAAACTTTCATTCCATTTTTTTTTCAGGTTTGTGAATTTATTGTATTTGTTATTTATTGCTCGAGAAGGGGATTGAACTAGATTACCTCCAAGGTCCCTGCAAACTCTGTTATTGTTATTGTTTTATTCTACGGTCTATGGTCAAATTTACATAGCTACCCATCTCATTGGAAGTGATTCTGGGTGGCTTACAACAATTAAATAAAACAATAACATAAAATATGATGATAGATAGATAGATAGATAGATAGATAGATAGATAGATAGATAGAT
>BLBF01000010.1:29316349-29348315 GCA_015471245.1 Laticauda colubrina | reverse complement strand
ATAGATAGATAGATAGATAGATAGATAGATAGATAGATAGATAGATATAGACAGAGACATAATAAATAAATTAAAGGGATTGTTGAGAGAATTTTAAGGAAACATATTTTGTTTCATAAAGAATTAACACCTCTATGCCCACCTTTAGTTTTGTAAGAAAAGTTTATATACCCAAAAGAATTATTTTGCTGTCAAATTTACCAATGGAAGCAGGGCTACTAAGTGAAGACAAAGAAGCTACATTTGGCTCCTAGAAAACAGAATAATAGAGTTGGAAGGGACCTTGGAGGTCTTCCAGTCCAACCCCCTACTCAGGCCAGAAACCCTATACCATTTCAGACAAAATGGCTGCTGAAGATTACTCACTTGCATTTAAAGCATTTGAAAACATTGATCTGTCATCCGAGGTTCTGGGATCTTTTTTGATTCTGTTGAATAACAAAATGACAGAGTTGTAAGGGAGCTTGGAGATTTCCTAGTCCATTCACTTAGACAGGAAACTCTACATCCTTTCAGACAAATTATTGTCCAAACTCTTCTTAAAATCCTCTAGTATTGGAGCACCACAACTTCTGGAGGCAACTCATTCCACTGATTAAGTGTTCTAACTCTCAATTTTTTTCCCCTTACTTCTAGGTTGGTCTTCTACTTCACTAGTTTCCATCCATTGCTTCTTGATTTCTTGACTCATACTCAGAAGTAAAAAAACAAACACTCTATGCCATTTTCTCCATTCTCCATTTTTAATCATAATTTCATAGAATTTCTTCTATTAGTCATGTTATCTTCACCGATCCTTCCCACGGCTGGTTGCTTTTTCTAACTTCTGCAGTATATAGTCAATATTTTCCACTTCTCTGTCTTTTTTTAATAATATTCCTATGGTAAAAATTACATTAATTCCCCCAATTCTCCCTTCTACACTCTTTTTTGTATGATCTGTTGACTTCTTGCTATTTCTATATACTAGCTTTCCTAAGCTTGGTGCCTTTCCTCTTCCCAAGATGTGTTGGACATAAATTTCCAGAATTCTCAGACAGCACTACTCAGCCATCTGGGAAATCAAGGAGCTCTGAAAAGAAAAAAGATATACAATTCAAATATTTTCCTATGCTCTTTTTTCTTCTGCCCATTCCTTGCATTTCTGGTTTACAGGTGTGGTATTTCTAACAGGCCTTCCATTGCTGTCTCTATTATCAATGGTGCTATATAAATAAAATTATAAGCAGGTTTCCAACTCCTATGAGAACCACATAACTAATCTGGGCTGTTGTTCCACTAAGACTGGCTTATTCAAAATGCAAATGGTTGATGTTATTTATCAATTAATGGGAAATTGATGGATCTCCTCTCACAGTCATTCTTTTTTAAAAGTAGCATATAATTAGGCCATTAGATTTTTTCCCCATTTTTTCAGGTAGTCTTCTGCCTTATAAGTAAGTCACTTTTTAATACACAGTGAAGGATGATAAATCAGCTGTGGTTGTTCAGTTTCTCAGTAAAAGTGGTTCCTTGCAAATAAGCACCTGAGAAGAAATGTGCATGCAAATGAACCTATTATACAGTCTGTCCCACAATTCCCAGGGCTTATTACCTCTGAAATTGCTTTCTGCATAAGGTGTAACTGGAACTTATTGAAGTTTTTTCTTTTGTCACTGCAAGAGCCATACTGGTGACTGGCTGTGTTGTTTCAAGTGGATAAAATGTTAGTCAGAAATGTCAGTGCTTAATCTCAGATTTGCATTTCTATAGATACTGAGACTTAAAAGATATTTGGATTTTGTAATAGAAAATGCCTATTTTTGTCTTTATTACTACTCTATTATGTCTCATATATTATAAGACTAATATAAATCATCACTAGTAATACCAATAGGGTAAACTGAATTTGACAAAATTTAGGAATAATGACTTACAAAATTTTTAAAAAGATGGGATTCTTGTGATATCATAAGCCATAATGTAGTTTGGCTTTGGCTTAGCTTGTACAAATTCAGGCTGTAAATTATAATCTCTTCTGGAGTTGTGCAAACCCAGTTAAATTTGGTTCAATCAATATAATTTGATAAATTGGGATATCTTAAGGACTAACAGATTTACTATTCATCTTTTACGATATAAGTGAAACTACTCAAGAGTTTATGCCAAAACAATAAATCTTCAAGATACCATTGATTTTGATGGTTTCAAAACTGTCACATCTCTGAAAGTTGTTCAGATATTCATCTAATATCTTGGCAATTGCTGATTGCATACAATAACTATGCTTACATGCTTCAGAGGCTAGGATAATTTAATACGTACAAGTGAGTTTGTACCAGTAATGATTCCATTATTGTAGATTCAAAATAGCAACCCAAGGCAGCACACGCTATGGCATCATCTGAAGAGATACAGATTCCTTTCCCATGATAAACAGGAAACATGTACAGATTACATCTAAGTGTAATTCTTTAGAAGTATGAGCTTCAGAGTTCAAGACATATTCTTAAACAAATAAGATTACATTTTGTTCTTTAATTTTCAAACAAGTGCTAGCCTGTAAGAGCAAAAGAAGATAAAATCCACTGTCTTTAAAGCTGACATAAGTGTAATTTTGATTGATTTCTGGTCCATGTTATTGGAAGATCATGAATACTATCAGGAATTTTACCAGCAAAGCCCACAAAAGCATATTGATTTTTAAATCAACTGCTTGACCATATGTAAGAGTGGCAGTACATGATGAGGGAAGCATATTTAGTGGAGAAGAATACATATATTACATTTTGATATTGAAACTGGATGCTTTACACTTTATGTTAAAGTTTTATTATGCAGGGTCTTATCAATTACCTACCAGATGGTGATATCTTGGGCAGTAAACTATTCAGTTCAAAGAATGTCTTCCGTAGGAATGTCTTCCATAGTTTGTATGTGAGTGTGTGTGCCTTAAAAGTACTTGGACTAGGTTAACACAATTAGTTTTGAAATTTGTTTCATGCTCACATGAAACTTTTTCCAATGGTATCAAAAAAATAAAAATAGCAGCCACTTGATTTAAAGCCACATCCCTTTTTTATTTGTGTTACATATGGAGTACAGAAGTGTTTTTTCCAATGGGCCGGCTCTATCAGAGCAACCTGGTCTACCCAATTATGGGATATAGCATACTGGTACCATTTTCGCCTTTCAGCCCCAATGCAAGAGCCTTCAACAGACAGTCGCTCTCATGATGAACTATTTTTGTGTTTAATGTATGTTTACTGACAAAGAAATAAATTTTTTCATATGGAATGCATATTACATATGGAGTGCATATTAAAAATTGCAGGGCTTTGTGCAGTAGTGGCCAATAGCTTGATTTTTTTTTTTACTATTCCCATGCAGATATTCTTGATTTTACAAAGAGCTTTATCTACTCTGTGCATCTTTCAAAAGTGATTTGTTTAATCTGCAAGATCTTTGCGCAGAGTCAATTTAAACAGACTTAAACTTATCCTTCTCAGCACATTACTTGCATAGTTGTTACAACAAGTAGCTTTGGAAAATGGGTTGAACACTTCTGAAACAGATTTTTTTAAAGATACATCACATTTATCTTTTCAGAAGCCCAAAATAACTACCTATATTATACAAAACAAAAACAATATCAAAGTACCAATGCAAACAAGGTAGAAATGCAGGTAGCAATTAAAAAGTAACATTAATCTAGCAATAATATTACAATTTAACACCCATCCAAAGCTTTAATGATTAAATATCTATGTATATATTAAAAGTATTCAAAAGTATTTTTAAAAAATTCTAAAGGAATATATGCTAGACGTAAAAACATTTGGTTAAAACACAATGAAAATAGAATGAAAACATTCCATTAAAAGCAAATAACTATTAAGGAGAGTTATTAGCCATAGTAACCCAACATAAAGTTAGATTTTTAAACAAAGCTTAAAATTTACCAGTCATTTATACTATGATATAAATATGCAGGCAGCATCTTCAAGTTGCTCTTCTTCTAAATGAAGCTGCAAAGTATAAAAAGATGAGGCTGCATGGCTGTAGCATAAAATTTGAGTAATTTACTATGCTGCTTTTCTTTCTCTTTCTCTTCTAGCTTCTGTTAGGAAAAAAAAGCACCTGATTTATTAATTGTTAATTCTAATGCTTTGATTTACAAGTCTCAACAACCTTAATGAACCTTAGTGGTGATGAAGATTATGGGGGTTATAGGCTAAAATATCTAGACTTAGATATCTGGCATGATGTAAGTTTGGAAAACAGCTGATTAGCTGGTGGTTCTAGGGTAGAGAATCTATTTGTGCCATGTTTCACACCATATGTAAATAGATCTATAAAATTTTTGATTCAACTCAATCTGACTTAATTAGCTGCGGGATAAGTAAATTATATGCAACATTTGCTGTTTTCTTATGCCACATAAGTAACATACCAGTTACTCTCAAAAATGCTTTTTCAAAAGGTAACTGGAATGGGTGTTTTTTGCTTCAGGAAGATGTTTCGCTTCTCATGAAGCTTCATCAGTTCTGGCAGAATGGCTGCAGTAATAGAAGCATCAGTTCTGACAGGATGTGTGTGTGTGGGTGGGAAGGATATTTATTTGCAGTCATTTGATCATTTGACTCTTGAAGCCACTTGTGGGTTTATCTGTGCCCTCAGGGTCACCTGTATCAGAGTGCAAATGGGGTGGAACTTTCTTGGGAATGTGGAAAGGACTGCATTGTAGACAAGAGATAAATAGTGCCTTAGTCTTCTCCTTCTTTTGAGAGAGGGCTTTTCAATATTAACATAAATTTCCTATTTTATCCTTTTTCAAACCAGTGGTTCCATTCAGAATGTAGACTTCATCCAGAATGTAGGCTCTCTATCCAGAATGCGGATAGTTGAAGCTTCCTGGATGAAGAAGTGAAACATCTTCCTCAAGGAAACCAAACAGTCCAGTTGTCTTTTGCAAAAGCACTTTGAGACAACTATGACTTGGATAACTGAGATTCTCCACAGACATACCAGTTGCTCTCAAAGCAAGGTAGGAGCATAGATTTAATTCATACCAGCTAAATAGAAAAAATAATTCTATTTCCTCAGTGATATTGCTAACTTAAAAATCAGTCAAAATCTTTATTCAACTACAAAAGGATAAAGGCTATGTGAAAATAAAAAACTGCTTTAATTAATATTAAATAAATATTAAATAAAAGGAATTAAATAAAAGGAATTTTGGTATGTCTTAAATTGTTCCTAAAATAATATTGGATGAATTGTAATGTTCATGCCAATATTTGAGATGTATGGGTTTTTTTGCTACTATTTCTCAAGATACTAGGAAATCTAAAGGTGAACCATATTTTCTGGTAATAGAAAATAATCTCCTAAATAATCTTGTGTAACTTTTCTTAAAATTAGATAATTGATTTCTCATTTAGAATCCAGAAATCATCCGTTTTAAACCCAGTACTATCTGGACTTCAGAGGCTAATTAGATTGTTCAACTTCCTTCATAATGAATTGAAGCTGTCCTAATACAAGTCTGAAAGTTAATTAATGTGATAACAAAAATTGGTAAGCTTTTTGCCAGTTAATTAAATCAAAGCTGTATGTTTCGGATTGAGGTTGATCAATCCAAATCATTTTTCTGAAAAATACATGGGAATTTTCAACATGCTGTCTTCATTGATTTAAAGACTTATTCTAATTCAATCTCGAATGAGATTATTTTATTTATTTATTTATTTATTTGATTTGTCAATTGCTTACAAGATAATAGGTATAAGGATAAACATAGGTATGAATACAAGAAATGAGTACATATAAGAAAAATAAAAGAAACAATAAGACAGGGACAGTAGGCACTTTGGTGTGCTTATACACGCCCCCTACAGACCTCTTAGGAAAAGGATGAGGCCAATAGTAGAAAGTCTAAGGTTAAAGTATTTGGGATTGGGGAAGAAACCACAGTCAGGTAGAGTATTCCAGACATTGACCACTCTGTTGCTGAAGTCGTATTTCCTGCAATCACTCTTTCTTTGTATGACAAAAATCACTCTTTTTTTTTTGTATGACAAAAGACAATTCCAATAGTCAATGCATAGTCACTAAAATTAGAATCACCAAATTTATTTGAGCTACTGGAGATGACTTTATTCACTTTACCAAATGTGGTAGCTTGAACTTTTTGCAATCCACTGTTATGGGAGAAGATTAAATCTTTGTTCCCAGTGTTAACCAAAATGGTTCAAACCACGTGGCTCCATTCTTACCCATAATATTAATCAAGCCATCCAGCCTAGAACATTTTCCAAAAAAGCTCCAGGCAGATAATCCCATAACATTTGCTGAAGCCAGTCATCTTGAAATATATTGGCCAGTGCTAAGAGATGGCATCTTTGTTCTGGCCAAAGTATTTTGAAATTCATCTTATAGGTTCTTGTACATTGTTCCAGCTTGTCAAGAGTCACCTGAATCATGATGTTGTTCTCTAAGGTATTTGTTATCTCATGTTTTATTTGTTTGCTTGTTTGTTTTCATCAAATGTGCATGCTGCAGCAATCAGTGACTTTAGCTGACTTACTAAATGAATTTTTGTGTCTTTCATCTGCAAATATAAAAATCTTTTATTCTAACTTGTTATCCAATACATTTATGAATATTGAAAAACCACCAAATTCAAAGAGTGCCAAGGACCCACAGTACAACTACAAATATTCTCTTCTATCAATATTGAAAAATAGACTGCCAAGAATAAAGCCCTATAATGTGCTACTTAACAATGTCTTACAGCATGACATGGAGATATTGGCATAAACTCACTGCATACAGTAGCTCAACTATATGTAACTATCTAACTGTGGCATGGCCCAATACATTGTCACTTTTTCCATTAAGACAAGATAGATGATGTTCTGTCTGGAAAGAAGTGCGTGAGACCAGGTTCCAAACAACAAGTCTTTATTTCAAACCGTGAGGCAAAAGATACAGAACCCAGCCCAAGCCATGGCAGCCCTTTATATAGGAGCTTGCCTGCCGGCTTGTGGCCAATGACACTTGTTTAATTCTTTGGAACCTACCAAGTTCCATCCAGAACAGATGGTTTTGTCTAATGCTTTGCTAAAATCTCACATACTCACTGTACTCCCATGATCAACTAAACTTGTAAAAAAAGAGATTGGTTCAGAGGAAATCATCTTAATTTGATAGGACTTGTTAATGAACTCAGGATGGCTCTCTCCAAGCCATGCTTTCTTCTCAGTTGTTTCCAGAATAGAAATAATGCTTCCAGGTTAATATGGAGAAAGAATAATGGAAATTATTATTGAAGTAATCAGATGCTTTCTAGTATATATTCTGAATTTCTCAATAAATCCCTTTTGAGTAGTTCTTCTATTTCATATTAAATACAAGTTGCTCAACTTTATAACTATTTGAGGTAAAAGACATTCACTAAACTAATGTCTCCCAGCCCTTTGCCTTCTAGTTATCTAGACAATGCTACAATAAAAAGTATAGGATGGTTTGCACAAATACAGAAATTAAACTTGGAAATATGAAAAGAGTAATATATGATGAAAATAAAATGAACAGTTCAATTTTTATCAGTGAGTAAAACAAGATTGTGTGATATCCCTTGGTTTTATTAATGTATTTTTGGATAAATGTATAAGGAATGTTCATGGTAGAGGTTGGCTAATTAAGAGGTTAACGTGTGTGTAGTTTTTGTGAGAAACATTTTCATATTACTAACTGAGAATCAAAATCATTTGCAGTTAATATGTATGTTGCAGTGTGGACTAGAAAATTAATACATTTAAAACCAAGATAGTGTTTGATAGGAGTAATTCAGTTAGTGCTTGCATATTATGCATAATTTTAAAAAAGAAACAGAAAAATAAATTTGTAAACCTTGGCAGTATGTTTACTAAAGATATAAAATTAAGATGTTCAAATACTGAAAAAAGGGTAGTGGATATGTGTGTTGTTAGTCATGAAATACTGTTAAAAGAAGCAGAAATAGAAATGAATAAATGCATGTTTGTCATAGATCTCCATATGGAGATAAGTAGACAAATGACAAACATATGCACAATGATGTCCTTGTGCAAATGTCATAACAGTCACGTTTTCCTTCGGCATAGTATTTGCACCAGGATGCCATCACACTAATATCATGTCATGATTTGTTACAAATGTCAGTGAAAGTTTCTGTCAAGTTTGTTAAATGGATGTGACTTGGGTACTTCAAGAGAAATATACACACCAGTTGAATACTGTAGGAATGGGAACAGAGTATCAAGAACAAAGAGTAATGAAATAATCTGGACTGAGAACAGGAGTGTGCTGCTGCTCACAGGAGTTCGGGAGAGTCCCTAGTTAAGATTCTGTGCAGTTTGGAATACCCCCAAATCCCATTCCTTGCTGGCCCCACACCCTGATCACCCGTCCCAGGAGTTCCCACGTGGCCTGTTTGTTTGCAGGTAACTTCAGGGCGCTTGTGGAGGCTCACAGAGGGCAAAAATTGAGCCTCTTGGAAGTTCAGGGAAACTAGAAATGGGCCTGTTTCCAGCTTCCAGAGACCTTCCGGAGCCCAGAGAGGCCATTTTCACCCTTTTGGAGGCTCAAGGAAAGCCTCCAGAGCCCAGGGAGGGCAAAAACACCCCCACTTGCTGTGGTGCAGGAAGTTGACTAGGCCACACCTACCCAGCCACTGGGCAGAGAACTCTTTGCTAAAATTTTTGATGCCCACCCCTGACAGAGAATCAAAGTGAGTGATCAATATAAAGGAGGGGATAGGGATGGTTGAGTTATTGAATGAGAGTCCAATATGAAGGAACAGTTGGAAGGAATAGAAAGACTACAAAAGTCATAACTGAACTGAATGAATAAGTAAACATATAATTTTTGGAAAGCTTTTCATTACATGTCATGGAATTTTTTAGGTAGCAGTTTGAAAATTGTAGAGTTTAAAGTACATTTGATTTGTGGTTTAGATAACATGGTAATACTTAAATGATAAGCTATTTTTGCAAAGCAATTTAAATCTATCTAGTTGACACAGCAGATGGGGAAAAGTTTCTTGTGGGAGGTTAGAAGCTGTATCCTTGTACTTTGTAAAGAGTTGTAATTAGTATCTGAAATCACCTCTCTCCTTAGCTTTGGCCAACAAACTGCATGGTCTGTGCAGTTAATTTGTTATTTTTTTCCTTAAGCCAAGACTATTTAATGCTGCTTTCATTTAAAACTGCTCGAACAGAGGGAAATGAAAATAATCAAAAATTTGATAACTCAAAACCACAAGAGTCTATTATCATAAACTATGTATGATAACTGATTAAAGTATTTTATGCATGTATTATTTGAAATAAATATTTGGACCTGTTTTTCCAGGATGGAGTTGAATAATCTTCGCAAAATCCTAGGTAAGATAAGAATAATTTTTTAAAAATGTGTGTGTGTGTGTGTGTGTGTGTTTGCATTGTCTGATGTGCATTACAGGAATTTGAATTTTTACTGTTTTAAATTATTTTAATTATGCTTTCAATGTGGAATATGGAATTATGCTTCATATAGTTTTAGATATTTGCTACTTATCGCTCCTGGCTTTCATTGTTTCCCCCTGGAAAATGCTTCAAACCAGTTCTTCAGCCCAAATCCTAGGCTTTATGTTGTTTAAAAATTAATGTGTGGATTTCCACTGCCTTCTCTCTTTTAACTCGTACCTAGTAATTATTTAATTATCCTACAGTATTTGTATGTTGCCTTGTAGAGGATTGTCAAGGAATATACAAAGCAATGAAACCATCATCAAAGCATAAGTGAGTAAATGAGGCCAACTAAAAATATGCTCTGGGTTACCTTTCAGAAAGTGGGGACAGCAAGTATTAATTGTAATTTCTCGAGGAATACATTTTATAATTAATACAACAGGCCAAGAATCATTGCAAGTGGCAGTGTTTCCAAATGGGCTCTCTTAACATCTTAAAGAGAAGTCGGGTATCACAAAGCACCCAGCTCCATAGCTAAAATCTCTACTTTGAACAGAACTGAGAAAACAATGTGGGGTCTGTGTAGAGCTTTTAGGAATGCATCAGTTAGTAAATGATGCTATATTTTACATAAGCTGAATCTTTCCTGTGATCCTGTTTAGGCAGGATGTATATAACTGTGGGTAAGATTGGTTCAGAACAGCCAACCTGTCCTACTGTTGTATTCATGAACATTTTTGAACATATATATGTATATTAATGAAACATTATAGTAAACGTTAAAAAGAATGTACATATAATTTCAATGTATGGTTTAAAAAGTCACACAGTAGTTACAGAAACCAAAATAAAAACATAAAAATCA
The DNA here is from genome assembly GCA_015471245.1 of Laticauda colubrina. NCBI lineage: Eukaryota > Metazoa > Chordata > Lepidosauria > Squamata > Elapidae > Laticauda > Laticauda colubrina. The sequence continues at coordinate 29,337,974 of BLBF01000010.1, read as the reverse complement.
ATACGGTACTTGCAGATGTCCTATTTCAGCACTATTTAATTACATCAAATTTTTGCTCTAACATAATAATGAAACTATTTTTTAATCTGTTTTCCTCTGATGAATCTTCCTTTTCTTCATTTTGCACTCACAAAGATTAGCATTGTGCTTGCCTCAATTGTGTATAAACTACCTTCACATTAACTGACTTTAGATTGCATTAAATGTGGCCTGGTATCAATTTACAATTTGCACTATCTAATACTGCATTATTCAAAGTTGCATTAATTGCAACCTAACTTTCATGCAGCCCATTATTCAACCCATTATTTAACTTTCAAAGATAACAGATGCTTCCTTGGAATAAGTTAATAAGAAATTGTTTTGTTCGGAAAACACACGAGGTAGACCGGGTTCCAACAACAAATACTTTATTTTAAACTAGTCAGTAAATAGGAACAACTTGGCTGAAGCCGGGGCCAGCCTTTTATACAGGCTGGCCTGCCTGCTTGCAGCCAATGGCAATTGTTTAGATTTGCCGCCTTTTTGGCAGCTCTTTGGATTGGTTCCTAGTGAACCAATCCAGTGTTCATTTTATTAACCAATCAGGTTTGTAGATTTGGAGTCATCCACTTTACATATAGAACACCCCTCCCCCTTTAGTTCAGTCCTATGTGGTGACGTAGTCTCGCAGGTAGGCGGGGCTTTTCCGGACTCGACTTGACTTGCGCGGTTCATTCTTAGTGAAGACTTCGACCGGTTCGGATGGGGCTGCTGTGTCGTCCGTCCTTCTCCCTGGAACCGTCTGGAAGGGTGAGTAAGCCATTTTACTGCCGCCTGAGTTTCTTAGGCCGGCGGTTTTGCCGCTCCCTCCCGTTTCCTCTGGGCAGGTCGAGCTGGCTTGGCTGGCCCCTTCCGATGGGCTCTTCCCGCAAGTCTCTTCAAACAGTGAGTCTTTTATTTGCTCTTTTTGTTCGTATTGTTTGTTAGGTTTGGTTTTAAACAGTTCTTTATTTGTTTCTCGCCTTTCCCCCCCCACCTTGGTTTGCACTTCGCCGGTTTTTTCGGTGAATGTTTGTAAGTCTGTGGTTCTTTCTATAATTCGGGATCGAAGCTGGTCTATGTGCCGCTTCCATTCCCTGCCATCGTCTAATTTTAATCGGTAGGATTTGGGGCCTGTAATTTGGATAATCTGCCCTGGTAGCCATACCGGGTCCCCGGTGAAGTTTTTGGCGTATACCAAATCGTCTATTTCGAATTGTCTGAACCGTGTAGAGGAGTCAGGGGGGTTTTCTGGGGTAAAATTTGGGTGTAACCTATCAAGGTGAGATCTTAATTTCCGCCCCATGAGTAATTCTGCTGGGGACTTATTTGTTATGGTACTGGGCGTTATGTGCTGGAGTGTGAGCAAACGGTTTACTTTCTGTTGGACATCTCCAGCGTCCATTCGTTCCAACCCTTCTTTGGTAAACCGGACCATTCTCTCAGCCCTGCCGTTCGCAGCCGGTTGAGCTGGCGCGGTTAGGGCATGTCTTATACCTAGGGAGGCTAGGTATTGCTCAAATGGTATGCTGGTTAGCTGTGGCCCGTTATCTGAGACAAGAACGTCCGGTATGCCATGGGTGGCAAAAAGGTTGTCCAGCTTTTTTATTACAGCTTCTGTTGTCGTTGATGGCATAACTTTTACTTCAAGCCAATTAGAATAGGCATCAACGACAATCAGAAAGGTATGCCCCTTGGTAGGACCCGCGAAGTCAATGTGTATTCTTGACCACGGTCCCCGAGGGGTTTTCCAGTCCTTAACGGGTGCTTTTGGTGGGGATGGTCTAATTGCCTGGCATTTGTGGCATGAGCTTACCCAATACTCTATGTCCTTATCAATACCCGGCCACCAAACATAACTTCTGGCAAGGCTTTTCATCTTAACCATTCCCGGGTGCCCTTCATGTAACAACTTAAGTACCCTGGGCTGTAATTTGGCAGGGATTACTACCCGATCACCCCACAACAAACACCCCTTTTGGATTGAAAGTTCAGTCTGTCTGGACCGGAAAGGTTTAAAGTTTTCAGTTTTTTGATTCTCCGGCCAGCCTTTACCTACCCAGCTAAGAACGCGGGCAGTCAATGAGTCTTTCGCGGTGGCTCTGGCGACATCATACGCCGATATGGGTAGATTGGGGCAAGTCTCGATTTGTAGCGTTGTTATCGCTGGTGCCGGGTCTGCGTCGGTTGCTGGTAAGGGTGCTCTGCTCAAAGCGTCCGCATGGGAAATTTGTTTCCCTGGCCGATGTGTCAGAGTGTAGGAATAAGCTGCTAGGAACTCTGACCATCTCGTCATTCTTGGGGACAGTATATTAGGTGTTGGCTTGTTTCCCGCCAAAATCCCCATTAGCGGTTTGTGATCCGTTATGATTTGAAAAGTCCGCCCATATAAGTATTCGTGGAATCGTTTTACTCCAGCGACAATTGCTAGAGCTTCCCTGTCCAATTGGCTATAATTCCGCTCGGTTTTTGATAGAGTCCTAGAGTAATATGCGACGGGTGCTTCTCTGCCATCAGGTAGTTGGTGGCTCAGAATGGCACCTACTCCATATGGTGAGGCGTCGCAGGTCACTGTTAATGGCAGAGTGTCGCTAAATTGGATGAGAACGTTTGTTGATGTTAGCAAGTTTTTAATATTTTGGAAGGCTTTTTTTCTTTGTAACCCCAAGTCCAAGTTGCCTTTTTGTCTAGCAGACGGTGTAACGGTTCTGCTATAGTGGCTTTGTTTGGCAGGAACACGTTATAAAAATTAATTAATCCTAAGAACGCTTGTAGTTCGGTTTTATTTCTTGGTTCAGGAGCGTCTTTGATCGCTTTAACTTTTTTGTCTGTGGGGTGGATACCCTCTCCGTCTATTGAGTAGCCCAGGAATTCGACGCTGTTCTTAACTAAACAGCACTTTTCTCTTTTTACCTTGAGGCCAGATTCCCTAAACTTAGTTAGTACTTCTTTAAGTCTGTTCCTTAATTGAGTTTCATCTCTGGCCGAGATTAGGACGTCGTCAAAATAGGGAACGACTCCTTGTATGCCATTTAGAAGGCGTTCCATCAGACTCTGGAAGACGCCAGGGGCCACGCTTACTCCAAATTGACATTTGAGCCGGTGACATTTGAATGCGCCCTTATGGGTGACTATAGTCTGTGCTTCTGCTGTTTCTGGGTCCACTGGGAGTTGTTGATAGGCTTGTGCCAAGTCGAGTTTGGCGAAAACTTTGCCTTTTCCCAGGGAATGCAGCAAATGCTGGACTACTGGCACCGGGTATGCGCTTGGTTGTAATGCGTGGTTCAGGGTAGCCTTATAGTCACCACAGATTCTGATGGACCCGTCAGGTTTAATGGGTGTGACAATAGGCGTTTCCCACTTGGCATGGTCCACAGGTTCTAACACCCCTTGGGCTATTAATTTGTCCAGCTGTTCCTCTATTTTTGCCTTTAGTGCAAAAGGAACTCGCCTGGCTTTTATTCTTTGTGGGGCTATTTGGGGGTTTAGATTGAAAGAAATGGGGTTTCCCCGATACTTGCCAAGTGAGCCGTCAAACACGTCCTGGAATTCTCGGATGAGGTCGTCTTCCCAGCCGGTTGTAGTCACTCGATCGACCCCGGTCATCCCGATGCCCAATGGCGCGAACCATTCGATGCCCAAGAGGCTTGGTCTGTCTTGGTCGACTATGGTCAGCGGGAGCACCTTGACGTGATGTTTGTAGGCGACTCAGAATTGTCCCATGCCTACTACAGGGATTTGGTTTCCCTGATAGTCCTTGAGGGTTAGGTGCTGCTTCTTCAATTCTTTGGGCTTGATACCTGGGACTAGCTGTTTTATTGTGTCCCATGACACCATGGAGAGGAAGGACCCCGAGTCCACTTCCATCCTGCAGTGTTTTCCTTCAATTTTCACGATGACTTTAATTTTTTTTCCACTTTCCGTCTGAGCGCTCTGTATTATGGCAGTTTGGTGTGTATTGGCTCGCTTCTCTTGTTTCCACTTTCTCTCGGCTCGTTTAGGGGAATTTCTGCGTCTCGTCGGGCTGTAGTATTTCTTGTTCCTGCAGACCTTCTCGATGTGCCCTCGTTTTTTGCAATGCCGGCAGATGGCATCGAGAAATCTGCATTCGGCTCGGGGATGGTTTCCTCCGCAACCAGCACATTCCCGCCAATTTCTCCTTTCGCGCTCTTTTTTGTTCGTGAGCAAACGGTGGACCTCGTCGTCCTCTTCGCTCGATTCGATTGTTTCGCCCGACTCTTCGTAGTGGGTTGTGGTGGCAGGGTGCTTTCTGTCTTTGGTTGGTGTTTCTTCGCTGTGTGTGTTCATCTTTTTAATGGCTACCGCAGATTTTTTCGCGGCTTCAGCGGCTGTAGCTTCCGCGATGGCTTCGGTAACGGTGATGTTGGGCTTGTTGAGCAATTTACTCTGTGCGGTCGAGTCTCTCAGGCCCAGCACCACGCGATCCCTCATTGCCTCGTCTATATTCAAAAATTCACACTCACCCCCTATTTGTCTGAGGGCAGCGATGAAATCGGCGACGGTCTCTCCCTCTCTCTGGTCTCTGCGGTAAAATTCGTGTCGCTTTATTAAGTTAGACACCATCGGAGCGTAGTGTGCTTTGAGGAGTCTCTGCAATTCCGTCCACGTTAGTTGTTTAACGTCCCGGGGCTTCGCAAGGGCCTTTGCCATCTTAAAAACTGTTGGCCCGCAGTGCGTCAGGAACACAGCTCTCTTGCGTTGCTCTGAAATGCCTTCCATTTCATTGCTCTCCAAATACATTTGGAAGCGATCAGCATAGGAATCCCAATCCTCTTCGTTGGGATTGAAGGGTACGGGCGGTGCGTTGTTTCCAGACATCTTGGTTGTAATCTGGACTTCTTATCACCGCGTGCAGGTTTTTTTTTCCTTCAGGACGATCCCACCTTCGTCGCCAGTGTTTTGTTCGGAAAACACACGAGGTAGACCGGGTTCCAACAACAAATACTTTATTTTAAACTAGTCAGTAAATAGGAACAACTTGGCTGAAGCCGGGGCCAGCCTTTTATACAGGCTGGCCTGCCTGCTTGCAGCCAATGGCAATTGTTTAGATTTGCCGCCTTTTTGGCAGCTCTTTGGATTGGTTCCTAGTGAACCAATCCAGTGTTCATTTTATTAACCAATCAGGTTTGTAGATTTGGAGTCATCCACTTTACATATAGAACAGAAATAATGTTCCAATATGGCAGTAAAACATAAAACAAATATCTGTATTCACTATGTCTGGTGCCCATCAGAGTGGTGGAGAAAAGGCCAGACATTAGAAGCAGGTAAATAAGATTACCAATCTAAGCAGAGAGCTCCCTGGGTTATGAAACAGTGCAGGTTTTCTCTTGACTTTACATTTATTTTGTCCATAGCCGTATTTACCTAGTTATGTAATAACATTATGCAAAGGAGGGAGACTACATGATAACACCTGACAAATCAACAAAGCAAAACAATAAGGAAAGAAGTGGAGATTGTAGTGACTGTATATATGAGTGTCAGACAAGAACAAAGAACAAGTAGGATGGTAAACCTTTAAGAAGAACATAGCACCTCTCTGATTTTGGATATTGTAAATGAGGAACTTGCTTCCTCACTGGTATTTTAAATAGTAGTTCTGGATAGTGATTTACAACTGTGGAGTTCAGAGCTGCATTCTTTGAAGTATGATGATGGTTTGAAAGAAAATTGGAGATCATGCTACTTATGTGGAATTGAGATTTTTTTTTTAATCTGGGCACTATCCTAATATGTGGACCAAAACTTCAACAAGTTAGCTGGGAACAAAAGTCACACCTTGGGAAGGCCATTAGGTTAGGAAAGGCTCAAGATCAAAAGTTTGCCAAAACTATGACATTGTTTTTCAACGTGTTATAAAACTGTTGTAATAGTTCAACATACTGAAACAAGTGATAGTTGCCTAATGTTTCTTTTTCTCCCAAAGGTGAATTAAGGAAGCTTTTATTCTTTTTGTCCATTGCTTGGTTCACGGTGGGTAAGTTTTTATTCATTTAAAATCTTTTTCACCTAAGAAAGTTTAGACTGAGTTATCACTTAACTATGTTGAATAATAATTAAGGAACAAAAAGGTTTGGATCAAAGCTGGGTATTCAGTAACATATATATTTTTTTGTGGAGCAGCTGTAAGAAAATGTATACTGTAAACATCTTCCCAACTCTTTTCCCAGCAAAATAAATCAGTGTGATTACTTGTTTTATTTTACTTATTTAAATCCTGACTTTTCTCAGTAGGCTGTAGTCAATAGGATACATATAGCAATTACATTAATAAATATTAGAAAATAATGAAAATATTATCCACAATATGTTTTTGAGATAACTAGTTGTCTGGTCCTAAAGAAGTTAGGGGTTCAATACAAATAACCTAAAGTTGGCTGGTTGGATAAAAGATAGATAGAAAATAGAATTCTTTATTGGCCAAGTGTGATTGGACACACAAGGAATTTGTCTTGGTGCATATACTCTTAGTATACATAAAAGAAAGGATACATTCATAAAGAGTCAAGAGTCATAAGGTACAACACTTAATGATAGTCATAGGGTACAATAAGCAATCAAATCATACTAGGAAAGAGTCAATATAAATCGTAAGGATACAAGCGACGAAGTTACAGTCATACAGTCAGGTGATAAGGAGTAATTAGAAGATTAACAGTAATAGTAATGCAAACTTTGTAAATAGTTCAACAGTGTTGAGGCAATTATTTGTTTAGCAGAGTGATGACTTTCGGGGAAAAACTGTTCTTGTGTCTAGTTGTTCTGATGTGCAGTGCTCTATAGCGTCATTTTGAGGAAAGGAGTTGAAACAGTTTATGTCTGGGATGTGAAAGGTCTGTAAATATTTTCACAGCCCTCTTTTTGATTCGTGCAGTATACAGGTCCTAGACTGAAGGCAGATTGGTAGTAATTGTTTTTTCTATAGTCCTAATTATCCTCTGAAGTCTGTGTCTGTCCTGTTGGGATGCAGAACCAAACCAGACAGTTATAGAGGTACAGATGATAGACACAATAATTCCTCTAGGATAATTGATAGAGCCCTCATTTTGCAGGACATGATGGTTTCAGTCTTCCCGTGAATATTTCTCAATTTCATTAACCAAGTTGTAAGTCCTAGTTGGCTCATGGGACAAGTTATTGTCCATTCTTCAGATTTAATCTGCTTTAGATATTCCAATCTCCAAGCTTTTCTTTTAGTGATTAATTGACTCATACTCTCCAAAGATTAGGCATGAGTGCCTTCTAGTGGCTGCTGGTTATTTCCAACTTATTTCTTTTATTTTCTCCACAGTCCCTGCCTTTCAATGCTTTTTACGCGGAAAAGGTAAATGCCAACCCTATCACTCAGATCTTTTTCTTGCTAAAGTTTCTCCCACTGGTCTTCTAGCATTGGAGTTGAGACTGTTATGTATGTAAGCCCTTGTGCCACTAAAAATATTTGTGTGACAAAGAGATACTTTTTCTCTGCCTTTTATCTGAATTGATTGAAATTATACTTCCTAAATTAATTAGGAAATAAAAAGGCAAGTCTTTGTATTCACTATATAAATGTGGGAGGCTGCACCTGGATTCAAACGTTCTGTAAAAAAAAATGTGGATTAAACAAAATTGTGCATTTAATCAAGTATTATGTACAGTAAAATGGTGCATTCATTCAAGTATAATATACAGTATGAAAATGTTTATATCTGGAGACATTTCTCACCAATTGTATATATTAGAACAAATGAGAACAAAATGCACAACAATTATGAAACATGTAAAAATGAAGAAAAAAAAACAGGAGCAAACTGTTGAAATGGGATGGAACAAATCTGAGCTGGCTATATATATACTGTATAATGAAGATTAAAAGAGCCAGATTTAATTCTTTATAAATTGAATCCCAGAACATATTTCTGTCCTTATGAAAAACTATATTCAGTTAAAGGCACCATAGTATGGACAGCCATGAAAAAACAGACTATATCCAGATTGACAAAAGAGAGATGGTGTAAGGTCCCTCCTTATACATTCAGTTATATGCCAAATCCATCTATTTATCATTCTATGGAAGTGGACTGCAAGAAGATTAGTGTGGCTTTATAATTAGAGAAGAAACAATAAAAAGCTATGATATGCTGATGATCTTTCAAAGAATCTGCAAGCTCTTGTGATAAAAATTAAGGAACACAGTGAACAAATGAGACTTCTTTAAATATAAAGAAACCGAACTAATGACAACAGATACATCAACCAGCCTTAAGGCTAGGTCCCACTGGCTGACGGATACAAACAAAACGTATGCAAAAAGGACACAGCGGACGAGGAAAATTTCAGGTTTGCTCCATCCGTTGTCATCCGCTCCAAAAAGTGGCAAAAATTTGCATAAACAGAATGGAAAAGAAAGGAAAAGAACGGACGTGGGTAGTATGTAGCGGGGATGTTAAACGGATGTTCATAGGAAGCCTAGAGGATGTACTTAGGATGCAAACCGTTCACTGCTCATCCTTTCTATTTCCATGCTACTAACGCTGTGTAGACGTTCTGTGTACCTTTTGTTTCCTCCCTCTTTCCATTTTCAGCTGCAGCAGATATGAGCTGAGGGGATGCCCAGAGGATGCAGAGAGGATACAGCGGACGTTTAATGGATGATAAATGGACATAGAACGTTTGTTGCTCATATGTCATGGATTTACATCGTACACAGTGGAAAGTTCATCCGTTCACAAAGTTTTGTGCAGCTCAAAACTTCTTGCATGGATGAAATCTCAGTGGACGGATGCTCAAAGGATAGAGCGTATGAAACATGTATGCAATGAGTACACAATGGATGCATAGCGTTTTCCAACGTTTTTTAACGTTTTACATCCTCTTTGCATCCGTTGGTGCAGTGGGACAGGGTCTTTAGAATTGATTATGAAAATACTATATGACAGCTTCAGCCTTTTCTATCAAATAGAAAAGCAGGCAAAAAAATTACCACAGATTACTATCTGTAAAGTAGCAATTAAGCTCTTGGACAAGACGCTCAAATCCTCTGATTTGTCTACACCAGGGGTGTCACACTTGTATTGTTAAATCGTCATCACATGACATATTGTGATTTTTTCTCCTTCGCTAAAATGGGGGTGGCCAGCATGTGACGCATCCAGGCCATTGGCCACAAGTTTGACACCTCTGGTTTTTACCTACAAAGATCAGAATTGTGCAAGCAATGGACTCCTCTGTGGCACTTTATGGAAGCAAAAGCTAGACTTTGAAGAAGCAGAACAAAAAGTATGGATGCTTTTGAAATTTGCTGGAGGAGGCTCTGGGGAATACAGAGGACAACAAGCAAAGGTATTCCTGAACAAATCAACCCAGAGTTCTTATTCAAGTCACAAAGTTCAAATTATCCAATTTCAGACACACTGTGCAAAGATCTGTTTCTCTAAAAAGGACTCTAATGCTGAGAAAGGTAAAAGAAAAGAAAATGACAGGTAGATGTACTTAATTAAAGTAAGTAAGGGGTGCACTGTCCAAAGGCCAGAAAACTTTAGGCTAAGGACCAATTATCATGGAGCAGATCTGTTTGTGGGATTGCTAAAAATTAACAAATTAATGGCACATAACCAAGAGTGAGAAAGTGAGCAATGTGAAAACAAGTCAAGGAAAGCATTCATAATTTTAAAGATTAGAAAAATGCCATCAATTTTTCATATCCATATTTTTTTTCCTGTTGTCTGATAGTTGATTCCGGTTGCGACTATTCTTTGTGCAAACTACAACCAGGTGAGTATCTTTGCTTCTCAGTATCTGCGTGTGACCTAGTCTCATGTGCCAATAAACAGATAATCAGAGTTGGAAGGGATCTTGTAGGTCATCTAGACCCCCACCCAAGCAGGAGACCCTATATCATTTCTAACAAATGGCAGTCCAATCTCTTCTTGAAAGTCTCAAGTGATGATGCTCCCACAACTTCTGGGGGCAGGCTGTTCCATTGGTTGATGGTTCTCACTGTCAGAAAGTTTCTCCTTATTTCCAGGTTAAATCTCTCCTGTTCAGTTTCCATCCATTATTCCTTGTCTGGCCTACAGGCGCTTTAGAAAATAGCTTGACCCCTTCCTTTCTGTGGCAACCCCTCAAATATTGGTAGACTGCTATCATGTCCTCTGATCCTTCTCTTCATTAGACTAACCATGCCCAATTCCTGTAACCGTTCTTCATATGTTTTAGTCTCCAGTCCCCTAATCATCCTGGTTGCTCTTCTCTGTACTTTTTCTCAAGTCTCAACATTTTTTTTATAATGTGGTGAACAAAACTGGATGCAGTACTCTAGGTGTGCATGTGTTTCCTGTTTTGTCCTTAATTATAATTTCAGGTGCAGAATGCCTTCTATAAAACCTTGAAACTTCTCACCAATTGACTTTATCCACCCCTAAAAGATCTCATGATGGGGGGGCGGGGGGATTTGTAATTGATTAAAGAACACCACCTTTTTGGATCCAAGAAGGATGCCTTTTCTGTCATGGCACCTGCCTTCTGGAACACTTCATGCAAATTCAGGATGGCCCTGACCCTGCTTTAAGGTCTGGCGGTTTGCCCATGCACCCGGGTAAGGAAGTAAATGAAATCCAGGAGGTTTGTTGTTGCTTTGAGGATTTTACTCTTCACTGCTTCTTTTGTTTGCTTCTTTGGGTTATGTCTTGTGTGTTTGCTGAAGTTATTTATATTACTGTTTTTAAAACTTGAAACTTTGTTTGCTGCCCAGAGTTGCTTTGTCAAGAGGAACAGCCATAAAATTGAATAAAGTAAATAAATAACATTCTTTGGATACCACACACTACTAAATTCCACGCAACTCTCCAATATAGAAGTTATTCCAGAGCATTATGGGAATGCAACATGGCAGTTCCCTGGTTCTAATGATATAAATACAAGTTCTCCTGGATAAATGAATTGGGAGAAACACACTAATCTGGAACACAGTTTATCAGAAATACAGGTCAAATGTTCTCACCGCTTAAGTAAGAATCTGTGAAGTGGTTGTTTCGCCTGCCAGCCATACAGAAAATATTTGGTCTTTCTATTTATTACTAAAATAGAAGAAGATCAGCAGCTATATGCAGATCATTTTGGAACACACTGGGTTAATAGGCAATTAATTTGCAGGAAGTACAAGTCTTGTGGTTTTGTACTAGAAAATAACAAAGATTAAAATCTCTTATCCTTTCACACTATATTTATGTACTGCATCTTTTAATAAACAGATGTGAAGCAGTTCTCAGAAGTCACCCTCTGCTTCAATTTTTAAAATTCTGCAAAGCAATGGCTGATAGTGTAATGCTAAATTCTGCAGTTTTATTTGGAAATAAAAAATTACTATAATCTCAAGTATCAAAAAAGCAATGGGTCCATATACATAACATCATCTCTACTTATACAGTCACAGAACAGGATACTTCCACAGCAATAACTTTTTCATTTTCCAAACCTTTATGAAACAATATGAAGTATTTTTATTTCCACCACTGTCAGGGTTCCAAGTAACATATCCATAGCAAACAAAGCTCTGAGGCAGGTAGATTCCTCAAATAATATGTTTATTGGATATGTCATATTGGCACAGGCTGGTGAAAACTGACTCTAAACGTTCCTATGGTTTTCACTTCATTAAAAGTAAAAGTTTGTCACTTCCCCAAAACACCCAGTCCCATGATCCAATCAGGATACAGTCCAGTTGCTACTGTGACATCAGTCCGCTCTTTCTGAACACCTGCAGGAATCTCCTTGGTTCCCAAGAGAAAGTATTTTGTTTTAACTATTGTTCTATATTAGCATACTTGTAATACCGCTTCCTGATTGGTCCACCAATACCACAATGTGATTGGTTCTTAAATGGTACTGTGATTGGTCCGCAATTGCTACCCTGTGATTGGTCCGCCTGAGCAGCGGGAGATTCAAGGAGCCATCACTGGCCGCAAGCCGCGAGCAGCCACTATAAAAGAGGCTGCCGCGCCTCTGCAGGCAGAGAGATTGCAGGAACTAAATAAAGAGCTGAAAGTCACACTGGTCTCGAGTCTCCTTTTCCCGCGACTTAACACTGGTGACGAGGGTGAGATACTGAGACAAGGAGACCAATTGAGCACCTGGCAACAAGAACCGAGCAAAGACAAAATGGCCGGCAGCAACTTGCCACCCGCACCATTCAACCCAGCGACGGAGGATAGGGAATCGTACATCGACAGATTCCTCATGTTCCTTGAGAGCAATGAGTTAAAGAGGATCTCAGACAACAGGAAGAGAGCCGTGTTCCTGACACACTGTGGGCCCACAGTGTTCAAGATGGCCAAGGCATTGGCTAAATCTGAAGATGTAAAGCAAATGGCCTGGCCAGATTTGGACAGAATACTGAGGTCCCATTATGTACCCACCATCTCCAGCCTTATCCGGAGACATGAATTCTATAAATGGGACCAGAAAGAAGGTGAAAGCATCGGGGATTTCGTAGCGGCTCTAAGGGACATTGGAGGGGCGTGCGAGTTCCTCAACATGGATGAAGCCATGAGAGACCGCGTGGTCCTAGGACTGAGATATCTCACCTTGCAGAGCTGACTGCTGACCTGACCAAACATCACAGTCACCGAGGCCATCACTGAGGCCACTGCAGCTGAAACCGTGAAAAAATCAGCAGCCACCATGCGGCTAATGAATACGGCAACCCAGGAAATACCGGCAGAGACAAGCCAACCCTAGGAGAAGAAACCGGAGGGCACCCACACCACGCACCATGAGGACATCGAGTCCTTGTCCGAGACCGATGATGAGGAAAAAGAAATACACAGACTCCAATCGGAATGAAACAGATGGGAGAGGAGAGAACTTAAGTCGGGGTTCCAGTGCACCAGGTGTGGAGGAGACCACCCCCGTTCCAAGTGCTATTTCCTCGGCGCAGTTTGCCGGCACTGTGAGAGACGGAGACATATAGCAAGGGTCTGCCAGAACCAAAAGAGCTACAGCCCCAGACCAAGAGACAACACTCCCCCCAGAACGAGAGAAAGACAGACAGGGAGCCTTTGGAGTCAAGAAAACAGAAGCAAATGGCTCAACGAAACCTACTGGAAGGAAGAGACACACCAAATGATAACCATTGGGCATTCGAGCACAACCAATGCCCAAAAGGTACATGTGCAGGTCAACATTGAAAGCCAACAATGCGAGATGGAGGTGGACTCCGGCTCATACCTGTCTATGGTATTATGGAACACACTTAAGAGACTGATACCAAGCATATGAAGAAAGGAACTAGAGAGCCAAAAACTGACCCTGAAGGACTACCAAGGGAACAGGATCCCCGTAGTCGGACTCGGACATTTCCTAATTAACTTCAGAAAACACACGGCAATTCTTCCATCAACAATAGTAGACTGGGATCGCCCAAGCCTACTGGGACTCGAATGGTCCGTACCCCTGGGAATCGGAGTGACCAGAAGCAACAGCATCACCAAAACAGACTGGGAGGAGACCCTGATGAGGGATTTCCAGGACGTGTTCGATGGAAAACTAGGCAAGTACCAAGGGTCCCCTATCTCATTAAATTTGAACCCGAACATAGCCCCAATCAGGTTTAAGGCAAGGCGAGTCCCTTTCACATTAAAACTGAAGTTCAATGAGCAATTGGATAAACTCATCGCACAGGGTGTATTGGAACAAAGAGACCACGCAAAGTGGGAAACCCCAATTGTGACTTTGATTAAGCCAGATGGGTCTGTGCACATCTGTGGAGATTATAAGGTCACCCTCAACCACGCACTACAACAAAGCGCATACCCCGATCCGGTGGTACAACATCTGTTACATTCATTGGGAGGAGGAAAGATCTTCACGAAGCTCGACCTTGCACAAGCATACCAGCAATTGCCAGTCGACCCCAAAACAGCGGAGGCACAAACAATTGTGACTCACAGGGGGGCATTCAGATACAAAAGACTGCAATTTGGAGTCAGCATGGTCCCAGGGGTGTTCCAAAGCTTGATGGAGCGCCCATTACAAGGAATAAAAGAGGTGGTTCCATACTTCGATGACTTGCTGGTATCAGCTAGTAACAAGAACCAACTGGAAAACTGCCTCAGGGAAGTCTTACAAAGATTTCAAGAGGCAGGACTCAAAGTAAAAAAAGAAAAATGCTAGCTAGCTACCCCTAAAGTTGAATTTCTGGGGTACCTAATAGATAAAGAAGGAATCCACCCCACGGACCAGAATATCAAAGCAATAAAAGAAACTCCCAGACCCAAAAATAAAACAAACCTGCAAGCATTTTTTGGACTCATTAACTTCGATAATGTCTTTCTGCAACAGAAGGCAACGACAGCAGAACCATTACACAGATTGCTGGATGAGGCAGCTATCTGGACCTGGGGGAGACGAGAAGAAGCCTCATTCCAGAAAATAAAAGACTTGTTGACACCCGAATCTATGTTAATTCAATACAGCGAAACTCTGCCACTGACAGTCACCTGCAACGCATCACTGTTCGGCGTCGGAGTCGTACTCAGCCACATGCTACCAGATGGGAGAGAAGTGCCGATCGCATTCTATTCCAAAACGTTATCTAAAGTAGAAAGAAACTACAGTCAAATGGACAGAGAGGCGCTAGCAGTAATAACTGGAGTCAAGCGATTCCATGAACACCTCTATGGCAGGACTTTCTCACTAATTACAGACCACAAGCCATTCTTGGGAATACTCACAGGAAACAAGGCCACCCCAAACATACTGTCACCACGAATGATGAGGTGTTCCGAGTTCCTGGCTGCATACAGTTACAAATTAATCCACCGGCCAGGGAAGGACATATCACATGCTGACGCCCTGAGTCATTCTCCCCTGCCTGAACTGGGAAATGACCCAGCACCAAACACATCCACACTACAAATTGAGACACTACCAAACCTACCCATAACTGCAGCGGACATCGCGAAAGAAACCGCAAGAGACAAAAGATAGCATGGATTTTAAACTGGGTAGAAAAGGGGTGGCCAGAAAACGAGATGGACGATACTTTTAAACCATTCTGAAACAGACAGACAGAACTCTCGATTTTAAAAGGTTGTATACTATGGGGGGATCGGGTAGTCATACCGGAAATACTCCAAGAACAAGTACTGTATATCTTGCATGAAGGACACCCTGGTATCGTACGAATGAAATCCCTGGCCAGGAGTTATGTATGGTGGCCAGGGATGAATAAAGATATTGGGAGATGGGTGGAAACGTGCATGCAATGCCAAAAATCCAGACCTATACCCCCTGCTGCACCTGTGCTCAACTGGGAAACACCGAGGGGACCCAGGTCAAGAATACACATAGATTTCGCAGGGCCAACAAAAGGACACACATTTTTAATAATAGTAGACACTTACTTAAATTGGTTGGAGGTAAGCATCATGAACTCCACAACAACAGAAGTCATCATCAGACAGCTGAGGAAGCTGTTCGCAACACATGGGTTGCCGGATCTATTGGTTTCAGACAACGGGCTGCAGTTCACGGCATTGACATTTGAAAAGTTCCTCGCCGAACACAGCGTAAGGCATGCCTTGACAGTGCTGGGTCGGCCGGCTACAAACGGACGGGCGGAATTCATGGTTCAGTATACGAAAGAGACTGTAGAAAAACTAGACATGGGGGACATACAAGAAAAAAAATCTTCAAAATGCTAACTATACAACACATCACACCTAACACCACAACGAATAAAAGCCCAGCAGAACTATTGATGGGCAGAAAATTAAGATCTCACTTAGATAGATTACACCCCACTTACAGCCCTGAAAAACCAGCAGACTCCTCTAGTAAGCACCGCACATTCGGAACAGGGGACCTGGTCTACGCAAAAAATCTCACGGGGCATCCACTTTGGATACCAGCAACAATAACCCAGATAACAGGATCCCGGTCATACAGACTAGAAACAGAGGACAGAAGAAGCTGGAGGAGACACATAGATCAACTGAGATCGCGAACACTAGCAAACCCAGGTGCGAAGGAAAAGAACACACTCACACACCAGAACTACATCAAACATTAAAAAATAATAATAACCAGACCAGAGAGGGGGGAGACCCCTCAAACACGAATAAGAGGGGAGGAGGAAACCCTTCACTAGCACAAGAAACATTGCAACAAACCCTAACAACAATCCGCCATCCAACATCACCAGTAGCCCCAGAAAGAAACCACAATGACTTACCTGGAGATGACTTCGGTAGAAAGGAACAGGCAGCAGAAAACCAACACAAAGCCACTCCGGGAGGGAGCAGCCGAGCCGACTCTACCAACCCAGATAGGCCAGGCAGGAGTGGCATAGCTGACTCCACCTTCCAGGAGGTTCCACGGAGAAGGACGGGAGAACCAACGATCCTGTCCGAACCGGCCAAAGACAACAACACAACTGAGCTGCGCAGGTCAAGTAGACACCATAAAAGCCCCGCCTACTCACGTGACTACGTAACATAGGTTGGACGAAACCAAGTGGGGAGGGGTGTTCTATATTAGCATACTTGTAATACTGCTTCCTTATTGGTCCACCTATATAACAGTGTGATTGGTTCTTCAATGCTACTGTGATTGGTCCACAATTGCCGCCCTGTGATTGGTCTGCCTGAGTGGCAGGAGATTCAAGGAGCCGTCATTGGCCGCGAGCCGTGAGCAGCCGCTATAAAAGAGACTGCCGTGGCTCTGCAGGCAGAGAGATTGCAGGAACTAAATAAAGAGCTGAAAGTCACACTGGTCTCGAGTCTCCTTTTCCCATGACTTAATAACTATAATACACCAACTATTCTCTATTTCTCCACTCCCTAGCCCTCAGTTCCAGTGTGTCAGCACTAAAGTCTCAAAATGGCCTCAGTCAGGCCAGCTTTAGGCTTGACACCAGCACTGAAACACGGAAAATATATAAAGAATATTCTGGCTAGTTGGAGAATTTAAAACATCTAAATACTGTCCCATCCCCTAAACTATGCCTGATCCTAGTTACAAAATGTACATGAGTAAACTTTCCTGGTACTTCTTATCTTCTTTTGCAAGAGATAATCTGCATATACGGTCTCAGGAAAGATATCAGAAATCACTATTGGAAAAAGAAAAAAGAGCATCTTCTTTAAAGTTGGGAATTGGGAACTAGGGAATTGGGAATTGACGTAAAAGTGTCACCAATGGGAAAACAGCTTGCCCTTAAGCATCATGATTTGAAAAAATTGATTTTTCGAATTTCTTCAAAAAATTTAAAATTTCCAACTTTTGCCCAGCTACATCAGATGTCCCAGTTGTACTCTGCCTTAGATGCATGGGGGTGGGGGAGATGTGTGTGGGAGTTTGATACGTCACTCTTGCCCTGGTCATAGCTTGACTAAGCAACACTCTCTGCCTGAAATTGCCATTGAAGACCACCCAGAGCTGGTCCATCGGATGTGCTCAGTGATAAACATATCTTCATCCTTTGATTCATAAGCTGAGCTGGTTGGCCTGGATACTTGAGGGACCACCTGTCTCCCATAGCATCTGCCTGGTTCAACCACCTGCTTGGTTCAATATGACAGGATTGGCATGCTCAAGTTTCCATCAATTAAACAGTGCCATCTGTTGGCATTCTGAAACCTCTTTTTCTCCATAGCAACACATGCCCTCTGGAATGAAGTTCTCCCAAAACTCAAGCAACTCCTACCCTATAGTATTTTTAAGGGTCCTTTGGAGGAGATAGCTGATGACTCTTTTCTCCATTCTCTCTGGGTTTGTTTTCTTTGCCATCGTTCTTTTCTTATGTGCTATTTTGTGGGGAGGGGTTGTATTTAATTTTAAATGTTTTAAATCATTGTAAACCATCCAGAGCATCTGAGAGTTAATCAGCATGTATGGAAAAAATGGGAGGAGAAGGAGGAGGAGGGAGGAGGGGAAAGTAGTAATAGTAGTGGTGGTGGTGGTGCTCTTGTTGTGGTTTCAAAAGCACCAGACTGCAGTCATATATAAACCAACTTTAAAACATTCAGCACCATCTGATTTAGATGGTCATCCACCATGGGGCAAGTACAAAACATGTCACAAAACTGGGGTCCAAATCCACGCTTTGCATATTTACACATAATATCATAATGTAAATATGGAAGGATGAAACTGGTATGGTCATTTCACAGTGCACATTTCATTATTTGGGTTTTATTTGGCTATCAGTCTAACATTGATCCTGCTATGTTGCAAAGTCCTTGTGTATATGAACTCATAATCTGAAAATAATGCAAACTGTTAATATTATGTAAGTAAAATAGGGGGGAGATTATTTTGCTAATTTCCCCCCAAATTAAAATAATATTTTCATCTTATATCTGTTATGAAAGGTTAACAATAAAGTGCCATATTGTAAGGAACATATATGGTGGATAACTGTAATAACATTTTTCCAAACTATAATTAAAGGGAAAATCAATAGTTAAGCCCTGTTTATGCTACATAAACATAAGTACATTAATAATTTATTATGCAGTGTTGGAAGAATTATCCTTCTGGGTTCAGTTCAAGTGGGAAAAAGACACTGGAAACATGGAGACTGTTTAGAAAGATGGTTTAATGGTGGACAGGACCACATAGCTTAAAGCTGCAAAGAAGGAAGGAGCTGAGATGCTCTTCCTGGTGCCTGGTTTTATACCTTCTGTTGGGATTTGAATTTGAGCTTGTATTCTGATTAGTTGTCAAGACCCCCATGGGGCCATGCAGGGGCAACTCTATAGTCTGTTCTGAGTCCCAGGCTTGGTTGAGCCTTGCTAGATGATGATGTAATGAAAAGGGCTTTGGACAATTTCTATAGCTGTACCTAGAGATCTTTGTTATATAAAATATTCTGACCCAGGACTTAATAGCCCACCCATTAACAAAGGTGGGAGTGAGCTTCTGCTTCTGAGGTGAGTTTCTGTTTCTGAGTTTCTACTCTTTTTAGGGGAAATATTCTGCCTTTTTAATATTTCTGAGGATATTTCATTTTTCTAGGAGATGGGTGGGTGCTAACTTCCTACAATAGAAAAACCAGAAGTCCTGGAATGGTTCTAATAAAGTTTGTTCTTTTCTTTTGAGTTTGTCACAGTGAGCAAAACTGCTTTCTTTCTTTGTTTCTTTTAACAGATTGGCAGGATGATATGACTTACTACTATGAGGACTATTCTGGACTCCACCTTTTTTGGTCACCGCTTTCTCACATATCCAATCCGTTTGCATATACAGTATTTTTAAAATGGTAAGGTGGTCAAAGACTGGGAGGGGGGAATTAGAAAATAGAAGTGGCTATTTCTAGCTTATTGAACAAAATACAGCTCAAGAGCTAAATCCATATAAAATTGTTTGCTGATTAATGGTATAATTAGTGAGTCATACTGAAAAAACTCATTGTCATTCAAATTCATACCATGTAAAAAAAGAATAGAAATACTGCTGCTTTGAGATACTTGTCTTTATTGTTATAAGTTGAAGTCTTATCTTTCTGTAATTTTATTTAAAATGTGCTTAAGATTAGAGGTCCCCAACTCCTGGGCTGCAGCCAACTACCGGATCTTGAGTCCTTCAGAACCAGGCTGTGGAAATGACAGGCATGTTCATATCCCCATTTGTGTGAGTGATGGCCAGGTGTGCATGTGCTCATCCAAAAGTAGCTGTGTTTGCGCATGCCCGCTGCTCGCGCAAATGGAGCTGCATGCGCACACACGTTTAGCCATGTCTCACATGGAACCATTCTCTAGCCTGCCCCCACAGCCCCCTGCCAGTCCTCAAAGCTGGAAAGATTGAGGAACTCTGCTTTAAATTGTACTGTACTCCTATTCAGGTACTTTAGGAGAGAGATAAGGTGGTGCTGAGCTATGATATAACAAATGGTCCAAAAATTGAATATAACATTTTACTTATTGTGTAGTTTCTTCTCTCACTCTGTTATTAAATGTATGAGGCAAAAAAAGTAAAATTTAGCTAAAATTGAGGGACAATACAAGAGGACTTGTGGATTTTTAAGCACGAATGTATCCTGGGAAATCCTGGGAAACAGGGGAAAGAGTCACAGCCTAGACCAGGGGTCGTCAACCTTTTGGACCTCAAAGACCACCAGAGTCATAATATTAAATCCTGTGGAACACTAATATGAATTTTGACTGACAGTGGCTTGCTGATGTTTTCCCAGGGTCTCTGCAGAAAGCAGCAGAGACACTGGCAAAATCCCCCCAAAAGGCTGCAGGAAAATTCCCCACCCCATTTTTCTACTGATCGATCATTTATTTATTTATTTATTTGGGATCACAGGATACCACCTCCTGCTCCATTCTCAGGGAGAGAGAAAGAGAGAGAGAGAGAGAGGAAGAGGGGGGGGGACTGACTTTTGGCTTCATGCAAGGAAAGCAGCAGAAGTTTCTCTTTCTCTCTTCCAAATTCCATCAGACATGAATTTTTGTGAGACTTGTCGCTCCAGTGCAGCCTCTTGGTGCAAGATGCCTTTCAGGGCCCCAAGGACTCATTTCCAGTAGAGTTTGTGGGAGAGAAAGAAAGACTTTTGCTGCTTTCCTGGCATGCAGCCAAAAGCAGAAGAAAGAAGTGGAAAGAAGCAGCCCAGTGGCCAAGCTAGGCATGTGGGGAGAGTGGGGCACATTTCCCCCCTTTCCCTCCTTCCTTTCACTACCTTGGGGTGTTCGCAATGCAACTGATGCAAGCCTTGTGTACCTGAGGGCCATGTGGGCAGTGCAGCCTTGTGTTTCTACACAGCCTAGATTAATTGCTTTCGGGGATGTTTTGCGGGTGACATTTCTCAGCAGACTATCAAATTTGTCTTGCATAGCACCAGTGGTCCCCAACCCATTGGTTGGCAACCACTGGCCTAGACAACCATCATGCAAAAGATATCTCAGCTACAGAAACAGAAGGAAATGTGGCCCTCCCTAGTATTTTGGTGAGTAAAAAGAAAGACAGGGTAAAATTCTTTCAAACCTGCAAAAGTCACTTTGGATAGAGACTGCCTATATTTTTTCCCCTTTCCCTCTCTTAAGCCAGGGTCTGGGTCACTTAATCGCACTTTAATTGTTTTAGGTTTTACTACAGGTGGTACTGTCAATGGCATGTCCTCTCTCTCCATTTCCCCTGTCAGTTTTCCATTGCCCTCTCCACCATTATCTTCAGCCACTTCTACGCCTTCCTCCACCATCCATTTGGGATCTATGCCCTTTGCCATTATCCACAGTGAAGTAGGTTTCTTTGTTTGAGAATAAGGGTGAGTGCTGACTTTCTGTAAGCCTTCGTTTGTACATTTAGGAATTCTAGCAATAAACTATATTATTCACAGGATTCGTTGCGAATAGGTGCATTTATTTTTGCTGGTTTTCCTTCAAACACGGCAACAACGGATATACTGGATAAAGTTAGCGCTGAGATCATTCGTTTCTCAGCACAATTTATCATGCAGCCCCACCCTATGCAGTTAACTAACATCCGCCCTCCCCATTAGTTCTACACACCTCCACCCAACAATTCTAAATGCAACTAATTACCAAACAGAATGTGGTTTCAGTTCCTAGGTTGTGCTGTAACTTCCCCAATGATT
>BLBF01000010.1:29294529-29316339 GCA_015471245.1 Laticauda colubrina | reverse complement strand
CAATTCCCAGGTTATGCCGTAACTTCCCCAATGATTGTTTGTGTTTTGTTTTGAGTAATGAGAGGAGTTGGAGTGATAAACCTTCTCCCACCCCATCCTTGTCTCATGTTTGTGCTGATACGAGATAAGTCAAACCGGGATGGGATCTTCAAAGTAAGAGACATTTTCTGATGAAGTTGATATATTGTAAACGGCAGGATCAGACTTTCATTCCTCAATCAATATAATATGTCGGGATTCACTTCAGGAGATAAACCAGTCGACTCTTTGAAGCCCGACATAGGCAGCAAAAAATTTAATGAATAAGAAATATAACTTTAAAATAAAGATAAAGCTAGCATAGTATTCATCATTGCGCTTCTTGTCTGGACTACATCAAAAGACTAACATATCCCCAAATGTACACAATCTATCTAAGAAATTCATATAAATGTTCAGTATGCCAGCCTTGGCAAGTCACTCACTGAAGATGGCATCGGCAGATAGTTTTAAATATACAGGGAAAGAGAATGAAGTTCACAATTTAAAATTCTGATTTTTGTAGATGAAATCCTGTAAGAACTTAATGTAGAAATATGCTACATTTATGAATTTGGTTCTTTCTCAGGTTAAGGATTATTTCATTATTTTTTTACTGCCTAACTGTTATAAGCAAAACAATTCCTTTTGCCCTCTTTCTTTTAAATTACTCTTGGTAATGATAAATTATGGATCTGAAGTCAAGAAGAAAGAGAAAACAAGAAGCACTTTCTTCCCCTTTCAGAATTTATTTCTGCTCAACGAGAGAAATGGTAGAGAAAGAAAGTCATTCCCTTGATGTATAGTCTTCTAGAATCACTGAATTAATGCAGATAAAAGCATGAATGGGAGAAAGGAAATACTACACTTTAGAGATGAAACAGAGATCTGATTGTCCAGTTCAAAAATGGCAGAATTAAAACCTTATTGATTGGCTCACATCTTCTTACATTAGAGTCCTTGGGATATTTGAAGTATCTTCTCTCCATATGATCTTCTGTTCACCAAACTAAGTACTTTGTTATTTTTAACTATTCCTTGTGCATTTTTCATTTCAGACCCTCCTTAAAGAACTGGTATAGGAAATCTCAAATGAAGTATTTCTGAACATTTAAATAGGTGCTCAATAAATCTTTCAGTTAATTTGTTGTGTGTTGTTTCTTGAAGTAATTGGCCCTTAGAAAAGACAAGTTGAGTTGATGTTCTACAAGATGTGGATAATCATAGTTGCATGACTTTATTATTTATCGATTTATCAAATATTTATGTTGCCCAACTCTCAATGACTCTGTGGGGTTTAGAATAACCACCCAAAATGAAATTATAACAAAACCAATTTTTAAAAAAGGAAAAACTTTTAAAAGTGGGAAAACTGACAGAGTAGATCAAAACGAAGCAAATGGTTTCTCTCTCCCTTGTCAAAGTCCCTAGGGAAGATCTGATTTGGATCATACAGAATCATATTGGACCTTAAAACAATTAGTCTTCAGCCTTTCCTTGTTTAGCTACCACACTCAGTTGTTTATTCAGTTCTTTGCCACAGCTGAAGGGTTTTAACACAATTTTTCATCAGAGAGTTTGTCCTTCTGGCTTATTATATTAAATAGATTTTCCTGTGCTTCTTGCTAAGACAGATAAAGCTATCTAATTTCCATTTAAAGCCCTGCAGACAACTCTCTCCATTACTGCTTCTCCTATATGGTGAAGTGACAAGATTAGGCACAAAGGATACTGATATCATTCCAAGTAATTTGTGGTGGAATGTAGCCTGGATTCCCAGAAGTGTAGGGCTGCATTCCAGAGGGTAAAGGATTTTAGATTGGTTGGTAAAAAATAAAGTTAAGAAAGCTTCTGCCCAGAAATTCTTAGAGTACAATCTAAGTCCCAGATGGGGGTTCTGTAGAAAGTTGGTGGAGTGACAGAGAAGGTTTCATCTCCATATCACTCATGCTCTTGGTTCTTAGTTTTCATCTAATTCTTGTTGATTTTAATCTGTTTATATTATTTTATTATATTGTAAGCTGCCCAGATAGTGAGATAGGCAACATATAAATTTAATAAATAAATGAAGCAACTCTTCTGTTGCATAAAGCAATTCTATGAACAAATAAAATAAACTTCAAGGACTCCTGATGTTTGAAGTCCAAAATACTACTAAGTTGAAACTTCAATATCCAGGCAACATGCCACCAAAATAGGATTTAGGGAAAGAGAAAAGTTGCTGAAACTATCTACATGGAGAAGGTATAACATGTGCAGTCATGGCCAATCTGTTTTAATCTTGTTTTTTCTTTACCTACAGGAATCGTAACTGTTGTGAGAAGTTAGAAAATGTTTCATCTCCTATCAATAGAGCCCGGGCATACATGCATACAGGTTTACATGTGACTATATGGATAACAGCTAATTATTCACATGAAAGCTGTGTGACAACAAAGAACATTACAATCATGCCTAGAGAAATAGGTTAGGCACGTTTACTCACTGTTTATTCATTTTTAAATCTTTAATTATCTTTGAAATAGTCATTTCCCAGTTATATATTTAACCAGGCACTAAAATGTCATTTGGCTGGAAAGAACATGATTGCATCATAATGTGATAAGCCAGTGAGGGGTAGAAGTTAAAGATCTGAACTATAATTGCAAAGGACCAAATTCATGTCTGCCATCAGCTATGGAAATTGAGTTGGTGTCCTAATCTCCAGAGCAATTGTTCACCCCAGCCTCCTTCAAATTAGAGGACAAAATACCCATCATGCCACCTTTTTGTTTATTTGGAAAAGGAGAATAAAAATACATCAAATAACAGCAATATATGAGGTTTTGTGGTGTAGCTCAGGATGTTACAACACAGCCAATGATCCAGGAGATTACAGCACAAGACCGAGGATGTCACAACAATAGAACTCAGAAGGTCATCATACAGCCCATGAGCCAGGTCATTACAACCCAGGAGATTACAGCACAAGACCCAGGATGTCAAAACAATAGAACTCAGAAGGTCATCACACAGCCCATTACCCAGGTCGTTACAACACAGCAGGCTAATACCTCAGTCACACATGTTCTTATGAAAAAGCCAGCCAATCTGCAAACATCAACTCCATCAACCAATCAAGAAATGACAACACAACCAACCTCCCCACCAGTATTTATAGAGAGACGGCAGCTCAGTTCACACTTTGCTCGCATAAGCACGAAGCCGAAAGCACCAGCCTGAAGATGGTGAGTGGGACCTCATCGAAACATCACCAAGATACCCTCAATCTTAAATGGGAAAAGAACACACCAAGACCTGCATACCTGTACCTGTGAAAATCTACAAAAACATTATATATTTATGTAACTATTACTTGAAAAAAATAGTTGATGTCGATGAATGAATACTTATTTATCTCTTATGTGTACTAAATGTTCTAATGCCAATTTGAAATTATATGCTTCAAGGCATCATAATGAACTTGCTTCTATCACTGGGAAGGCCTCTTTCCTCCATCATCTTCACCAGGAGTGTCAAACTCGCTGCCCACAGGCCAGATGTATCACACATTGGCCATGCCCATGCCCACAGGGAAAAGAGTCACAATACATCACATGACAACAATGTGATGCCACAAGTTTGACACCCCCAATCTTCATAATTAAAAAGGAAGCCTTCTTTTAATGATCCTTTATCCTGGTGGTTTCATAGATACATCTATATAGTTTTTTTGAGAACAATATGAAAGTGGTTTTTTACTGATTTCTTCTAGAATGTTGGGGAGGGAAGGTTAACTTCTCAACCTAGCCTACACTTTCTGGTGGTCTCCCATTAAAGTCACTAAGTGCTTTCAGCCTTCTTTAGTTTTTTTAGATCAAAGTGAGTTTGATATTCCTACCTGCTTAGTGATACTTTACTACCCACCTTTGGGAATATTTCCTTTGACTAGAGAAGGTGTTTTGGAACTTGTACAAATAAATGATTTTTGCATTTCTTATATTCTAGAAAAATGCCCTTCACCCGTCAACGTAAACACACAACAATTATTCAATAAACTAATAATAACATGGCAGTCACCACAAAATATATTACAGTATGAATTGCAATACAAGGATGTAATGCAAAGAACCTCATCCTGGATACCGGTGTGTATTTTCAATAGATATGAGACAGAATAAAATGTTCTCATTGTCAAAAAAAAAATAGATATCCTCCATGTGTTCTTTTTATGGGAGTTTCGGCGAAAGCCAATTCATTCAATTTTTATTCTACAGTTCTTTGCTTCTTTCTCTAGCTTGTTAAAAGAGTTTCTATACCTCATATTTCAAAGGAGGCTGCTTGATATCTGATCCTTAGTATTATTTCACTTTTTGAGCTGTCCAGCAGCTTCTTTTCTGACATTCAGACACATCCTTCTAAAAAAGATATTATACTTGACACAAAGGTGCTATTACCAAATTTAGTAACCTTCCAGAACAATCCAGAAAGCAGATGAAGGAGGTATACAATACCTATGTTAATGAATTAACAAATTTACCCTATAAGGGAAAAATGGAAGGGTGATATCTGGAGAAGAAATAAATACACTAGCTCCAGAGTTTATTTATTTATAAATCATATTTAAAAGACTATCCAACTCCAGATGCCTTTGTGAAGCAAACAACAATAAAAACCAAGCAGAAAAACCATCAGAAAAAAATAAGAGTTAATCTTGACAGGATACCTAAGTAAAGAGCTATTTTCTCTCATTCTGAATCAGATCTGCCAACTTTTGCTGCTAACAACAGCATCAATAATTTGACAACAGAGCAATATGCTGAGTGAGATTTTTGTATCCATAGCAAAGGGGATGCTTGTATCTGACTTTCTGTTCTAAGGTCTTGGGATGCTGACTAAGGACTACAGCCTAAATGGACACTTCTATAAACAATTATCAGCCCATATAACAGAGTACTTTATTACTAAATTGCACCAGATTATGCTATAAGGACAAAGTTTTATATTTGTTTAATTAAGAATAAGTCCATTGAATTTAATGGGATCATTTGGGGGAAAATTTAATTTGTTTATTTTTTCTCTGTTTCTATATTGCTTCCTCTGCTCAGAGAACCTTGAAACAATGTTTGTAATTTTAAAATGCACCTAGTTAAGAGACAAAACTTAATAATGTGAAGTTATAAAAATGAAAGCATTCTGTATTAAAATGTTTAAAAGAAATAGGATAAAGGCAAAACAATGTACCTTACAGAGTAGTATCCTTGCGGAGAAGGCTGTATGAAAAAGCGAATGGCAAACCTTTTCCAAGAAAACAATATGTTTGTGATGAAAGTGCTCTTATCTCAAATTCTTTGCAGGCCTCCATGGAGATGAAAGCTTTTAATGTTACTATCCCTGATGTAAACCCAGCATCATCCTACATGGTTCGCCTCAGATGCATACCCAAGAATAACCCCTGTTCTGTTTGCCTTTGGACAGAAGAAATTAGTATCCCATACAGTGAGTGTCATGTTGGGTAACTGATGAGACAGCGTTACTTGTATTGATAAATTTCAAAGTTTTACTTGTTACTTTATGAAAGAGTGTGTATACAGTTCTGAAATGAGACTTGACATACTATTGTCCTTTCACAGAGCTTACCAAAAAGCCTACAATTTTGGAAAATATAACTGAAGAGATCTCACCAGGGAAAAGAAGTGTCTTTCTTACATGGGAGGTATATTGTCATTTTCATAATTATTTATTACCTTTGACTTGTCCTCTCACCCCAGATAGCTTAAGAAAACACACATGAATGTTTTCTCTTTGTTCAAGAAAATGTGACTTTAGATCAATCATTCTTGGTTTGCATAATCATAGCTCCTCTGACATCTGAATTAGAAAACTATGTTTTAGAACAGGGCTGTCAAATTCAAGGCCCTGGGGCTGGATCTGGCCCATGCAATGCTTAGATCTTGTCCCAGGGCCGCCCTAGAAACAGTGAAGAACTCACCCGCAGTGACCCTGCCAGCAAAAATAAAGCTAAGGAGGGCCACGTGCACCTTCCCAGGCTCCATTTTCACTGGCAGAGGGCTGCAGGAGGCATTTGTGGCCAAAAACAGAGTTCGGGAGCCCATTTTCGCTGGCAAGGTACTCAGGCCACCGCAGGTACCACCAACATGAATGACATCAAGCTGGCCATGCCCACTCCACCCCCTCCCCCGAGGTTAAACAGAACCCGGATGCGACCCTCAAGGAAATCAAATTTGACACCCCTATTTTAGAAGGTTTAAGGCGAAAAGATGAGATGAAGCCCACATTCACATCATTTGTTTCCTATCCAAGAAACTGGTTAATTAACCCTTATTCTATAAAGGCATAGAAATACTGAATTATACAGCAGTCAGATAATATAGCCAATAAAAATTGACATTGAAAAACATCTAATGAAGTCATGATTAATTATATTTGTCAATGAAAACTAAATTACATAATTTATTTGGATTACATTTGCATTATTTACAAATTTAACTATGTATGATATTACTATTGTGCTTAATTGTTCAGTGCTGGTATTTATCTGCCCTAGACTGATGAAAGCAAGCATACCATTGGATATTTCATACATATTAAGAGAATACTTGACTCCTTCAATGGAATAACATCTCTCAACATAAAGAAAACTTGGCTGCGTCTAAATGTCTCAATGGCAGCTTACCATATTAAAATCACTGCCTATAATGAACATGGAAAGTCATCTTCAGTGATATACAGGGTTCCAGATTTCATAACAACATATTCAGGTAAAATAGCTTCTTAAAAAAACATCATGAAAAACTTTCCATTTGTATTTTAAGTTTCAGATAACAAATTATGGAAAATCATTTTTAAAAAATGGTGTATTGCCTCAGGTTTTTCTGTTTTATTATCTCTGAATTCATGGAATAATAGAACATAGAATTCAATGTGTTTAGAGTTTAGAGACTGTAGCATTGATGCTCAAACCATAAAATGAAATGTTAGGTATTTTATTCCATTTGTATCCCTCTTTTCAGCTTATTCTGCAGAAAAAAAATATAGATTTTTCCCATGTAACAGGTTAACAGTGAGTTTTCTTTGAAGAATATTCTCTTAACATTTCTACTTGTTCTTACAGATTTACCTGGTCATCTCATTATTTCAAATCAGCAAAATTATACCATTATAACCTGGAATCTAAAATATAACCCTGATTGCCTTGCTATTGATTGGGGCACTGGAATAGGAGACATGAAATCTAAATGTTTCTGTCAAAATGAAACAAATGTAATACTTGGTAATGTCAACTTTATAATATGTTAAGAAACCAACTTAAAAATGAGTTTGGGCTTGCACAGTTTTATATATGCATGCAAAAAGAGCAATAATGGCTGAAATGGAAATATGAATGTCCAACTGCATCAAAAAATCACTGAATGTTAGAATTGCTCTGCGTTCTGGTATAAGTGGAAATTTCAACCACAATCTAACATAGAATTGGATACACTTAAACCAATTGATATCAAATGTCTATTGTAATCTAAAAAGCCTGGTCTTTGCTTTCCTGGACTGAAGTATGTATTGGACTGTAAATTTTGTCAACTAACAAGAAAACAGGGCAGTTAGCATAATCTTAATTGTTTAACAGCAAATGCAAATTTAAAGCAGAATATTTCAAATATTGCAGAAGTTGAGTACAGAAGCAAGATACTGAACATTATATCTTGATCCCCCTTGTGGAACCTCTGTGCACTTTCTCTTTCAGTGAGACTTGCACAATGAGACTTTGGAATAATGCTAAGTGAACATATTAAGAAAACTGCATTATTTTTAGTCATAGTAATGATGCCAAAGGCATGATATCCAAAAGGAGAACTGAGAGATTTTTAATGAGAAACAAAAGGAATAAAATCCTGTAAACATGACAAAATCATTTTCTGTCATGAAATTTCATGAGACTTTGTGAGATTCTTTGTTGAATTCAGGCACTCTTTGTCCATTGCAATCCTCTGGTTAAATAAAGTGGTTACTCTCAAAAAAGAAGGTCAGACAGATTTGGCATCATTTATTCTTAAATCAATACAGTCTCCTGCCAAGCAAGGCATTATTATTAAAATATTCATAGACTGCTTATTAATATGTTCCAGAATTTTGCATAGTATCAATCAAATTAGTTTACTCCTTAATCATCCAGGGCCTTCCCCCCCCCCTTTTTTTTAAAGATAGGAACAATCTTTGCCCTCCAATTCCTTGATGCTATGCCCATCTTCCATGATCGTAGAAAAGCCCTCTGAAATTACATCCACAAAGTCCTTCAAGTCTCTTGATATAACTAATCCGATCCTAGCAACAAACTCAGCATGTCAGCAACTGCTTCTACACAATCTCTATATTGGGTTGCCAGTCTTTCTTTTTGTCAGTTGTTTTCTGCTTTAACCCAATTGAACCCAGTTCCTTTGATGCAGCAAAGCTACTTCTTAGTAGCTCCTTCAAGCTATTTCTATTATTTGAATTTATACATTATCACTTTTACTGTCTTTACTTCTGATGCAGATTAGCAGATTTGTTTATCCACTTTATTGTGTCTCATCTGTTTTTCATTGATAACCAGTTTTTTTTTCTTAAATCATATTTTTTTCTTAATTGTGTATTTCCAAGTGATGACATTTCTGTTACCTAGATCACCTCCAACCTTATCAGTTATATAAAGTAATGCTGCATGCATTGGACTGTCAAAGCAAGGACTTAATGAAAGATGAACAGACATTGGCGGTGGCCAACTTCTATGCGGTGGAAGGAGGTATTTTTACAGCACTTTCTTGCTTTGTTTACTGTTTGTCACTTTTAGTGAATTCCATTCCAATCTTCTGATTATAGTGTTATGGTTTGGGGTGTTTGATTATATAAGAGGATCAGGGCTTAAGATGTTTATAATATAGTTTCCAAGTGTTCCTTTTCCTATTTTCATTTTTAATTTCTATTGCTGTGTCTTGCAATTTTCTTCATTCTTTAATGCTGTTGTATGCATTTATATGATAAGTCAGTGTGATAAAAGAATATAAATAAATATTAAAATAGAAAATAATTGTAATACATGGCAGAAATTGAATGACTGGGGAGAGGGGGAGGTTCCCTTGGCTGCTTTATCAAGCATATTAATTCTTTCTCTGCACTAATCCAGAACAACAGCATACACATAAATTCTATCTGCTTTCCAGTTTCTGCCATGAAATACTGCAATGCAAATAGGGAATGAAATCTAGTGCAGCAGTTCCTCCTAGCAGAATTGCTTCTGTCAGCAGATTCAGGAAGACAGCAGTTCCCTTGCACACCTTATATAATCCTCCTTCTGCATTTTCAAATTTTATTCTTTGGATTATTCAAAGCTCCAATGCAGATTTATTTTCTTTGACATCTATATTATCCTGGATGTGGAGCTTATTTTTAATATATATTTCCCAATTTTAAACTTGTCTGTATATAGTTTTCAGCTTTCTTCAGACATGACTTTTACAAATGTTTGATTGAAGAATACCAAAAGTTAAGACACCTTTTTAACATTAACATTTATGTCATATAGAAGTCAGTGAGAGTAGAAAACTCAAATTTGTTCCAAAAAATTTATAGCTTTGATCATGTATAAGATCTTTATTGCTTTCTCAGCTTGATGGTTTTCTTGCAGATGGTTATTACCAAACTAGATAACAACATCAGTGCTGAAAGCTAGTGAGCTTTGTTCTCATTTTATATACTAGTAGATTGCTGTGTCAGTGTTTATGGGAGTGATCTTGGTGGTTGCTTCATTAGGCTATTGTTTACTGTTCGTTTGTCTGAGTTAATAGTTCCTTGATTGTGGTATTGTTTATGTTCTGTTGTGGGAATGAACGACTCGAGACCCAGTGATACTTCAGCTCTTTTATTAATCTCTCTGTGACTGCTTCCTAGCAGAGCCGCAACAGTCTCTTTTATAGCGGCTGCTAGCGGCTTGCGCCCAATCATGGCTCTTTAAAATTCCCACCAGCAGGCGGACCAATCAAAATGAACCATTCAAATATTCAAATATATAATACCCCTCCCCACTTGGTCCAGTCCAACCAATCAGGCTTCCTTAGGTTACGTAGTCACGTGAATAGACGGAGCTCTTATGGTTTCTACTGGACCTGCGCAATTCAGTAGCGGTGTTGTCTTCGAACTGTTTGGACGGGTTCACTGTTTCTCCCATCCTTCTCTTTGGAACCTTCTGGAAGGTAGAGTCAGCCATGCCGCTCCCGCCTGGTCTATTCAGGCTGGTAGAGTCGGCTTGGCTGCTCCCGCCAGGAGTGGCTTCATGATTTTCCACTGCCGGTTCCCTTCTTCTGAAGTCTTTTTCAGGTATGCGATTGTGATTTCTTAGCAGGTCTGCTAGTGGTGTTGGTTGGTGAATTGTTGTTATTTCTCATGTTTGTGGAGGGCCTCCCCCTCACCTCTCATTTGAGGGGTCTCCCCCCTCTCTGGTGTGGTTATTATTTTGGTTTAATGTTTGGTGTGGTTCATGTGTGTGTGTATGTTCTTCTCTTTCGTCCCTTGGGTTGTTAGTGTTCTTCAATAGTGTTCTTGATCTAAGTTGGTCTATGTGTCTCCTCCAGTTTTTTCTGTCCTCTGTCTCTACTCTGCATGACCGGGGTCATGTTATCTGGGTTATTTTAGCTGGTATCCATAGTGGGCCTGCCGTGAGATTTTTTTGCGTGGACCAGGTCACCTATTCCAAAGGTACGGTACTTACTGGAGGAGTCTGTTGGCTTTTCAGGGTTGCATGTGGGGTGTAGTCTGTCTCGGTGAGACCTTAGTTTTCTGCCCATTAATAATTCTGCTGGGCTTTTATTAGTTGTGGTGTTTGGTGTAATGTACTGTATAGTTAATAGTTTATTGATTTTTCCCTGTATATCTCCAGGTCCTAATTTTTGTAGTGTATCCTTGGTATAACGAACCATGTGTTCCACCCGTCCGTTCATAGTCGGCCGACCCAGTGCTGTTAGGTCATGCCTTATTCCTTGTTCAGCAAGGAACCTTTCGAATGTCAGTGCAGTGAATTGTGGCCCCTTGTAAGATACCACTAGATCCGGTAACCCATGTGTTGTAAAAAGTTTCCTTAGTTGTCTGATTACGGCTTCTGTTGTGGTTGAGTTCATGATGCTTGCCTCCAATTAATTGGAATAAGCGTCTACCACTATCAAAAATGTGTGTCTTTTCATTGGTCCTGCGAAATCAATGTGTATCCTCGACCATGAGCCCCTAGGTGTTTCCCAGTAGAGGACAGGTGAATCAGAAGGTGTAGGTCTAGATTCTTGGCATTGTTTACACGTTGCCACCCATTTCCCAATATCCTTATCCATCCCTGGCCACCATACATAACTCCTGGCCAGGGACTTCATCCCTATGATACCTGGGTGTCCTTCATGCAATATGTAAAGCACTTTTTCCCTCAGTATGTCCGGAATGATCACCCTATCCCCCCACAGTACACATCCTTTTAAATTAGATAGATCAGTCTGTTTGATACAAAATGGTTTGACAGTTTCGTCATTTCCCATCTCCGGCTACCCTTTACCTACCCAATTAAAAATCCTCACCAGGATTCTGTCTTTTGCGGTTTCTTTTGCAATGTCTGTGGCTGTTATGGGTAGATTTCCCCACGTCTCAATTTGCAGGGTTGATGTGGTTGGTACAGGATCATCTTCTAACTCGGGTAGTGGGGAACGGCTCTGGGCGTCAGCATGTGTTATGTGCTTCCCTGGCCAGTGGATTAAGTCGTAGCTGTATGCAGCGAGGAACTCGGACCATCTCGTCATTCGGGGTGACAGTATGTTGGGTGTAGCTTTGTTTCCTGCTAGGATTCCTAAAAGAGATTTATGATCTGTAATCAGTGAAAAAGTTCTGCCATAAATGTATTTGTGGAACCGTTTGACTCCTGTTATTACGGCCAACACTTCTCTGTCCAATTGGCTGTAATTTCTTTCTGCTTTTGATAGGGTTTTGGAGTAGAATGCGATTGGTGCTTCTCTTCCATCAGGTAATATGTGGCTGAGTATGGCCCCAACACTGAACGGTGACGCATCGCAGGTTAATGTTAGTGGTAGTGTGTCAGCCTTCAAGATCTTCTACTATTGCTTTGCATCTTTCGGCTGTCATAAGAAACGGGGGGAGGAAGGGATAAGTCTGGGAAGTGAGCTGGAGGTGTTACATTCTTCTGTTGTGTAAATGGGGGGGGGAACATACAATAGAGTTAGGTTTCTATTTCTCACTTAACTTTCTTTTCTCTGCGCAACTGCAACCCGTTATCAAAATATGCCAAGGTCAATGGACAGAGGCCTCATCATCACCTGAAGATGCCCACATGATCATATTCACAACTTCTAATTGGAAGTGTCATCTGAACTATTGGGGGTGGGAACATTTCCATCACTTTGTATATGTGAATTGCACGCCTAATTTCTCAGATTCAGAATTCTTTGGTTACTACCACTTCACTTTCAGTAAAATATATCTTTTCTCTAAACTAAAGAGTCTAAGTATTTCTTTCCTGGATTTTGAATGGAGCTCCGCCTGACATTATTCTGAATCTCTCCACCAGCCCACCCAGAGAGAATACCCAATTTTCTTCTGAGGGGGCCTGGACATTATGTCATCTTCAAATAGTGACCAAGAGGATCCGGGAGCCATTGGAGGGCAAGATTCTGTGCTGGTGCAGGAAGCCCAATCACCAGCAGAGCTCAGTCTGGAAGAGGATCCAGCTGTGAAGCCCAAATGGTCGGTAGGGGTTGGTTGGAATGATCCGGAGAAGGACCCCCCCCCCCAGGGTCACAACTACCCGCCAGCGTGGAAAAGAGGAGCCTTGGCAAGAGAAGGAAAAGAGGGAACTCTTACTGAATAAAGACTCCTGAATGAAGCCTTTGAACAACCCCAAGCTGCACAAAGGTATGAAGTGGGAGGGGAAGTAGCCCCAGCCAGAAGAAACAGAGCAACTCCCTCTCCCATAAATCAACCCGATCCAGCAGCAGCCCCGGGGTTTTCAGTGGGAGGTGTAATTCCTAGAAGGCGTAGAGCTCCTAGGCTGCCTCCATGAGAAGTAAAATACGGGGGGGATCCCAAAACCTTGGGATTTTTCCTAGCTCAAGTTTGGAGCCATATGGAAGAATACGGGGAGGACTTTCCCTCAGAAGCAGCCAAAGTGAGGTGTGTTACCAGGGCTCTGGAGGGAATAGCGGTGTTACTTCAAATCAACGAGAAAGGGACCTTACAGCCTTGTGCGTATACCTCCCGTAAGCTGTCTGAAACAGAGAGAAGATGGGACGTCTGGGAGAAAGAAGCTTTTGCAGTTCATTGGGCCTTACTGACCTGGAGACATTTCCTGG
This sequence comes from Laticauda colubrina, assembly GCA_015471245.1. Taxonomy (NCBI): domain Eukaryota; kingdom Metazoa; phylum Chordata; class Lepidosauria; order Squamata; family Elapidae; genus Laticauda; species Laticauda colubrina. Next base: position 29,302,954 of record BLBF01000010.1, on the reverse strand, counting down.
AAGGAAAAAAACACCCATTTGAGGTATGGACTGATCATAAGAATTTGGAAGCCTTAAAAACGCCCCGGAAACTGTCCCCTAAACAAGTTCGCTGGGCCCAGTACTTCAAGCGATTCAATTTCTCATTGAAGTACATTCCAGGAGGGAAGAACTTCATGGCGGATGCTCTCTCTAGACTACCCCAATATAATAGTATGCGCCAGGAGGTGATAAGCCCAATTGTCTCAGCCAAACATCTAGCCGCCCCAGTGATCACCAGAGCCCAAAAGAAGAACCAAGAAGTGGTTTTATCGAATGACCTAACCGAACAATTAAAAGAAGCTTTAAAACTGGACGAATGGTTCCTGGCTCATTCAAGTGACTATACAGTTAGAGATGGTTTGGCTTGGGTGGGGGCCAAGTTGTATGTGCCACAAGTGCTGAGGGGCCAAATACTACAACAGGCTCATGATTCTAAAGCAGCTGGCCACTTTGGATTTGTGAAGACCTTACATCTGGTTAAGCGGCAATTCTGGTGGCCTATTTTAAAGAAGGACATTGAAGCTTATGTAGCTAGCTGTCCAATTTGTGCTTCGGCAAAGAGACCTCCTGGTAAGCCAGTAGGATTGTTACAAAATGTAGCCAGACCAACGGCTCCCTGGAAGGAAATCTCTATGGACTTTATAGTAGAATTACCTGAAAGTGGTGGAAACACAGTCATCTGGGTAGTGACTGATTTGTTTCCAAACAAGTACATTGCATACCTTGTTCCAAGATTCCCTCTGCTAAGACGCTGGCTAAACTGTTTATTTCACATATCTATAGGTTACATGGCGTTCCGGAACGCATAATCTCTGACAGAGGGGTCCAGTTTACTTCAAATTTTTGGAAAGAGTTCCTGAAGTTAATAGGCTCCACCCAGGGGTTAAGCTCTGCCCACCAGCCCCAAACTAATGGGGCCTGTGAGAGGACTAATGCAGTGTTAGAACAATATCTTAGATGTTACATAAATTATCAACAAGATAACTGGTCCGAATTATTACCATTTGCCGAACTGGCATATAACAACTCCGTACACAGTAGTACTGGATTTACTCCATTTAAAGTGGCTTCGGGACAAGATTTCGTTCCCATACCTGAACTTCCTCGTGAAAAACCTAACATCCATTCGTTGGATGAATGGATAACACAACTCCAACTTAACTGGCCAGTGACATGCAAAGCATTAGATGAGGCCCATCAAGCTCATAAGAAATTTGCAGACAAGAAAAGATCCCCACAGAAAGAATATAAAGTGGGCGACAAGGTTTTCCTGTCCACCAGATACCTGCAGACCACTCAAAAGTCAAAGAAGCTTGGTCCTAAGTATGTTGGTCCTTTCACGATTGAACGGATTATAAATCCTGTAATAGTCCAGCTGAACTTACCCAAAACTCTTCAACGAATTCATCCGGTATTCCATGTTGGTTTGCTAAAACCTGAACATACTTCTGATCTAAGACCCATCCAAGCTGACCCTCCCATACCAATACTGATTGAAGGCGAACAGCATTTTGAAGTTAAAGAAATTCTGGACTCTCGCAAATGGAGGGGTCGACTCCAGTATCTTGTAGCCTGGAAACATTTCCCTTCTTCGCAAGCTGAATGGGTTAACGAAACCGATGTTAAAGCCCCTAAGTTGATCAAAGCATTTCATTCCAAATATCCTGATAAGCCTTAGGAGTGTATTGTTTTGTAATTGTTTAATGATTAATAATTGTCTTTATATTTTCTCCTCTCTCTCCTCTAGGACTGATGGTTTTCCTTTTTTTGGAGGGCCGAATGTCAGCCTTCAAGATCTTCTACTATTGCTTTGCATCTTTCGGCTGTCATAAGAAACGGGGGGAGGAAGGGATAAGTCTGGGAAGTGAGCTGGATGTGTTACATTCTTCTGTTGTGTAAATGGGGGGGGAACATACAATAGAGTTAGGTTTCTATTTCTCGTTTAGCTTTCTTTTCTCTGCGCAACTGCAACCCGTTATCAAAATATGCCAAGGTCAATGGACAGAGGCCTCATCATTACCTGAAGATGCCCACATGATCATATTCACAACTTCTAATTGGAAGTGTCATCTGAACTATTGGGGGTGGGAACATTTCCATCACTTTGTATATGTGAATTGCACGCCTAATTTCTCAGATTCAGAATTCTTTGGTTGCTACCACTTCACTTTCAGAAAAAGATATCTTTTCTCTAAACTAAAGAGTCTAAGTATTTCTTTCCTGAATTTTGAATGGAGCTCCGCCTGACATTGTGTTTTGCTGTATTGGATGAGTACAGAGTCTGATGTGGGTAAGTCTAATTCCCTGGAATGCAGTTTCTTCTTATTGCCCCCAGGTCCAGGTAGCTTTTTTATCAAGCAGTCTCTGTAACGGTTCCGCTGTTGTTGCGTTCTGTGGCAAAAAGACATTGTAAAAGTTAATAAGTCCCAAAAAGGCTTGTAACTCAGTTTTATTTTTGGGTCTGGGGGCTTCTTTGATTGCTCTGATTTTCTTTTCCATGGGGTGGATTCCTTCTTTATCGATGAGGTATCCCAGGAACTCAACCTTATCAGTGGCTAGTTGGCACTTCTCTCTTTTCACTTTGAGTCCCGCCTCTTTAAATCTTTGTAATACTTCCCTCAGGTGGCCTTCCAGTTGTTTTTTGTCTTTGGCGGCTACCAATATGTCATCAGAATATGGTACCACCCTTTTGATTCCTTGTAATAGGTGCTCCATCAAACTTTGGAATACCCCTGGGGCCACGCCAAATTGTAGTCTTTTGCATTTGAATGCCCCCCCATGAATCACAATTGTTTGTGCTTCTTCTGTTTCTGGGTCAACTGGCAATTGTTGGTACACTTGTGCAAGGTCGAGCTTTGCGAAAAATTTTCCTCCCTCCAACGAATGTAAAAGGTGTTGTACCACTGGGACGGGGTATGTGCTTTGTTGTGGCACGTGGTTGAGGGTGGCCTTATAGTCTCCGCAGATGTGCACGGACCCATCTGGCTTAATCAAAGTCACAATTGGGGTTTCCCACCTTGCATGGTCTATTGGCTCTAATACCCCTTGTGCGATGAGTTTATCCAATTGTTCATCGATTTTTGGGTTTAACGCAAAGGGGACTCATCTCGCCTTTAGCCTAATTGGGGCTACATTTGGGTTCAAATTAAATGAGATAGGGGACCCTCGGTACTTGCCTAGTTCTCCATTGACGATGTCCTGGAATTATCTCATCAGGTTCTCTTCCCAGTCCGTCTCGGTGACGTTGTTGATCCCGGTTACCTCGATTCCTAATGGTGCAAACCATTCGAGTCCCAGTAGGCTGGGGCCATCCCGGTCTACTATGGTCAGTGGAAGTACTTTCTTATATTTTTTGAAGTTGACTTGGAAATGTCCGAGTCCGACTACGGGGATCCTGTTCCCTTGGTAGTCTTTTTGCATAAGTTTTTGTCTTTCTAGTTCCTTCCTTTCCATATCTGGTATCAGACTCTTTAGAGTGTTCCACGATAGCCTGGATAGGTATGAACCGGAATCTGCCTCCATCTTGCAAAGTTGGCCTTCTATGGTGACTTGTACATGCACCTTTTTCGGGTTTGTTGCACTCGAGTCTCCAATAATTATTGTCTGCTGTGTTTACTCTATTCTATTGGCTTCGTTGAAATGCTTGTTCCTGTTTTCTCAGCTCCAATGGCTCCTTGTCTGCCTCTCTCTCACTTTGGGGGGGGTACTTCCTCTTCTTCTAGGGCTGTAGTTATTTCTGTTTTGGCAGACCCTAGCGATGTGTCCCCATCTTTCACAATGCCTGCAGACAGCGTTGAGGAAACAACACTCAGAAGGGGGTGGTCGCCTCCGCACCTGGCACAGCAGAAGTCTAACTTCCTTTCTCTTCGTTCCCTTCTGTTTTTTTCTGATTGGAGTCTATGTATCTCTTCATCTTCTTCATCGGTTTCGGACATGGATTTGATGTCCTCATGGTGTGTTGTGGTGGCGGTTTTTTGAGTGCCCTCTAGCTTCTTATCTAGGTCTTGGCTAGGTTTTCTTGGAGTTTCCGGGGTTGCCCTATTCATCTGCCTCATTTTGGCTGCTGATTTTTGCGTTGCTTCAGCTGAGGTGGCTTCAGCGATGGCCTTGATTACTGTTATGTTGGGTCTGGTCAGTAGTTGGCTCTGTAGGGTGAGGTCTCTTAGTCCAAGGACCACGCGGTCCCTAATGGCCTCGTCCATGTTGAGAAATTTGCATGCTCCTCCAATGTTCCTTAGAGCCACCACAAAATCCCCTATGCTCTCACCTTTCTTTTGGTCTCGCTTGTAAAATTCGTGTCTCTGGATGAGGCTTGAGATGGCTGGTGCATAATGAGCTCTAAGTAGTCTGTCTAAGTCTGGCCACACCATTTGCTTCACATCCCAGGGTTTTGCCAATGCCTTGGCCATCTTGAATACTGTGGGTCCACAGTGGGTTAGGAAAACGGCTCTCTTTCTTTGATTAGAGATTTCTTGTAGATTGTTCCCTTCTAGAAACATCAGGAACCAGTCGATGTACGATTCTCAGTCTTCCATCTCTAGGTTGAATGGTGTGGGTGGCGCATTGCTGCCGGCCATCTTGTCTAGCTTGGTTCTCTGGCCATGTGCTCAATGGTCTCCTTTGTTCAGTATCCCTCCTTCGTCTCCAGTGTTCTGTTGTGGGAATGAATGACTTGAGACCCAGTGATATTTCAGCTTTTATTTGTCTCTCTGTGACTGCTTCCTAGCGGAGCTGCGACAGCCTCTTTTATAGCGGCTGCTCGCGGCTCATGCCCAATGAAGGTTCTTTAAACTTCACACCGTCAGGCAGACCAATCAAAATGAACCATTCAAATATATAATAGTTCACTTCTTGATTTTTGATCACGGCCAATCTTGGTGTTAAATCTTTGCTTATCTGGATATTGATTGTGGTGAGGAGGAATTTTGGTCTTTTTTTCCTTTTTGGCTTTATGATTGTTTCTTTTCAATGGTATATAGATGTTGTTTATCTCTATGTGATGGTTGATTTGTTTCAGTGACAGGATTCCGGGAATTGTCTAGCATTTTGGGACTTTGCTTGGTCTAGGATACTCACAGTTTTCCAATTGAAATTATGGTTAAATCTGTCCATGTGCTATGGAGTTTTCGTTATGTCTTCTGGCTGCTTGTTGGTGTTCATTAATACATTCTGCCATTCTACTCCCAGTTTGTCCTTTGTAATGGCTGTTACAGTACTTACATTATATGTTGTAGCTGACTCCTGTTTTTCCTACTGGGATTGCTGGATATTTTGGTTTTCACAGCTTGTGCTATATTGGGTTGAGTGGTCAGGCATTTTTTTATGAAGATGCATGAGTATCCATTTTGTTGGAAGATGCTGTGCAGATTATCTGTTTCCTTTTTCTGATGTTCAGAGTTACTCCAATGTGTTTGTGACTGTCGAAATAGTATTCTTGCACAGCTACTCTTGTAGGAGGTTGGGTTATTACTTTGGTAATGGAGCACTTGATCAGTGTGGGTACTTTTACGATAGACTTGTGTTTCTAATTTGCTATCATTGCCCTCTGCTGATGAGAATTTGATGATGGAATTTTTTTACATCACCAATATTGAGATACTGAAATGCTAAAGTTAGACCTTTCGTATTTTTATTTCTTTATTCTTTATTTAACTTTCCAATTTCAAGGATGCTAATTCCATAATAACACTGGGTGGCTTACAGCTAAAAAATAAAGAAAACAAAATAGATTGGGGGGGACGGACACACACCAGGTAACCAGAAATCAAAACCCCAAAAATCAAGCAGACAATAATCAACCAAAGGTTTGCCATCATTCACATTCTAGCTCAAGGCAGGAGAAAACAATATCTTAAGCAGTTTATGAAATTCAGAAGGTGGGATAAGGGCAAATAAATATATTTCTTACAGTTGTGAAGATCAATCAATGCTAATTTTATGAGTATCTTATGTGAATTAATGATAGATTAAACTATCAGATTGATTCACACACACACAATATAGAGTCTACTCCAATTGATATGGCTGTCTATAAGGAATATGTCAATGTGTATTCTATAATGAGTAATTGAAATTCATTTCTGTGACTAAATAGGCTTCAGAAGTGCCAGACCACAATTCCATTATTTCCAGTGTGTGCTGACTCTTGATGGTGAGGGTTGTAGTGCAATTGATTTAAGAATAAATTCAAGATTCCTGGAATATATTGATGTGGTAGATAGGAGCTATAACCAAGAATTTTTCTTTCTTACTTTGCAAAATCTAACAGCACAAGAATGTATACAATTGATCAAAATAATTTTGGAAAGAAAATTGATTTGGATGTTCTTTTTAAGTTCCCAGGATAGGTCCAGCTCATGTAACAATTCCAGTTGTGGCAAAAAATTCAGCTGTTGTGAAATGGACTGAGATACCTACAAAAGATTGCTTGGGTTTCCTTTTGGGATACAGAATTCACTACACAGAAGTCACAAACAGAATCTCTTGGGGTAATTTACTTCATTGCCATACATCATTGACATAATTAATCAAAAGATTTATTATATATCCACTCTGTAACAAAAGTGCTATTCAAAATGGGAAATATTGAGGAAATTATGCCTTCTGTTTAGCATTACTGAAGTTTTCCTTCACCTAAATGATTTTTTTTAATAAAGAAGGAAGAAGAGGGTTAACTAAATCCCAAAAGGCAGGTGATATATAAATTGTTCCATAACTTCAGCATTTTTTAAGACTTCAGAGCAGTGGTGGGATTCAAAAAATTTTATTACCAGTTCTGTGGGTGTGGCCAAGTGGATGTGGCCAGGTGGACATGGCCATGTGATTGGGTGGGCATGGCTTTTTTGCAGCACCACACCCACCCCATTTTTTGAGGCCTTCCTGACCTCAGGCGAGCCTTTGGGGGGGGGCGCATTTTTGCTTCCAGAAGGCTTCCCTGGGGCTCAGGAAGGTAAAAAAACAGAGCATAGGAGGGGCATGCAGCACCCCTCCATGCTCCATTTTGGGGGTTTCCTGGCCTCAGAGGAGCCTCTGGGGGGCATTTTTTGCTCCCAGAAAGCTTCCCTGGGGACTAGAAAGGCAAAAAATGGAGGGTGCACTGTGCCCCCTCCCTCCATTTTTTGCCTTCCTGGGCCTCAGGGAAGCCTCCTGGGTAAAGCAGAAAGAAGCAAGGGGAATCCCACTGATTGTCAGGAGGTTGGAAAAAAAAAAAGGAATACCTTAAGGAGTGATGGCATGCAAGCATCGGGCGGATGGGGTGAGTGAGCATCGGCCATTGGGTGGGCGTGGCAAGCGAACAAGTGGCAACCAGGCAACCAGGTTGGGGGTGTGGGCAGCCAGAAGTTACAACCAGTTCAGCAACCCACACCAAATCCTGCTAACAGTTCACCTGAACTGATGCAAACTGGCTGAATACCACCACTGCTTCAGAGCTTTCAAAGTGCTTGTGGCCTATTTCTGTTGAGGATAATCCTATAATGTAGACCTCTTGACTAAGGCCATTTGTTCCTGTTAGGTCAGAAGCAAAGTTAAACTAAGAATCTAATGTTCATTTGTCATGTGATGGAAAGTAGGATCAGCACAAGGCACTGGAACTTGCAAGAAGTTTTTGTGGATTGTCAAGGAGCTGGATGCACTGGTGAATACATTGGACATCATTTGTAAATATTGTGTATATCCTGTAAATTCTCTCACTATAAAATACAAAAATTGTATAAGGACCCAATGACCTAAGAATATATCCTTTCAGCTTTTCTCAAACTGATATCCCAGCTCTCTTGAAATGCAATAATTGAATTAATGTCTGAAGGTCCTCAAAGGTCCTAGTAGAAAATAATTTTATTTATTATTTTATAGAATAATAAATGTATGAATGTATGTAATGTATATAATGTTATATATCTATGTAGAGGAAATTTTAAATGTGGTGGGTTGGGAAGGAGTGAGGAAAAAGTAGAACTTAAGATCATGTTCCAGAAACAAATCAGATGTCTCCACATGAAAAAAAAGTATATTGAGTGTTGTTAAAGCTTTACTTTCAGGTTTTACTTTACCTTTTGCATTAAGATCTTCTAAGAAGTAAGGGACAGGAAAGACCACTCACAAAAATATAACTAATGAGTCAGTGTTGCAATGCTCACTTCTGGTAAACCTTATAAACTTTCTTTTTTAGCTAGATTGCAAATAAGAGATAACTGAACTATTATCTTTTGAGGACAGAGCCATTTCTATCAAATGAGTTTTCTGTTCAGATATATGTGATGTGTGTGTGTGTGATGTGTGTGTGTGTGTTACACATATGTTACACACACACACACACACACACACACACACACACACACACACACACACACACACACACACATATATATATATATATATATATATATATATATATATATATATA